>SJYQ01095349.1:386388-455382 GCA_006410935.1 Redunca redunca
GTTCAACTTCAGCTTCTTCAGCGTTACTGGTTGGGGCATAGACTTGGATAACTGTGATATTGAATGGTTTGCCTTGGAGACGAACAGAGATCATTCTGTCATTTATGAGATTGCATCCAAGTACTGCATTTCCAACTCTTCTGTTGACCATGATGGCTACTCCATTTCTTCTGAGGGATTCCTGCCCACAGTAGTAGATATAATGGTCATCTGAGTTAAATTCACCCATTCCAGCCCATTTTAGTTCACTGATTCCTAGAATGTCGATGTTCACCCTTGCCATCTCTTGTTTGACCACTTCCAATTTGCCTTGATTCACGGACCTGACATTCTAGGTTCCTATGCAATATTGCTCTTTACAGCATCGGATCTTGCTTCTATCACCCGTCACATCCACAGCTGGGTATTGTTTTTGCTTTGGCTCCATCCCTTCATTCTTTCTGGAGTTATTTCTCCACTGACCTCCAGTACCATATTGGGCACCTAATGACCTGGGAAGTTCCTCTTTCGGTATCCTATCATTTTGCCTTTCCTACTGTTCCTGGGGTTCTCAAGGCAAGAATACTGAAGTGGTTTGCCATTCCCTTCTCCAGTGGACCACATTCTGTCAGGCCTCACCACCATGACCCGCCCATCTTGGGTTGCCCTGTGGGCATGGCTTGGTTTCATTGAGTTAGACAAGGCTGTGGTCCTAGTGTGATTAGATTGACTAGTTTTCTGTGAGTATGGTTTCAGTGTGTCTGCCCTCTGATGCCTTCTTGCAACACTTACCATCTTACTTGGGTTTATCTTACCTTGTGCGTGGGGTATCTCTTCACAGCTGCTCCAGCAAAGCACAGCCGCTGTTCCTTACCTTGGACGAGAGGTATCTCCTCACCGCCGCCCTTCCTGACCTTACAAAGATGGAATTAAAGGAGGTAGGCAAAGTTTATGACACCTAGGACATACTCGGTAAATAGAAATATCTACCATTCATCAAATGCTTATGGTATCTAGACATTATGCTGAGTACAAACATTATTCACTTAATCTTCCAATAACTTCACAAGGTAGCTTTGTGTTTTGTTTTGTTTTTTACTATTTCTAAATGTTTTATAGGAAATGAGCACATAGTGGCGATGCACTCAGCCCGAGCGCCCAGCAGTGAGGGGCAGTGGAGCCGTGGCCTCGGGTCCCCGTGGGTGACCTGGCCTGGGTGGGCCCCCGGGGAACAGGAACCTCGTGCTCTGACCCTGCTGACATCAGTCCTGGGACCCATGTGCACAGCACATGCCCCACCCCAGCTACCGGAAATGGCAAATCAGAATGGAGATTCCAGCTTACACTCAACTATTGGAAAAAGATCTCAGTATAAACCTGAGTGCATGCTCAGCCACTCAGTCGCGTCTGACGCTTTGCAGCCCAGCAGGCCCCTCTGTCCATGGGATTCTCCAGGCAAGAATCCTGGAGTGCGCCGGCTCGCCCTCCTCCAGGGGATCTTCCCAACCCAGGGATCGAGCCCGAGTCTCTTTTGTCTCCAGCGTTGGCAGGCAGGTTCTTTACCATCAGCGCCACCTGGGAAGCCCCAGACTGTTAACACCTCACCCTACTTGCCTCTGGAGACCACCCTCTTGGGTCTGCCCACAGAGGCGTCTCTGCCTCTGCTCTGGATGGTCTCCCAGGAGCCCCCAGTGAGAGAGCAGCTGCTGAAATTAGAGGCTCTGCAGCTCGGGGATCTGCTCTCACCTGTAACAACCTTTAAGGGGAAGGGGAAACGCTGTGTGTGTAACGCTGATTGGCCTTGCTGTACCCCTGAAACGAACACAGCCTTGTCAATCGATGAGACTTCAGTAAAAAATTAAACAAAATTAGAGACAGGATCTTCCTGCAGAGCAAAGGAGGGTCTGCTCACAGACAGGAAAGCACCGAGGTGTCTCCTGGGGCAGCTATGGGCAGACAGGCTGGTTCCCAGTTGGGAGGTATGGGGCTTCCCCAGACCCAAGGCTCCTCTCCTAGAGCAGAAGCCAGCGAGCCCGCAGCTGGTCCCTGGCTGGGCTGCTGGGGCACCAAGAGCCAGGGGATCAAGGGCTGCCTGGTGCCCGCCCGTGCTGTGAGCCATAGCCTGGCCCTCCCCCTGACCAGGCGTCACGACATCACTGCTCTCAGACCCCTCGAAGCTGGGGGCCCCTGCTCCACATCCTTCCCCCACCCCAGCCACTGAGCTCAGCGGGAACCAGGTCCTCACCCAGCCGTGTGACACAGCGTCTGAACACCGAATGTCCACACTGAGTGCTCCACAAAAGCTCGTTACCTGAATAGAAAGAGGAAACGGTCTCACTGGCACAAAACTGATCAGGGATAAACCATTAGATTGGCAGTCCAGCTCAGTTCAGTCGCTCAGTCGTGTCCGACTCTTTGCGACCCCATGAACCACAGCACGCCAGGCCTCCCTGTCCATCACCAACTCCCAAGTCCACCCAAACCCACGTCCACTGAGTCGGTGATGCCATCCAGCCATCTCATCCTCTGTTGTCCCCTTCTCCTCCTGCCCTCAATCTTTCCCAGCATCAGAGTCTTTTCCAATGAGTCAGCTCTTCGCATGAGGTGGCCAAAGTACTGGAGTTTCAGCTTCAACATCAGTCCTTCCAATGAACACCCAGGGCTGATCTCCTTCAGAATGGACTGGTTGGATCTCCTTGCAGTCCTAGGGATTCTCAAGAGTCTTCTCCAAAACCACAGTTCAAAATCAGCAATTCTTTAGCACTCAGCCTTCTTCACAGTCCAACTCTCACATCCATACATGACCACTGGAAAAACTATAGCCTTGACTAGACGGACCTTAGTCGGCAAAGTAATGTCTCTGCTTTTGAATATGCTATCTAGGTTGGTCATAACTTTCTTTCCAAGGAGTAAGCATCTTTTAATTTCATGGCTGCAGTCACCATCTGCAGTGATTTGGGAGCCCCAAAAAATAAAGTCAGCCACTGTTTCCCCATCTGTTTGCCATGAAGTGATGGGACCGGATGTCACGATCTTAGTTTTCTGAATGTTAAGCTTTAAGCCAACTTTTTCACTCTCCTCTTTTACTTTCATCAAGAGGCTTTTTTAGTTCCTCTTCACTTTCTGCCATAAGGGTGGTGTCATCTGCATATCTGAGGTGATTGATATTTCTCCCAGCAATCTTGATTCCAGCTTGTGCTTCTTCCAGTCCAGTGTTTCTCATGATGTACTCTGCACAGAAGTTAAATAAGCAGGGTGACAATATACAGCCTTGACGTACTCCTTTTCCTATTTGGAACCAGTCTGTTGTTACATGTCCACTTCTAACTGTTGCTTCCTGACCTGCATACAGGTTTCTCAAGAGGCAGGTCAGGTGGTCTGGTATTCCCATCTCTTTCAGAATTTTCCACAGTTTATTGTGATCCACACAGTCAAAGGCTTTGGCATAGTCAAGAAAGCAGAAATAGATGTTTTTCTGGAAGTCTCTTGCGTTTTTCCACGATCCAGCGGATGTTGGCAGTTTGATCTCTGGTTCCCTGCCTTTCCTAAAACCAGCCTGAACATTCTGTACAATCAGATCAGCTTGACACTAGGCTGGTTCTGACTTTCTGAATTACTTTTAAAATTCATTTTCTAACAATTAGACCAAAATTATGTAAACATATGAAATTCTTACTACATGACTCATCATGTGAGGACTTAAGCACCGTGTAAATACACTTAACACCCTGGTGTCCTTGGAGTTTCCCAGGTGGCTCAGTGGTAAAGAATCCGCCTGCCAGGGCAGGAGACACAGGAGAGACGGGTTCCATCCCTGGTCGGGAAGCTCCCCTGGAGGAGGAAACGGCAGCCCACTCCAGCATTCTTGCCTGGGAAACCCCGTGGACAGAGGAGCCTTGTGGGCTACACTCCATGGGGTCACAGACAGTCGGACACAACTGAGCACGTACACACACTCACGTCCTTAGAACTGGTTCAGATGGTAAATTTCATGTTATATGCTTTTTTTTTAACCACCATTACACATTTACATTTTTATGCAAAAGGAGCTTGGACACCCCCACAGCCCCGAGAAGTAAACCCTTCAGTACGCTTCCCACAGCTGGAGACCCCATCGCCTGTTGCTGTTGTCATCACAGGCTCCCTGGGACCCCTGAGCCTTCAAACAAGGGATCGGGGAGCTCTGGCTTCTCAAAGGGATCCCCTTAGGCTCAGACATCTCCCCCTATTTTTCCCCTGGTCACCTTGATGAGGCCGTATATGCTCTCATTCTGGTCTTTGTGGGGAGCATGGACTATGGGACATATGAAAACTATTTGTCAAAATTCACGGGTCAGCAAAAGTTCCCTCCAAGCTGTGTTGTAAAGTGGATCAGTCCTCACAGATTCATCACAACGTTGGGACCTACACGCAGCTTTGGTAACTGTATCAAACCTGGCAGGTGTGTGCCCTCACGGGAACGGATGTGGGCAAGACGAGATGTGGAAGGCAGACAAGAGAAGGGAGGAGAGGGCCCAGGGCAGCAGGGCGGCGAGTCGAGGCCTAACTTCCTTTTTGTCAGAGGTGCATAAAATCCTGGGACTTCCCTGGTGGCTCAGACAGTTAAGCGTCAGTCTACAATGTGGGAGACCAGGGTTCAATCCCTGGGTCAGGAAGATCCCTAGAGAAGGAAATGGCAATCCACTCCAGTACTATTGCCTGGAAAATCCCGTGGACAGAGGAGCCTGGTAGGCTATACAGTCCATGGGGTCGCAAAGAGTCAGACACGACTGAGCGATCTTCTTCTTCATTAAAAGCTAAAATCAATGGGCACCTTCAGAAACAAGGAAGTCCAAAGCGGACCCTTTTCTCAGTGAGCGTCTCTCCCTGACCTAGGAGCCTGGCTCCTCCACTGCGTCTAAAGACAAAGAGCCCCAGACTGGGCGCCTTAGGCAACAGACGCTTCTTTTCTCCTGCTTCTGGAGGCTGGACGTCCAGGTCGCGGTGTCAGCAGCCTCGGCTTCTCCTCAGGTCCCTCTCCTCGGCCTTCAGCAGCCGCCCCCTCGCTGCGTGTGCGCATGGCGGCCCCCCGTCTGTGTGTGTCTGCGTCCTGATCTCTTCTTAGAAGGACGCCGAGCACACTGCAGTAGGCTGCCCCAGGACCGTCTTTTCCCTTCGTTGCCACCTTAACTGCCCCGTCTCCAGCCACAGCCGAGCTCTGAGGTCCCGGGGGCTAGGACTTCAACACTCAGGGAAGGCCCTGGCATCCCTCATCGGAGTCACTGAAGGCCCAGGGCTGGATAACAGGTCAGCCAGCACCACCCGTCAGAGTCTTTCCAGTGTTTCTACTGCAGATGAATATCTTCCCTCCTACTCCAAAGAAAAGAAATTAAATCAGAAGTCATTGAATAACCAGGCGTGGGTGAACTTGCTATTTTGGCTGTTTTCTATTTTCCCTGTTTTGAACTGTAATTCACAGAACTGGATTCTTCCCTAGGACTGTACTTCTTTAACAATTTCCCCTCCAGATGGAGCATGAATACATTGTTTCTTCCATTTTGTTTATGTAGATGTTGTTGTCACTACTATTTAAGTCACTCAGCCACGTCTGACTTTTTGCAACATCATGGACTGTAGCCCTCCAGGCTCCTCTGTCCATGGGATTATCCCGGTAAGAATATTGGAGTGGATGCCTTTTCCTCCTCCAGGGGATCTTCCCGACCCAGGGATCGAACCTACATCTCTTGCGACTTCTGCATCAGCACGTGGATTCTTTACCACTGTGCCACATAGGAAGCCACATATACAGACATATAATTAACATATTATAAAATTAATGTATATATTTCCACTAATTTTATTGGAATGTAGTGGCTTTACAATGTTGTGTTAGTTTCTGCCGCACAGCACACTGGATCAGCTATGCATATGCATACACCCCCTTTTCTGGATTTCCTTCCCACTTAGGCGGCCACAGAGCAGTGAAGAGAGCTCCCTGAGCTTCACAGCAGGTTCTCGTCAGCTATCTGTCTTATGCGCGGTATCAGCAGTGTCTCCATGTCAGCGACCGTCTACCAGTTCCTTCCACACCCCTCTCCCCCTTGGCATCCATGCACTTCTTCTCTACACCTGTGTCTCTATTTCTGCTTCACAAATAAGACCAACTGTACCATTTTTCTAGATCCCACAAACATGCATTAATATATGACATTTGATTTTCTCTTTCTGACTTACTTCACTCTGTATAACAGCCTCTAGGTAGGTCCAACCATGTCTCTACAATGACCCAATTCCATTCCTTTTTATGGCTGAGTAATATTCCACTGTATGTATGTACCCCGTCTGCTTTATCCCTGCCTGTTAATGGTAGTTTGTCTCTTTTGTACTGAATACCATAGATGCAAACAGCTGCCATCAGCTACAAATGTCACCAGCTTTTCAGTCATCTCTCTATATAAGCAGATATAAGCCCAAGTTACTGGATATTTTATATATATACACACACACTGGATATTATACTGGCTCTCTTCTGAAATGATTTGGACATTGAATGGTTCGTGTAAGAAATACTGTAAAATAAAATAAATTTCATTTAAACTTTTTAACCGTGAAGCCAACTTATTTAGACATCTCATGAAACTGAAGATACACAGGCTCATCTATAAAGATTATATCGCTTGTTATCAGCATTAGCACAGAGTTCGGGAAGCTGCTGTGAGGTGCAGGGAGCTCAGCTCAGTTTTCTGTGATGACATAAAGGGGTGGGAGGGGCGGCGTGTGGGAGGCAGAACAAAGGTGGGGGGGTGTAAGGAAACACAAAGCTGATCCGCTTCACTGTAGAGCAGAACTAATGCAACCTTTTAAAGCAACTACCCCAATTTAAAATAAAATTAGATTAAAAGTTTATGTTAATAGTTACAGAATGCAGATCTGTGGTTGGGTAATGAGCTTTCCAGCTCACACAAGCATTTTTCCTAGACTTCCTTCATCAGAGACGGCATGAAAAAAGGAAATTATTGACTTTTCTCTTCGTGTAATATAAAATGTAGACCAGTTATTTGAAGGGGTGAGCACACTATACTCCATATTTTCTATGGTGTAAATTAATTGTGGACAGTACTTAAAGGAGTTGTTCGGTCCCGTTCAGTTGCTCAGTCCTGCCCAGTTCTTTGCATCCCATGGACTGCAGCGCACCAGGCTTCCCTGTCCATCACCAACTCCCAGAGCTTGCTCAGATTCATGTCCATTGAGTTGGTGATGCCATCCAACCATCTCATCCTCTGTCTGCTCCTTTTCCTCCCGCCTTCAATGTTTCCCAGCATCAGGGTCTTTTCCAATGAGTCGGTTATTCACATCAGGTGGCCAAAGTATGAACAGTATGAAAAGGAGTTGTACTGATGTATTTAATAACACTGCATCTTGGGAGGCACAGTGGTTAAAGGAGAGAAAAAGAGAAGAAAAAGAAGTGTGAAAATCCACGTAAAATTCTTGTTCCATCTGAGTAATCATGAGAAACGGGAGGAAATAGTGCTCTTGTGTTATTGTAATAGGCATCTTAAAATTAAAACTAAAAGTTTTCTCCTTAAATAGTTAAGAGTATTTCTGCTGCAGCTCTAAGTAACCTGCAGTTTCCCTGGGGGCTGGGAGGGTGGGACGTCGCAGAAGTTTCGAGAGGCCTGAAGCGCCGGCCCCGGGGCGGCCCACTTCCCAGGGGCTCCGGGACGCCCTGCTTCTGCCTCATCTCCCGTGCAGCCTGTGCTGTGTTAGGTGCCGCCCCCACCCACCCTTGCTGCTGCTGTTATTGTTGTTCGGTCACTAAGTTATGTGTGACTCCTGAGACTACGGACGGCAGCACAGCAGACTTCCCCACCCTTCACTGTCTCCCGGAGCTTGCTCAGACTCATGTCCATTGAGTCAGTGATGCCATCCAACTGTCTCATCCTCTGTAGCTCACTTCTCCTCCTGCTTCCAATCTTTCCCAGCATCAGGGCCTTTTCCGGTGAGTCAGCTCTTTGCATCAGGCGGCCAGAGCATAGGAGCGTCAGCTTCAGCATCAGTCCTTCCAATGAATATTCAGAGTTGATTTCCTTTAGGATGGACTGTTTTGATCTTGCTGTCCAAGGGACTCTCAAGAGTCTTCTCCAACACCAGTTTGAAAGCATCAGTTCTTCGGTGCTCAGCCTTCTTTATGGTCCAACTCTCACATCCGTACCTGACTCCTGGAAAAATCACAGCTTTGACTAGACGTACCTTTGTCAGCAAAGTGGTGTCTCTGCTTTTTAATATGCTGTCTAGGTTGGTCACAGCTTTTCTTATAAGGAGCACGCGTCTTAATTTCATGACTGCAGCCCTCCCTGGAACCAGCTGCTATCCTTTACAAACGTCAACACTTTTCTTCTTCACCATCTCCTCCTTTCACATATAGCCACACCACACAAAAATCTGCCCAGTAGTTCTGCCTCAGAGTCGATTCCTCTTTTATTAAATCTCTTGTCTGAGACATCTTGCTGTGATAATGACGTGTTATCACAAGTGTCATCATCAAGTAAGCATCTCCAATGAGCGAATGACATTAACATGTAATGAAGAGGTAAATATCCAAAACAATAGATTTGAAACATGAAAAAAGCTCTTCCTTTCTCACTGGGCCCTGTAAACACTTTTCTTTTCACTTCGTATTTACATAGTTGCCGAGTGCACCCGCAAGGAGCTCCTCAGGTTGGAACTGGAGGGCTCTGCTCTCCGTGCAGGTGGAGAAGCCAGATCCACATAAACCAATGAGCCGCCACACAGCCACCTGACCCAGGGCCTTGCTCACCAGCATCACTTAGACAATACTCACCCGGGTGTGAGGCAAAGCATTTGTGTTAAGGGGACTCTGACCTTCCCCCCAAAGTCAGACTGAACATCTTGGAGTGGGGGTTCTTGGGAGATGGTGTAGATGGTGGGCACCATCTCGGAATGCTGCTGTCTTCTCATCCCTCCTGCAGGGGCTCCTGCCGAGGCATTTTTTCACCTCCAGAGAAAACTGACTTTTCACTCCAGTCTAAATAATCGGGTGTGTACTCTTTATTGTCCAAATAACGTATGCCTAGTCACATGCCAAGGAAAGTCTTGCCAACATTTTACAATAACTATAAGTGGAGTATAACCTTTAAAAAAACTGTTAATCATTGTATTGTACACCTGTAACATAGAATATTGTACAACAACTATACTCGATAAAAAATAGATATATGAAAAGCTGAAAAAATAGTATCTGATAGCTTTGGCCTAGGAAAAAAAAGACAGCCTTAATGTAGGCATTTGTTAGGCTGTTATTGTTTGTATCTTCTGTATCAGTGGAGAAAGAAGTCCTTCCACACAGAAGCAGGTCTGTCCAAAACCTGCTCAGAGCTGGTGAGTGAGGATGGGGAGGCATTCAATACAAGGGCTGAGTTATCAAACTACACAAATTTTTTAACAGTAAGTTCATGGGGGCACACTCGGGGCAGTGCCCCAGCAGCAGTGCAAGTGATGTGGTCTCCATGGGAACCATTCGGCAGGGGAAGGAGCCTGAGTCATCACCCCAAGTCCATATCTGAAAAGCACTTGACCTTGGATAATTTAGTCACTTGAAGATCAAGCCTCTAGTGACTCTCAAATGGTGGAGCCATGGAAACTGCCCTCTGGCTGCCATGGAAACTGCCCTCTAGCTGACATGGAAACTGCCCTCTGGCTGCCATGGAAACTGCCCTCTGGCTGCCATGGAAACTGCCCTCTAGCTGACATTGAAACTGCCCTCTGGCTGCCATGGAAACTGCCCTCTAGCTGCCATGGAAACTGCCCTCTGGCTGCCATGGAAACTGCCCTCTAGCTGACATTGAAACTGCCCTCTGGCTGCCATGGAAACTGCCCTCTGGCTGCCATGGAAATGGCCCTCTAGCTGACACTGATGTTTTCAGCAAGCACGATGACCTTTGGGAGGATAGGGTAGACTCTAGGGAAGAAACAGGCTGTGTAAGCCCTGGGTTCTAACACAACCAACCGGTGTATACTGAGGTCGCAGGACACGGGCTAGGTCATCACGTCCCTAGCACCCAGGATACTTCACAGAAAGGAGTCTACAGGTTCTTCAAATGACAGACAAGTTGAAATGCCCTAAAAGTGTCTCGACAGAGACTTAAAGAGGGACCAATTAAACTGCAGTGCTCATGAGGGAACTACAGATCCCAGCTGCCCCCTGGGAGCCATACTCCAAGTCCGCCATCAAATAGGGAGCTTCCAAACCAAGAAAGGAACATAAAGGGAATCCAATATAAAGGATGACTCTGGAGCTCTTGATGTGATGCTCCCAAGTTGGCACTCTGGTGTGCCATAGTTAAGGCACCTGAGCACAGACCTGGGCTTTGGATGGGTTGATGGGGCACTCACTAGAGCTTTTACACCACCCATACTTGATCCAGTGTGGCACAGAGAGAACTGACCTTCCAAATGGTGCTATAGGACGCACTGTGCACGAGACAGTGCAGTGTAATCTGGGCTAGCACACCGCTTGCCAGCAGAGAGGGATACAAGGCTGCTGCTGACAGGCACTGGGAGATGGATGGATTTCAAGCAGGGAGAGCACCCAGTCCTTGGAAGCCCCCTCTGCTCTGAAGTGTGAAGTGAAAGTCTCTCAATCATGTCCAACTCTCTGAGATCCCAAAGACTGTAGCCTGCCAGACTCCTCTGTCCCTGGAATTCTCCAGGCCAGAATACTGGAGTGAGCAGCCCATTCCCTTGTCCAGGGGATCTTCCCAATCCAGGGATCAAACCCAGGTCTCCCACACTGCAGGTGAATTCTTTACTATCTGAGCCCAAGGAAGCCCAAGATACTGGAGTGGGTAGCCTAACCCTTCTCCAGGGCATCTTCCTGATGCAGGAATCAAACCAGGGTCCTTCTGTATTATAACCGGGTTCTTTACAAGCTGAGCTAGCAGGGAAGCCCAAAATTACTAGAGTGGGTAGCCATGTCCTCCTCCAAAGGATCTTCCCAACCCAGGGATTGAACTCAAGTCTCCTGTATTGCAAGCAGATTCTTTACCATCTGAGCCACCAGGGAAGCCTAAGAATACTGGAGTAGTTAGCCTATCCCTTCTCCAGGGTATCTTCCCGACCCAGGAATTGAACCGGGGTCTCCTGCATTGTAGGCGGGTTCGTTACCAGCTGAGCTACCAGGGAAGCCCTCTGCTCTGAAATCTCCCCCTAATTCAAATTTCATTTGCAATAAATGTTCTCCTTTTAAAATACAAATCTGACAGAAGAATGGATAAAGATGTGGCACATATATTCATAGTATGGTACATGCATACAAAGACATAGTACTCAGCCATAAAAGAGCATGCGATAATGCCGTTTGCAGCAACATGCATGGATCTAGAGATGGTCATGCTGAGCAAATTAAGTCAGAAGCGGAAACCATGTATGACACTCCTTATATGCAGACTCTAAAAAGAAACAGTACAAATGAGCTCTTCACAAAACAGACACAGACCCAAAGACAGAGAACAGACTTCGGCTGAAGGACGGTGGGGGGGCAGGTAAGGAGTCGGGGGCGGACAGGCACAGGCCACTCCATTCAAAATGGATAGCCAGCAAGGTGCTCCTGTACAGCCCAGGGAACTCTGCTCAGTGCTATGTGGCAGCCTGGACGGGAGGGGACTTTGGGGGAGAATGGATCCGTGTATATGTACGGTTGAGTCCCTTTGCTTTCCACCTGAAACTATCACAACAGTGTCAGTTGGCTATGCTCCAGAGGGTGAGATGCATGGAGAGAGTAACATGGAAACTTACATTGCCATATGTAACCTAGATAGCTGACAGGAATTTGCTGTATGGCTCAGGAAACTCAAACAGGGCTCTGCACCAGCCTAGAGGGGTGGGATTGGGAGGGAGATGTCTGATTCATGTTGACGTTTGACAGAAAACAACAAAATTCTGTAAAGAAATCCAGTTCAGTTCAGTTCAGTTGCTCAGTCATGTCCGACTCTTTGCGACCCCACGGACTGCAGCACACCAGGCCTCCCCGTCCATCACCAGCTCCCGGAGTTTACTCAAACTCACGTCCATTGAGTCAGTGATGCCATCCAACCATCTCATCCTCTGTCATCCCCTTCTCCTCCTGCCTTCAATCTTTCCCAGCATCAGGGCCTTTTCCAATGAGTCAGTTCTTCCCATCAGGTGACCAAAGTATTGGAGTTTCAGCTTCAGCATAGTCCTTCCAATGAATATTCAGGACTGATTTCCTTTAGGATGGACTGGTTGGATCTCCTTGCTGTCCAAGGGACTCTCAAGAGTCTTCTCCAACACCACAGTTCAAAGGCATCGATTCTTCACTGCTCAGCTTTCTTTACAGTCCAACACTCACATCTACACATGACTACTGGAAAAATTATAGCTTTGACTAGACAGACCTTTGTTGGCTAAGTAGTGTCTCTGCTTTTTAATATCCTGTCTAGGTTGGTCATAACTTTTCTTCCAAGGAGCAAGCACCTTTTAATTTCATGGCTGCAGTCACATCTGCAGTGATTTTGGAGCCCAAAAAATAATGTCTGTCACTGTTTCTACTGTTTCCCCATCTATTTGTAATTATCCTTCAATAAAATAATTAATTTTAAAAGTCTATTAAAAATTACAAATGTTCCATGAGAAGAAGTTTCTTCCATCAACTCAATTGCTGGCTTGATATAGGTGGGTCTCAAACTGAAAGGAGTTTTGCTTGGGAACTAGTCAGGTAAAGGCAGGAGGATCATTTGAACATGAGTCACTTTGGAGGCAGCGAGTCCTGAAGGGCCATGAGGCATTCAGACCGCGAAGAGCCAAGGCCTGTGGGAGGGGCAGGCAGAGGGAGGGGCGCCGTGCCTCCCAGCCTGGCCGGTCTCCTAGCGCGCCTGGCCTGGAGCCGTGGGCATCCTTCACGGGAGCATCCTTCACCCCTGTCTCCCAAGAGCATCCTTCACGCCGACCCTCGTCTCCCGTGGGTGGGGGCTGACTCCTGGCAGAATGAGTTCCTGCATCCCTTCTGTCTGTCTCACCCAGACCTCTGCCAGGTGAGATGATTTAGATTTGCTTCCAGCACTCTGGCTGGGGTATTTTAAGAACAGCAACTGAATTTCTTTGTGAACCAAAGTTGGTGTCCAAATCGAAACAACACGCAAAACTTAAAATGGCCAGTGCAAATCCCATACGTGACTATGTTCTTATAACCTCTTCTGTCAAATAAGAGTAGGCTGCATGAGTGTGCATTTTTAAGAAGTGAGAGTCTCCACAGACATGGAAAACAAACTTATGAGGTACCAAAGGGGATAGTCAAGGCAGGGGGCGGGCCAGATACACTAGGAGTTTTGAGTTGGGGATGAGCAGATACACCCCACGATACACAAAACAAGCAAATGACAAAGGCCTCCACAGAGCACAGGGAGCTGCACTCAGTGTGCTGTGACAACCTATAGCAGGAAGAATCTGGAAGAGAACATGTGTATATACCCATGTAATATGAAACTGAGTCATTTTGCTGTATGTTTGAAATTAATACAACATTGTAAATTCACTCCATTTTAAAAAAAGAAATGAGAATTTCAATGTCGACAGATTTAGTATTCATGGAGAACTAAAGTCATTCTCTGCAGAAAAGAAAGCAAAATGATTTTCATGGAGAGCTAGACACTTCTTGGAGGTTTAAGAAGAGAGGACAGCAGAGTGGGGTTGCCTCCTCCCAGCCGGGCAGATCCTGGACTAACACACGTGCGCTCCTGTGCTCTCCATCACAGCCCGTGAAACTGCTGCTCGTACATCACTTTTATAGAGTCAGAAAATGAAGTGTGAAAAATACCTATGCTAGGTCCCACAGCCTGTAAATGCTGAAGCTGGAGTTCAAATCCAGACACTGTGAGTCAGAAGCCCACACCCTTAACCAGAGGCTGGCAAACTTTTTTTACAAAGGGCTCGATAGTATATATCTTCCACACTGAACGATGCACATCTTGTTTCATGACCGTTTGAGTCTTCTATAGCAATGGGAAGGTAGCCACAGGCAATACACAAACAAATAGGCATGCTTGCGTCAAGAAAGCTTTATTTACAAAAACAGATAGGTGAAGATTTGGTCCGTGTGGCTCTGGAATGCCAGCCTTGCTTTTAGCCAGTCTTATATGATTCTGCCTCTTAGTCAGTCATTTTCATTCTGGGAAAGCTGAAATTCCTCGCTGCTTCTGTACCTTGGTTGCTATGGCACACACTGACCTCCTTGGTATTATTCTGCTAAGTAGCCCAAGGTACACTGCAAGAGCATGGGCTCCTTTTAAAAAGCCTTGCTTGCTTGCTTGCTTGCTTGCTCAGTTCAGTTCAGTTCAGTCGCTCAGTCGTGTCTGATTCTTTGCAACCCCATGAATCGCAGCACGCCAGGCCTCCCTGTCCATCACCAACTCCCGGAGTTCACTCAGACTCACGTCCATCGTGTCCGTGATGCCATCCAGCCATCTCATCCTGGGTCGTCCCCTTCTCCTCCTGCCCCCAATCCCTCCCAGCATCAGAGTCTTTTCCAATGAATCAACTCTTCGCATGAGGTGTCCAAAGTACTGGAGTTTCAGCTTCAGCATCATTCCTTCCAAAGAAATCCCAGGATTGATCTCCTTCAGAATGGACTGGTTGGATCTCCTTGCAGTTTGCTTGCTAAGTTGCTTCAATTCTATCCAACTCTTTGAGACCCCATGGACTATACAGTGCCCCAGGTTCCCCTGTCCATGGAATTCTCCAAGCAAGAATACTGGAGTGGGTCGCCATGCCCTCCTCCAGGGGATCTTTCCAACCCAGGGGTCAAACTCAGGTCTCTCGCGTCTCCTGCGCTGGCAGATAGGTTCTTTACTACTAGCGTCACCTGGTTGACAGACCAGTGGGACAGCCCATCGTCACCTACCTCCTGAGAGAGCAGCACATGGGCTGTGCTTTATACCTGCGCAGTCCCCCAGGCTGCTCTGCTGGCTCCGAAGCCTGCCCCACGTGGACCCTCGAGCCTGGGGGTTGGGGTGTTTGCTTCTGAAGACCAAGCGACAACGCAATCCAGCCTGATGACTCAGGACAGATGTGGGGGCCACGTCTAAGCTGAATATATCCCAGCAGAACCTCAGCCAAGATCAGAGGCGTTTCCACCAGGCATGTGGCAAGTTGGGGTTTGGAAGATGCGCTCTGTCTCAGATGATTTCCACATCCTGCCACGCCCCTCACCTTTGACACTGCTGCGGAAGCAGGAGGTCAGATTGACAAGCGGCGTTGGCCTCGTTGTCCAGGGAAGTGAAGTCAGTGTGGCTGCACTCTCCTTCCTTCACCTGACAGAAGGGAAAGGGCTTCTGCAAAAAAACCCTGAGACTGACCCCTGCGCACCTCCTGCAATTTGATGCGTGTATTCATACCTCTGGCCTTCCTAGGCGGCTCAGTGGCAAACGAACCCACCTGCCAATGCAGGAGACGTGGGTTTAATCCCTGGGTTGGGAAGATCCCCTGGAGAAAGAAATGGTAACCCACTCCACTATCCTTGCCTGGAGAATCCCATGGCAGAGGAGCCTGGCAGGTGACTGTCCACGGGGCCCCAAGGAGTCAGACAGGACTGGGCAACACGCACCCCTCTGCTCCTCACTACCTCTTCCTTGGAGACAGCTGTATTCGTTTTGCTGCATTTATGCCTAGAGAAACCACACGTGGCCAACAAGCCGCTCACTCCGACAAACAAGCGCCGATTGCCTTCTCAACCCATTAGTTCCCAAGTCACAATATTAGTACATGAGCATCGCAACAGATTCACAGTCTTCTTCCTCCTACTCTAGTTCCCCCCCACCCCCGTCTTATTCACTACCTGGTTACCTTGTTTCTATAGCTACTAATAGCAGAGCTACTCTCGGAACCATAATGGGGTTTGCCTCTTTCATTCTTATTTTAAAGAAAATGGAAAATTGAGTCTTTTAAAACTTAGTGAATTCCTGCTTTTTAATTGCCCTGCTTCTGATGGAAAATCTGCTTTCCCGTACCTGATTTTATGTCATTTGAAATGAGGCTGCCGTCTTATGTGCATTTAGATGATGGGACCGATAAAGTTCTCTTTTCTTGAACTGAATTCTGGAGAATAAACAATTATCCTCATTGCCAGTGGGAAGTGGGAGATAATAAAACCCACCTGTATTTGCACAAATATGTTAGATATCGCTCTGAATTAAGAGAAAACCTGTTATATTCACTTGGGCAATTTCAAATTTCAATTAAATGTTTGTTTTTTAAAAGTGCCACTCTATGTATCACAAGTAAAAACAGCCCTTTTTTTTGCCTGAAAGACAGAAAATAGTCGAGCAAATTTATGGGAAAGCAATTTTTTTTTTCCATCGATCAATCCCTAGAGGGGCATTAACTACTCCTAAGGGAGCTTATTGCAGAAGATGGCACAAGTGACATGCACAAAAGACAGGGTAAGGATGCTGAGAAGTGGAGGAGGAAATGGAAGACTTTAACATTACATCCTGGTCGTACCAAGGTCCATTGACCCTGTGTTCATTCCAGGTAATTAATTTACAACACATTAAACCTTGATGTGAAGAAGGCAGTTATGCGTCAGATGTGTGGGAATAAAAAGTGTTATTGATTCAGGATTTGCATTGTATCATGTGCTGACAGAAACAGCCTCCACCACCTACTTACATCTCAACGATGGAGCAAACCTTTGCTGAAGGACAAAACTGCCAAATAAGTGCACTCTGGAATACACTCAGCTGAGTGACAGCCAGAGAGGGATCTGAAGGGTGAATTAGGAAGCATTATTAGATCCACCAACACGTCTAATAAATATTGATATATAAGCACTCTAGAAATCAAATTTTGGATGTGATAATGATCCTCTTTACAGTAAAGGTCTAAAATAGCTCCCACCCTCTGCCAAAGCCAACCATTAATATTTATTAAATAAAATATGAGTATACCATTAATTTTAAACAACTGACATAAATCGAAGTGCTCACCTATTGAAGTGTAGAAATTATAAGGCTGAGGCCACACAAACTTGAAGCCACGATGACTTGAAGGGACTGAAAGAGTCAGTTCTAATTTTAAAAATTAAGTGGTTTCATTAACTAATAGAATTAGCATATTGGAGAAAAATAGACAATGGCTATTTGGGTTCTCTAAAATTGCCAATCTTTTTTTATTCGAGTTCTATGAATAAGTGCCATTGGTAATCTGATAGGGATTCCACTGAATCTGCAGATCGCCTTGGGTAGTAAGTGTACTTGGTCCGTCAGTTGTGTCCAACTCTGCGACCCCATGGACTGCAGCCCGCCAGGCCCCTCTGTCCATGGGGATTCTCCAGGCAAGCATACTGGAGTGGGCTGCCATGCCCTCCTCCAGGGGAGCTTCCCAACCCGGATCAAACCCAGGTTTCCAGCATTGCAGGCAGATTCTTTACCATCTGAGCCAGCAGGGAAGCCTGGTGTATTGTAATTGGGCATTATAGTCATTTTAATAACATTGACTCTTCGAATCCTAGAACACAGTATATCTCTCCATCTGTTTGTGTCACCTTTAATTTCTTTCATCGATGTCTTGTATCTTCCAGAGTACAGGTCTTTTGCCTCCTTAAGTGGCTTATTCCTAGGGATTTCACTCCCTCTGATGCAATGGTAAATGGGCTGCTTCTCTAATTTCCCTTCGGTTATTGGGCTGCTGTTGTTCAGTCACTCAGTCAGGTCTGACTCTCTGCGACCCCACCGTCCACAGCACGCCAGGCTTCCATGTCCTTCACCAGCTCCCGGAGCCTGCTCAAACTCATGTCCATTGAGTTGGTGATGCCATCCAACCATCTCATCCTCTGTCATCCCCTTCTCCTGCCTTCAGTGTTTCCCAGCATCAGGGTCTTTCCCAGTGAGTCAGCTCTCCGCATCAGGTGATCAATGTATGGGGAGCTTCAGCTTCAGCATCAGTCCTTCCAGTGAATATTCAGGGTTAGAGCATATAAATACAACAGGTTTCTATGTATTACTCTTGCATCCTACAACTTTACCGGATTCATTGATGATCTCTAGTAGTTTTCATGTAGCACCTTTAGGACTTTCTATGTAGAGTAAATCAAGTGTACGTCAATGGAGTAAAATTCAGTTTAGTTCAGTCACTCAGTCGCGTCCAACTCTTTGCGACCCCATGGACTGCAGCACGCCAGGCCTCCCTGTCCATCACCAGCTCCCGGAGCCTGCTCAAACTCATGTCCATTGAGTTGGTGATGCCATCCAACCATCTCATCCTCTGTCATCCCCTTCTCCTCCTGCCTTCAGTCTTTTCCAGCATTAGAGCCTTTTCAAGTGAGTCGGTTCTTCGCATCAGGTGGCCAAAGTATTGGAGTTTCAGCTTCAGCATCAGTCCTTCCAATGAATATTCAGGACTGATTTCCCTTAGGAAAATTATCTCAGTTCAACTCCTTGGTAACCAAGGGCAAGTCACTGAGCACTTCTGAAGTCACAATAGTTGCATCTAATAAAGCATAAATACCACCCATTCTACTTGATTCATGGGATTAATGATAGACATAAATGAGATAACACATACGAATGTGATTTAAAATATTAGTCAATGTTATTCAAATATGTTATTGAAATTATTTTCTTTGATAATTGATTTTTAAAGAAAAAATGACAAGGACTTTTTTTTTTAAGGTGAAATATTCTTAACATAGCTTTCTAACATATCACAAATTCTCTCCATTTTTCTGTAATGATAATTTAATCTAAAAAGACTTATTTAGGAATTCCCTGGAGAGCCAGTTGTTAGGACTTGGCACTTTCACTGCTGAGGGCCCCAGGTTTAATCCCTGGTCGGGAACTAAGAACCCACAAGCCATGCAGCATGGCCATAAATAAATAAACATACAAATTTAGATAGAAAAAGTAGTACAGGATGGACATGTACACAAGAGAGACAGTAATAAAGCTATAAAAAATATTACCTAAAAATTTGAATGTCCATTACTCCATGGGTCAAATTAATATGACTTGAGCTCTTTCATTAATTCAAGGTCCGCTGTATGTCTGAAAGGACTCCATCACATGTAATTTCCCACATGGTTTTTCTTGTTTTACATACTACCTACCCAAACACCTTTTCTGCATGTAGCATTTTCGAAAACACAATAGAAAATTGTTGTAATTATACTGATGCTTACAGATTCTTCCTATACTAAAAATAAGTTTGCTATCGAAATGCATTGTGTCCAATATGATAGCCACTAACCACACATGGATATTTAAATTTAAATTAATTACAAATTAAATACTAAATATTCAGTTCCACAGTCCCCTGGGTGATTTTTTAAGTGTTAACAGCTGGAGGTGGCTGGCTGGCGGTCACAGTTTGAACACAGCATGTATAACGTATCCATCCTCACAGAAACTTCCAGTGGACAGCACCGCTGTAGAAGCTCTTTGAAGTCATTGCTCGAGCTCAGCATCTGGGTACCCAGCCTCACCCATTTCTCCAGCGGGAAGCTCTTCACTGCTTCTCCAAGGAACACTGTGAGGCCTGCCCTTCCTGCTCCTCAAAGCCCAAGTTTCTCGCAGGGTATGGAAGAATCAAATCGGTTTTGTTTTTTAAGATTAAACTTATAATTTTGTCTTGGGGTATAGCCGATTAACAGCGCTGTGATACTTTCAGGTCAACGGCGAAAGGACTCAGCCATGCATATTTATGTACGCATCCTCCCCCAGGGCTTACCTGGTGGCTCAGTGGTGAGGACTTTGCCTGCCAACGCAGGAGACACATGGGGTTCAATCCCTGGGTCAGAAAGACCCCCTGGAGAAGGCAATGGCAACACACTCCAGTATTCTTGCTGGAAAATCCCAAGGACAGAGGAGCCTGATGGGCTACAGCTCATGGAGTCACAGCGAGTCAGACACGACTTAGTGACTAAAACAACAACAACAAGTAATTCCCCTGCAAACTCCGCTCACACCCAGGCCGCCGCGTGACATGGGCAGAGCTCCGTGCAGTGCGCCAGTTAGAGCACTTTCCTTCGTTTTGCTACTAGTCACAGCACCTGGTTAGGGACTGTTGTTATCTGGGTAGGAGGATTTATGCATGTGCGAAAAAACTAGAAGTAATATAGGGAAATTGAGTACCTAAAGGGTTTGCCTAGGTCTTCTGGGGTCTACCTTTGAAATGGGCTCTTAAAACTTGGGTGATTTTCTGAACACCAAGCAGACTTCCCTGAGAGGGTCAGTTGTCATGGCCCCTAGAAATGGCAAAACTTGCCGAGAGATAGAAGCCAGGATAAGATCGAAGCAGCTAAGAGGACGCACTCTTCAGAGACCTGTCAGGGCTCCCCTGATAGCTGAGGAGACGAGGACTCAGTCCCTGGTCCAAGAAGACCTAGTGCTGCAGAGCGACCTAGCCTGGGCGCCACCACGGCTGAGCCCGGGCTCTAGATCCCAAGAGGCACGACTGCTGACCACGTGCTGCAGCCACTGAACACCATGCTCTCAACTACTGAAGCCCTGGAGCCCTGGAGCCCAAGCCCCACAGCAGAGCTCACTGCAGTGAGAAGTCCGTGTACAGCAACCAGAATGGCCTCCACTGGCCACAGCTAGAGAAAAACCCACGCAGCAACAAAGACCCACGAGGCCAAATATAAGACGAGCCCCAGCCAATGAGACTAACGCCAGCGTGGCTCCTGGCACAACCGGAGTGAGCAGTTTTGAGGGGAGCAGAAGAGAACTCGCATGTACTAAACGCTGAGTTGGTAACTGGATGGAGAAGGCAATGGCACCCCACTCCAGCACTCTTGCCGGGAAGGCCCCATGGATGGAGGAGCCTGGTGGGCTGCAGTCCACGGGGTCGCTAGGAGTCAGACAGGACTGTGACTTCCCTTTCACTTTTCACTTTCATGCATTGGAGAAGGAAATGGCAACCCAGTCCAGCATTCTTGCCTGGAGAATCCCAGGGACGGGGGAGCCAGGTGGGCTGCCGCCTCTGGGGTCGCACAGAGTCGGACACGACTGAAGCGACTTAGCAGCAGCAGTAGCAGCAAGTATGTATTCAAGAAACTCTATGAATTGGGTAAAATAAATCCCCTTTAGCAGAAAAGAAAACTGATGTTTGCAGTAAATGTTCTCAAAGTCACACAGCTATTTGATGTACATATCATTTAAATTTATGTTTCTCCAGCTTCGGGCCCTTATTTTTCCCATAATATCTTAAAGATCTCCAAAGAGAATAATGTGTCAGTGAAGTCTGAGAGTCCTGCCTTCCAATCATGGATAAAATCAAGACCTAAGACTTTCCTCAGAGGCAGTTGGCCAAGAACAAAATATACCACAAGGTGAAATTTAAGGGTACTCAAACTTAACGTGCAGAAATGGTTCACAAATACGTAGAGTTTTTAAAAGGCACGATACTTCAGGAGTGAAGAAGTTTTCGTAACTTAAGATTTCAAGGTTTATCTAATAGTACTCAGATCCTGATAAAATACAGAGGGAGTCTCTCATTGTAGCCAAAATGAGGATCAACACAGAACTCAGAAAACCTAACAAGGAAAAGGCTGAAAGATAAGGAACTGGAATGAGCATGTGATCCCAAATGCTGATGCAAAGAGGCTAGTAAGTGAACTATGGAAATGAACAAGACAAAGACAGTAATTTAGACACCAAAAATGCATTGTAATCATGCAGGTTAACCATAGTAGTGAGGATCTTCTCCAAGAATTTATATTTTCCAAACTGAAGAGCTCATTTCTGCTTGAAGCCATGATGGAGTAACTGGAATTGCCCTCCCACTGTACATAGCTAGAAAACTGGGCAAAGTGCACGAAACTACTGTTTTCAGACATCGGACAAGGAAAGCGCAGGACTGACTCTGAGGGAAGAGACGCGAGCAAGGCGGCCTCTGCAGGCGTCTTAGCTGTCTCTCTAGAGGCTCTTTTTAGGCTGTGGCGCAGGGAGGGGAGCTTCGGCAGGCTACAGTGGTGGCCGCAAGAAGACATAGAAAGGGGATTTCAGGGAAGGTGGGCTTTGTGGAGTTTGAGGGGCAGAAAACAGGAGAGCAAAAAAATCAGTATAAACTACAACAACTTTGCCAGGACAAAATTCAACATTCTTCAGGGAAAGACACAAAATCAAATAATCAATAAACTAACATTTATAATCCTGAACTCAATAAGAAATTATTATAAAGGCAACAATGCAGGGAAATGGGGTCCATAGCCAGGAGGAGAGCTGATCAATTAAAAGAGAACTTAAGATGACAGAGATGACGGAATCCGCAGATACGACATTAAACGAGCTTTCATAATTATTCTTAAAGACTTAAAAGGAACTATAGACATAATGAAGAAAGAAATGGAAGACATAAGAGAAAATCAAATGGATTTTTAAGTGGTGAAAACTACAACACCTTTTTGAAAGCTTCACTAACTAAACCAAATAGCAAATTGGATATTTCAGAACAAAAGATGAGTTAATTTGAAGATATAGCAGTAGATTCTATCCAAACTGAAGCACAGAAAGAAAAAAAGACTAGACAACAAAAAACTTAAGAAAGTCTCAATAACTTGTGGAATAACATCAAGTGGTCTAATAAATATATAATTGGAGCTACAGAGGAAGGAGGAGGAAGAGAAAAAAATATTTGATGTGTGGCATAATTTTTTTCAAATTTGATTAACACTATAGATCCATAAACCCAAGAATGTCAAAGAACCCCAAGCATAATAAATAAAAAGAAACACACAGCAAGTCATGAACAATAAATCTGCTGAAAACTGGTGACTGTCTAGGTTATCTAGTTTTTTATTAACTGGAGAATATCTTCAAAGTAGAGACAGAAGAAAAAAAAGACATTATATACAAGAGAACAAAGATAATCTTATTTTCTCATCAGAAATAGGGCAATGAAATAAAATATTTAAAGCACTGAATTTTTTAAAAGTTAACCTAGTATTTGATATCTAGAAAATAATACTTTTCAAAAATAAAGGGCGGAAAAATATTTATGACATTCAGTTTGGAAACGATTTCATGAATATGACACCAAAAGCACAAGAAACAAAAGATAAAATAGATAAACTGGGCTCTGCAGAATTAAACCCTCTTATGCGTCAACAGATAACATCAAGAAAGAACCTACTGAATGGGAAAAGAAACCCTACTACACAGGAGAAAATATTTATAAATCATACATCTGATAAGAGATCAATATTAGTATATAAAGAAAGCCTAAAATTCAACAACAAAATACAGTGCAATCAAATTTAAAAACAGGCCAAAAACTTGAGTAAACATTTCCCCAGAAAAGGTATTCAAATGGCCGATAAGTATGTCATTAGTCATAGGAAAATGCAAATCAAAACCACAATGAAATACCACTCCACACCTACCAGGAAGGCTACAATTTTTTTTAAACTGGAAAACAACAGTGTTGGCAACGATTTGGAGAAACTGGAATACTTGTGCATTGCTGGTGGGGACACAAAATGGGATAGCTGCTACGGAAAACAGTTTGTCATTTTCTCAAAGAGTTAAACATAGAATTACCATAGGACTTTAGCACTTCTACTAATAACTATATACTCAAAAAAATTGAAAGCATTGTATACCAATGTTCATAGCAACAACACTCAGAAAGGACGAAAACAGAGACACCGAAATGTTCATCAATAGACGCATAAACAAAATGTGGTGAACACATGCAAGGGAATATTATTTAGCATACAAAGGAATTAAATTTTGAGATATGCTAAAACATAGATGGACAGTGGGAACATTATGCTAAATGAAATAAGCCAGATATAGAAGGAAATGTTTTTTATGATTCGACTTATTTGATGTATCTAGAATAGGCAAATTCATAGAGACAGAAAGAAGAGCCAGTGTTACCAGCGACTAGGGGCAGGAGAAGATGGGAAGTCACTGTTTGGTGTACAGAGTTTCTGTCGGGGATGATGAAAATGGTTTGAGTACAGACAGTAGCAACTTACACATGACTGTGTATTTAATGGGGCTACATTTAAACACCACTGAATTGTACTTACGAATAGCTAACATGGTAAATATTATGTTATGTATATTTTATCACAATAAAAAGAGTATGACAGAACGAAAAAAAGTAAATGAGCAAAAGGAAGTTAAAAATTATCAGTTATCATCCCACATCTGAAGATAACTACAGTTGCATTTTTATGTAAAATCTCTTTTTTTGCATATTCATAAGTTTAATAGCAAAAATGGAAACATGCTCTATGTATGAATTTTTGTTAAACAATAAACATGTTCCCATGTCATAAAAAATGAAGACTAAATCATGGCTTCGGATAAGCAAAAGCTGAGGGAATTTGCTTTCAACAAATGCGCCCTGTAAGAAACGTTAGAGGAAGCTCTTCCGGTAGAAAGAAGACGACACCGATGGAAACCGGGATCCACAGGAAGGAGTGAAGAGAGCTGGAAACGGTAAAGACGGAAGCCTTTTCTTCTCGTTTTAATTTCCTTTAAATTTAAGAAATCACTTTGAACATATTAAACTGAAAATACATAACCTTGTGTTACCCCATCTGCCCACTGGTATGCTCTCCACTCATTCACTTCTTTATTTAATATACACTATGCTGGGAGGTCCGCTCTGCTCGTGCTGACTCTGCGTCAGAGATAAAAGACAAAGTCGCTCTACTCTCCACACGTCGGATCTACTGGCAAAAAGCCAGTTACAATTTACAAACACACAAACGACAAACACGGTGAGTGAATGAGATTCGCGCTGTGACGCTGAGAAAGACTAAGAAGTTTCGGTTTCCTCGCTTTACAATTCACTACTCACACTCCCTTGCTGAGGTTTAACTCTACCAAGCGCATTCTCATTAAGATGCCATCTTGGGTAGATTCCCCTGGAGCAGAGCCTGAGATGCATACCCCTTTGAGAGCAATTCATCATTCGGTGATCTCCAGGAACAAGTGAGAGAGGCACAGTGGGGCAGAGACAGCAAAACTAAGAACATCCTCTCTGCTGGAGACGGACTTTAGCCAAACCCGCAGGGACTTCTATGCACTGCCCCCAGAGACGAGAGGTGGGCAGTAGTGAGGGGACGTCAGGACAGAGGACCCTCACCCCAGACTCTCCTGCCTCCTGCACACGCTTCCTCCCGCAACTCAAATGGGCAGAGAGGGGCTTCTCCTCAGGTACCAAAACAAAAAGGCAAATTAAAACAAGGTAACTACTTGCTTTCCCTGCCAAAATAGCAAATCAGTTTTATTCAAGAATACTCATTGATGATGAGGATGAGGTGAAATGAACCCTGCTGTCTAGCATGGTTAGGAGGGTGACTGGATAGTGTCTTTGGGGGAAAATAGACAATCTGGCAAACTGCATGATTCACTCAAACGCAGTCATCCTGCTTCTGTGTTTTAAAAACTGCAAAGAACAGATGAAGGTTTGTGCACAGGAATACTTACCACAGTGTCCTTGAAAACATCCAGAATTAAAGGTCACCTAAGCCCTTGGCTCAGACAGTAAAGCGTCTGTCTACAAGCGGGAGACCTGGGTTAGATCCCTGGGTTGGGAAGATCCCCTGGAGAAGGAAATGGCAATCCACTCCAGTACTATTGCCTGGAAAATCCCATGGACAGAGGAGCTTGGTAAGCTACAGTCCATGGGGTCGCAAAGAGTCGGACACGACTGAGCAACTTCACTTTCACTTTCAAGCCCTAGCCAATGGGAGATTGCCAGCATACCATATGGTATATCCAGACAAGGGAGTACAATAATTTAAAAGGTTAAATACCTCAGAATTGCCTATATTGTAGTAATCAGCTAAAAAGATAGAATTATACTTTTCTCAAAAATCCTGTATGCTGTGTTGTTTCAAGTGGAAAACATATCTAAACACTCTAGAAGTCAATATAACAAAGTGTTACTGCTGAGGTAGCATGTGCATGCTCTCCTTTGTCCTGTACTATACTTTCTACAACTTTCATATTTTCCACCTTCCACTTACTCTTTCAGTACGCTGTGAGCATTATCATATACCAGCCTTGTCATAGACTTTGGGTATACAGCCATGGAAAAATATGAAACTCTCTAATTCAAAAAGATACATGCACACTGGTGTTCGCAGCAGTTCCGTTCACAATAGCCAAGACATGGAAGCTCCCTAAATGTCCATCAGCAGATGAATGGATAGAGAAGATACACTACATATATACAACGGAATACTACTCGGCCGTAAAAAGGAATGAAATAGTGCCATTTTCAACAAAAGGGTGGACCTAGAGGCTATCATACTGAGTGGAGTGAGTCAGCCAGAGAAAGACAAATGCCATATGGTATCTCTTACATGTGCAATCTAAAAAAAATAATATAAATGTACCTATCTACAAAACAAACTCACAGACACAGAAATCAAGCTGCTAGCCATCAAAGGTGCAGGTAAGAGGGGTAAACTAGGAGTCTGGGATTAACAGATGCTCACTAGAGCGCACGAAACGGGCCATCAGTGAGGAGCTCCTGGACAGCACGGGGAGCTCTGTCCAGCTCTCTGTTACACCTTTAAGGGAAAGGAATCAAAAAACAAGCCTGTTGCTCAGTCACTGCGTCGTGCCTGACTCTCTTGGGACCCCTTGGACTGTAGCCAGCCAGGCTTCTCTGCCCCCGGGATTTCCCAGCAAGAATACTGGAGTGGCTGCCATTTACACGTGCGTGTTAGTCGCTCAGTCGTGTCCGACTCTTTGCAACCCCATGAACTGTGGCCCGCCAGGCTTCTCTGACCATGGGATTCTCCAGGCCAGAATACTGGAGTGGGGTGCCATTCCCTTCTGCAGGGGATCTTCCCCACCCAGAGATGGAACGAAGGTCTTCGGCATCGCAGGCGGCTTCTTTACCGTTTGAGCTACCTGGGAGCTGCCATATCTATGCATACATAGATGTAACTGAACCGCCTCGCTGTAACTGGCCCTGAAAGCAGCCCAGTGCTGTAGATCAACTCTGCTTCCGTTAAAAGAGAAGCGTGGCATGACCCACGGCTCCAGCCCCACCGACCTTCTTGCTGTTCTTTGAACACCCAGGGGGACGCCCCCTCAGAACTTGGCACCTGCTGCCGCCTCTGCTCGCCACACTGCCCCAGACAAGCCCCTCGCCGCACCCCCCACCCAGCTGGCCCGTCCTCATCTCCTCGGGGCCCTGCTCTGAGGCCTCCCTCTCAGGGAGGTCTTCCCTGGCTGCCCTGTTTATCCTCATGCCCTTCACCCTCATCGGCATAAACCCTCTTCCTTGCTGCACTACCGGCATTTAACTACTTTCTCTGCGATGATATATTCAAACTTTTGGGGGATTGCTGTTTATCCTCTCAAAGAAGCAGAAGTTCCATGAAAGTGGGGATATTATCTGGTGGTTTTTTGTTGTTGTTGTTGTTAATTGAAGTCATATCATGGCCAAGGCACCATCCGTCCAGGGGAAGCGGGGTCTCATTTCTAAGGGAGCAACTTTGCACAAGGCTGCCGTCAGCGATAAGGACGCTTCCTTCCTTCCTTCCCTCCTTCCGCCACCCTTGCTCCGTGATGGGCCACCATCTGTCTAGGTGTTAGATGGGCAGTGGTGACCAAGGGTCTCCACCCTCGTAAATCTTACAGTGCAGTGGGAAAACGCGTCAAGTCCAGCACCAGGTGGAAGCTTCTAAGTATTATAAATATTAAGTAACAGGGTAATTTACCCAACTTAAAGAGAGAGAGGGCAGTGGGCAGAAGAATCCACTCTGAAGCTGGGTCTGAAGCGTCAGTGAGAGTGTACCGAACGGCCAAGGGGGAGGAAAATCGGGGAGAGGAAGCACATCTGGAGGGTGAGAGGTGTGCAAGGGCACCGCCAGTGCAAGGCTCCTGTGCCTCAGCGAGGGGGCTCTCTCCATCCCCCTCGGCCTCAAAGTGGGGCCACAGGCTAAAGCCAGTTTTGATTAAAGATTCGAAAGCTATATGATTTTCCACGTCCAGGGAAAACATCGTTCATGTACCATCAGCAAGGTACATTTTCATCTAGAATCTATCGATACATCAACAGAGACAAGACGCCAAAGCATTAGAATTTACTCATAATCTAAAAACAAGCAGGGGTCCAGCAGGAAAAAAAAAAGAGGAAGACATTTCATCCCTAAGCAGGGCCACAGCGACTCCCCTGGCTTCCTGCGGTTACGACTCGACACTTCCACCACCGGGGGTGCAGGTTTGACCACTGGTTGGAGACGTAAGATCCCACGTGCCTTGCGGCCAAAAAACCGAAGCATAAGACCGAAGCAGTACTGTAACAAGGCAACAAGTCCAATAAAGGCTCAAAAATGGTCCACATTTTAAAAAAAATTTTAAAAAGCAGAGTCACAGCAGAAGGAAAAAATAAATCATTTAAACTGAAAAAAACAAAAAACAGGTCCTTCCCTTCTACTTCTCCCTCAGTCTGCACCCTAACAACCCAGATGATCACTCCAGCCCTCTTGCTCCCCTGGTGCGTGGGGACCGCTATCCCGAGCAGATCTCCAAGCGTCTTAGCAAAGTGTGGATGGAGGTTACAGACCGCATTTGCTCATCCATCCCTCCAACACTCGTGGGAAGTGCTTGCTTAGAGAAGAGCTGGGGTGCAGCCAGCACAAGAGCTCAGCCACCCATCTCTTCCTACGGCGGGCTGGCCCTCTCAAAGTCTGAGGTCACCTGTGGGCCACCAGAGAGGGTGAATGCGTGGCTGGTTTTATGAGGCTGCCGCAAGATAAGAAGCAGGCTGCAGCTCAACCGCCACAAGGTCAAGTTCTTGGCCAACAGTGAAAACAAAAATCAGGTTAACAGAATATTGCCAACATCAGAAGAAAGAAGAGAGAGAGAGAGAGAGAGAGAGCGAATGAGAGAGGAACTCTTGATATTATATACAGGATGCTCTGGAAAACAATCATATTAAGGCCACTCTGAAGCTGTGTGTGGTTTCTACTCTGCCTTTTTATGACCATCTCAAGTAACTAAGTACATATGGCATGTTTGTAAGTAAAGCCGTCGATGAAGTTGTTACACCTCTGCATTTATGACCATGCCCCTGAGTATTATTAACTTTTACACTCCCCATAAAATATAATTTATCACTTAAATAATTTGCTTTGTGTCAGGGTTCAGTGTGCTCCAGTGCTTTCCTGCTCATTAAATGAGATATTTTTACTTAATGAGCCAAGGATGTCCTTTGTATTTAACATTTGAATCGATTTCTAACACTTCATTTATGTAATAGTTTGGTGTGTAATTCCCAAAAAAAGTGGGTTTCATTTCACTGTGTCAAAGGCCAACAGTTCAGAAAACTATTAAATACATGTGGCGTTTCCAGTGATAAACAGTCTTATCCTTACTAACCAGCAAGATAGAGTGTACAAAAATCATGAAATTATGCAATCGTAAAATAATTACTTCTTTACACAAGCAAATCATGGCATTTGAGAACTGAAAGATGTATGGAGTAGGCAGAGGAAGATTCTAAGCCGCTCAGGAAAACAAAGGATGTGATGAGAAACAGTATTAAGTCGCACCCACTCGGGTTACCGAGACCTGGGACTCCAGGGGCAACCACACCCTTTCGACTCAGGACGTCTGTGTAACAGACGACCAGCCCCTGGTACCTCTCTGCCCATTCAACAGACCAGATCTTGAGAACTGAAACACCCTGACTCCTCAATCACTTTCCACTCCTGTAGTGTTCAGAACAAGTGAGGACACTCACTGTCGCCTTGCCACGAGGCAGGGGAAGAAAAGTTCTCGGACCTGAGGACTGCTAACAGAAGTGCTACGTAAACCCAAACTACTTACGATTCACAACATGTGAACTCACGATTCACAGCTCCCATGTGGACTTGTCTGTATCCATCTCTTAACGCAGAGTTCAAGTTTGAGTAACAGCACGCAGGGTGTATCATTTATTAAGCATTTATCATTATCCTTTAAATAGATACGCTGAACCTACCATTACAGTACACTACAGAATTATTAAGGAAATCAGGACTTAAAGGATTTGAGAAAAAAAACAGCCCAATGCCAGGACCTCCCTGGCAGTCCAGTGGTTAAGACTCTACCTTTCAATGCAAGGAGAGTGGGTTCCATCCCTGGTTGGGGAACTAAGACCCCAAATGTCCCGTGATAGGACAAAACAAAAACAATAAACAAACAAAGAGAAGCAGTCCAGCGCCCGTTTTCCTCTTTGCAGCTTGTGGAGGTTGGCTGCCTTGCACTTGTTCCCACTCAGAACCCTCCCATATCCCTGGCGGGACAAGCTTGGGAAGTAACGCCCCTCCTAGGCCCCATTCACAGACTCGAAATGCACGGTTTTTAAAAACCGTGGGAGATCCNCGTGGGGAAAACCTGATTGTCCCAGATTTCTCAAACTTTTTAGACTACAGAAATTGGGTCCCAAAACACCTCTGAACCTCCCTTGGAACCAGAGTTTCCTCTAAAGATTTTGGGAAAGCTAAACAGTTAAAAGTAATTTAATTTAATAACCAGCTGATTCAGTGAGACTATCTTTTAGAAAATGTCTTTCCCCAGGCCCCACATCCCAGCCACAGGGCACCGTGCATAGCCCCAAGGATCACTGCCTTTCAGATTGTATTTACATCAATGGTGCCCCCTGGAGTTGCCCCACTTAGGACCTGAGGGGCTGTGTGCCCCCTCACCCCAAATGTGATTTTCCTAAACAGTGGGGTCTATAGCATACAGACGAGATTTGTTCTATATACAATACAAAAATAAATTTATTTAAATACTTCATTAGAGAAAAAAAGTATTAATAGATGGAAAGGTAAATTGAACCCAGAGAAAAGTTAAAATTATGAAATATTTCAAAGAAATGCAAATGAATTGATTTGAAAGAATATAGTTTGTATCTTTGAGATTCATGCCCTGGATGATCCAACTTTAATAAGTGGAATAGTAATTATTTTAATTAGTTCAGTTCAATTCAGTCGCTTAACCGTGTCTAACTCTTTGCAACCCCATGGACCACAGCACGCCAGGCCTCCCCGTCCATCATCAACTCCCGGAGTTTACTCAAACTCAGGTCGATTGAGTCAGTGATGCCATCCAACCATCTCATCCTCAGTCGTCCCCAACTCCTACTTCCAATCTTTCCCAGAATCAGGGTATTTTCAGGTGAGTCAGCTCTTCGCATCAGGTGGCCAAAGTTTGGGAGTTTCAGCTGCAACATCAGTCCTTCCAGTGAACACGGAGGACTGATCTCCTTTAGGGTGGACTGGTTGGATCTCCTTGCAGTCCAAGGGACTCTCAAGAGCCTTCTCCAACACCACAGTTCAAAAGCATCAATTCTTCGGCACTCAGCTTTCTTTACAGTCCAACTCTCACATCCATACATGACTACGTGAGAAATCATAGCCTTGACGAGACAGACCTTTGCTGGCAAAGTAAAGTCTCTGCTTTTCAATATGCTGTCTAGGTTGGCCATAGCTTTCCTCCCAAGCAGTAGTGGCTGTTGCTTTACTAAGTCGCTTCAGTCATGTCTGACTCTGCACAACCCCACAGACGGCAGCCCACCAGGCTCCCCTGCCCCTGGGATTCTCCAGGCAAGAACAGTGGAGTGGGTGGCCATTGCCTTCTCCAATGCATGAAAGTAAAAAGTGAAAGTGAATTCACTCAGTCATGTCCGACTCTTAGCGACCCCATGGACTGCAGCCTACCAGGCTCCTCCACCCATGGGATTTTCCAGGCAAGAGTACTGGAGTGGGTTGCCATTGCCTTCTCTGAGGAGTAAGCGTCTTTTAATTTCATGGCTGCAATCACCACCTGCAGTGATTTGGGAGCCCCAAAAAATAAAGTCAGCCACTGTTTCCACTGTTTCCCCATCTATTTGCCATGAAGTGATGTGACTGGATGCCATGATCTTAGCTTTCTGAATGTTGAGTTTTAAGCCAACTTTTTCACTCTCCTCTTTCACCTTCATCGAGAGGCTTTTGAGTTCCTCTTCACTTTCTGCCAGAAGGGTGGTATCATTTGCATATTTGAGGTTATTGATATTTCTCCCGGCAATCTTGATTCCAGCTTGTGTTTCTTCCAGTCCAGCGTTTCTCATGATGTACTCTGCATAGAAGTTAAATAAGCAGGGTGACAATATACAGCCTTGACGTACTCCTTTTCCTATTTGGAACCAGTCTGTTGTTCCATGTCCAGTTCTAACTGTTGCTTCCTGACCTGCATCCAGGTTTCTCAAGAGGCAGGTCAGGTGGTCTGGTGGTATTCCCATCTCTTTCAGAATTTTCCACAGTTTATTGTGATCCACACAGTCAAAGGCCTTGGCATAGTCAAGAAAGCAGAAATAGGTGTTTTCCTGGAACTCTCTTGCTTTTTCCATGATCCAGGGGATGTTGGAAATTTGATCTCTGGTTCCTCTGCCTTTTCTAAAACCAGCTTGAACATCAGGAAGTTCACGGTTCACGTATTGCTGAAGCCTGGCTTGGAGAATTTGAGCATTACTTTACTAGCGTGTGAGATGAGTGCAATTGTGCTGTAGTATGAGCATTCTTTGGCATTGCCTTTCTTAGGGATTGGAATGAAAACGGACCTTTTCCAGTCCTGTGGCCACCGGCGAGTTTTCCAAATTTGCTGGCATATTGAGTGCAGCACTTTCACAGCATCATCTGTCAGGATTTGAAATAGCTCTACTGGAATTCCATCACCTCCACTAGCTTTGTTCGTAGTGATGCTTTCTAAGGCCCACTTGACTTCACATTCCAGGATGTCTGGCTCTAGGTGAGTGATCACACCATCGTGATTATCCGGGTAATGAAGATCTTTTTTGTATAGTTCTTCTGTGTATTCTTGCCATCTTCTTAATATCTTCTGCTTCTGTTAGGTCCAGACCATTTCTGTGCTTTATGGAGCCCATCTTTGCATGAAATGTTCCCTTGGTATCTCTAATTTTCTTGAAGAGATCTCTAGTCTTCCCCATTCTGTTGTTTTCCTCTATTTCTTTGCATTGATCCCTCAGGAAGGCTTTCTTATCTCTTATTGTTATTCTTTGGAACTCTGCATTCAGATGCTTATATGTTTCCTTTTCTCCTTGGCTTTTCGCTTCTGTTCTTTTCACAGCTATTTGTAAGGCTTCCCCAGACAGTCATTATGCTTTTTTGCATTTCTTTTCCATGGGGATGGTGTTGATCCCTGTCTCCTGTACAATGTCAGGAACCTCAGTCCATAGTTCATTAGGCCTTCTGTCTATCAGATCTAGTCCCTTAAATCTATTTCTCACTTGCACTGTATAATCGTAAGGGATTTGATTGAGGTCATACCTGAATGGTCTAGCAGTTTTCCCTGTTTTCTTCAATTTCAGTCTGAATTTGGTAATATGGAGTTCATGATCTGAGCCACAGTCAGCTCCTGGTCTTGTTTTTGTTGACTGTATAGAGCTTCTCCATCTTTGGCTGCAAAGAATAGAATCAATCTGATTTCGGTGTTGACCATCTGGTGATGTCCATGTGTAGAGTCTTCTCTTGTGTTGTTGGAAGAGGGTGTTTGCTATGACCAGTGCATTTTCTTGGCAAAACTCTATTAGTCTTTGCCATGCTTCATTCCATATTCCAAGGCCAAATTTGCCTGTTATTCCAGGTGTTTCTTGACTTCCTACTTTTGCATTCCAGTCCCCTATAATGAAAAGGACATGTTTTGGGGGTGTTAGTTCTAAAAGGTCTTGTAGGTCTTCATAGAACCGTTCAACTTCAGCTTCTTCAGCGTTCCTGGTTGATCTCTGTTCTTTTCCAAGGCAAACCATTCAATATCACAGTAGTCCAAGTCTTTAAACTATGGTCCACATCAAGCAACAAGAGACCCACACAGAACCAACACACCTCTAGGAAGCCTTCCTGATCGGCGCCCCCTGCTCCATGCTGGTCCAGGCTCAGTCTCTAACGCTCAGAAATATCTCATGCATATTTCTTCTGTTTTACTTCCTACAATTTATCATAATCATCCTTCATTGGTTCCCCTGTGGAAGCTCAAAAAATGGTGCCTGAATGAAGGGTTGAACAAAAGGCAAGACTTGGAAATAAACTCACTGTGCAACAGTCCAGGTTTGGGCAAGCTGATCAGAGGCGCCCAGTGCTGACGACATCTCACACAGTAGAATGGAAAGCGCTATTGTTCCTCTGGGGGTTTTGGCTTTCTTTGTTTGTTTGCTTTTATTTTAAAGTAAGTAAGTGCTATCCTCTTTTTTCCCCCAGAATGGTTCCTATTAAGTTGTACTTTAAGCGAAGGCATGAGTTTGGTCGAATTCTCAACCTTCTAGCAGAGTATAAACCCCTGCCACCTGCCTTCAGGGCCTCTCAGCGTCTCACAGACTCTTGCTCCGCCATAACAGAAGGAGCTAAGGCTGATGTACACTCTCTGCATCGTCTTTAGAATTGAGTCCAAATGTAATACTCTTTACTGACTGCTGATTTTTTCAACTAGCCCCCAGGGGCTCCCCGCAGCATTACCTACATCTGCTCATGAGGAGATATGGCATATTCAGTATCTTGAACTGAAAAGGAGAATTATCCACAAACTTGGATAAGTGGGGGGAGTGCAAGCGAGTGAGGCCCTTGGAGAAGAAGGAGGTTAGAAAGCAGAACAAATCACATCATCTTTCTTTGTTCCTGCGTTCCTTCCCTCCTAGAGACAACCCCTTCCCAGGCCTCAGTGATGCAGTAGTGGGTGCGGAACCAAGGTTTACAAATTCAGCAATGGTATCTTTCCATAAGTCCTTATTTCAATGGGTGCAAAAAAAAAAAAAAAAAAAAAGGATATTCTTAGCCATCATCAATCATCAAAGGCCTCCAATTAAAATTAGAACTTTGATATTGCCAGATATTTCCTCTGGTGTTTCATAAAAAAAAAAAAAAAGTATACTGAGTCTCTGTGGTATCTCTTATTTATGAACAGAAGATGCAGTTTGCACAGCTCCACAGCTGGGAAAGGGTAAAGGCATTTTACTGAATCAGAGCAAATATTCATTTTAAAAAGTGGGTGAAAGAAGCTTCAACTTTCAACTGTCAGCGAGTTCTCACCCTCTATCCGCATCTGGCTTTCAGGTGAGGATGCACTGATGGAGGTGGACGGGCTGGTCCTTCTAGCTTTCGGGTGAAGGTGCATCCGTGGACACGAGGAGGCTGGTCCTTGCCTGGCACCCTCCACACAGCACAACTTTGATGCTGTTGCCTCCAGCACAACAGCTCAATGTAAAAGCACAGTTCTCCCAATAAAATATGGAATTTAGAAAGATGGTAGTGATGAGCCTGTATGCGAGACAGCAAAAGAGACACAGATGTGTAGAGCGGACTTTTGGACTCTGAGGGAGAGGGAGAGGGTGGGATGATTTGGGAGAATGGCATTGAAACATGTATACTATCATGTAAGAAACGAATCGCCAGTCTATGTCCCGTGCAGGATACAGGATGCTTGGGGCTGGTGCCCGGGGATGACCCAGAGAGATGTTATGGGGAGGGAGGGAGGAGGGGGGTTCATGTTTGGGAACGCATGTACACCCGTGGTGGATTCATGTCAACGTATGGCAAAACCAATGCAGTATTGTAAAGTAAAATAAAGTAAAAATAAAAGTTTTAAAAAAAAGTGAATGTGGCATACCCTGGCAGAAGTCTGTCGTTTACAAGGGAAGTGGTAAGATGCGGATTGCATGCAAAAGCTAGACATGTTGCAGCCGCCTGATGCTATGCATTTACTTCCCACACTGCAGTCCTCAGCTCTGCAGGAAGAGTGGCTGTGAAACATGCAAGGCTTAGGGAAGGATATAGCACGTGTCTTACAGAACTTCGCAGTCTTTAAAAAAAGTTATATTGGAATACATAAGAGAATTGAACTATAAACAAGGCTGGGCATCAAAGAACTGATGCTTTCAAACTGTGCTATTAGAGAGGATTCCTGAAACACCCTTGGACAGCAAGGAGATCAAACCAGTCCATCCTAAAGGAAATCAGTCCTGAATATTCATTGGAAGGACTGATGCTGAAGCTCCAATGCTTTGGCCACCTGATGCGAAGAACTGACTCGCTGGAAAAGACACTGATGCTGGGAAAGATTGAGGGCAGGAGGAGAAGGGGAAGACAGAGGATGAGATGGTTGGATGGCATCACTGACTCAATGGACATGAGTTTGAGCAAGCTCTGGGAGACAGTGAGGACAGGGAGGCCTGGTGTGCTGCAGTCCATGGGGTGACTGAACAGCAGCAGCACGGTCACTTTACAAGGCTGTAAGAGCTCCTGCTGTACAGCAGTAAGCCAGCTATGCACACACATACACCCCCTCTTTTGGATTTCCTTCCCATTTAGGTCGCCACAGAGCACTGAGCAGAGCTCCCTGAGCTACACAGCAGGTTCTCATCAGTTATCATTTTATACACAGTATCAACAGTCTGTATCTGCCAATCCCAATCTCCCAGTCTTTAGTCTTTCATTCTAAGCACAGTCAAAATGAAGCAAACAACACCCCCAAAATGAAATTTACAAATCAAATGGATTTTGCCAAACAAATTTGATTTTTCTTCACAATAGCCTGCCTTGTGATTCCATTAACAAAAGGGATATGTTAGCTCAAATCTGATATTTTGTATCATTAAAACATCCACAAGCAGATTTGTTTAACATAACAGTTGAGTAATCCTGCAAAGACAGCAAGCCCAGGGGAACAGAAAGTGAAAATACAGTCTTAGCAGCATGATTTAAATTAATTAAACAAGTGTTAATACCTTCAAGCACACTATTGCGTCAGTCTTGGGTGGGAAAAAGCTATAATTTACGTGTGCAATCATTTGAATACTTTGTATGAATTAGATATCTACAGAAGCTGTGTTAGCTGATGCTGTAAACGAAGGATACAGTTGAGAACACATGCTATAATAATTAAACTGTTATTATGCTGACACCATCTTTCTTCTAGGATCCTGTAACATCTGTATTGACTGTGATAAGCATTGATTATCTGGAGTGATATAAATATTTGGGGAGTTAATAACAATGAGGAATTCAGAGCATGCTGAGACACCAAAGATAAATCACAGGAAATTCAGATCAAAGCAGGTTTGTGAATAAGCTTGTTTTTATAGTTAATGACTAACTATAAAGTGCATATACACATTTCTTTTCTCCAATGAAACGCACAAGGAAATGTCATAAAGAAACATCCCGTTCGTTCTGCATGGCATTTCTGTACATCTGTCGAATTTCCATATGTAGAGAGGAGGATGTCAACCCAGAGCTACTTCAACTACAAAGAGGGAATTGATCCATCCATCAAGTACTTAACATGCACTTTTCAAATCATTAAAAAGTTCTTTGAATTATTAAGACCTTTTTTCAAAAGAGAAAAAAAAAGCCCACAACTTATAAATCTTGCATTTCCTGAGAGGTTAATTTAAGGATGCTGGGGTCAGCAGTTATCCAGTTCCAGCAAAGATTCTGAAATTTCCCTTCAAGTATAGCCCAGTAACTAAGCTGTGAGTTTATTTTTTTTAGGAAAATCTCATGCAGCCTCATCAATCGGACATCTTACACTCAAGGGCACGCTATTTTGAAAAGTGAACCCACCAAAATGGGGACCTTTTCAGTTTATCAAAATTAGCACAGAAGTAACTGGTGGTTTATGACCCACTCCCCACATGTACACATGTAAGTACACTGCTTTACAGAATAGAAAGTAACTGTAAAATGAATCTAAACCCCACCATGGTCTATCACCTCCCTCTCTCTAGCCTCACCCATGACCACTGAGCTTTTTTTAAAACAATTCACTATCTCCCGACCCGACGCCTCAGAGAAGCCCCTCTGCCTACAGCGTGCTTCCCTCTGTGGCCTGCTGTCTCACTGCTCCTGGGTTCACCATAACAGATCTCAGTCTTCACATCCTCATCTTGAGTCAAGTGTATTTCCCTGCTCCTAAGACACGGCACCCTGTGCGTGTTTGTGCGTACTTACCACATCACAGTGAAATGGCCATTCATCCCGGCCCTCTGTCCACAGGCCTACAAACTGTTTAAAGCCAAGCTTTATTCACTTTCATATTCCCAGGGACAGCATAGAGAATCCACCCAGTGAAGAGGAAAACTAGCCAATGACACATTCATCCTCATGATATCATTTGACTTTGAGAAAGACCGTCCAGAGGTGCTGCAAACTCTGGACAGAATTTGCATTTCTTCTAAGCAAGTTTCAGGGATCCGGAGTGGATCCAGAGTGGCTGGTCCTGGCCCTCTAGAGACAGTCTAGACCCTTGTGAGTTCTAAAAGCGACCTGAGAAGGAGCCACGAGAAAAAGTCACAGCAGTCTAGATTTGCACCCTAGAGCAAAGCTGGTAGGTAATCAACATGACAACCAATATTTTCCAAAGATAACATGAGCTAGTAAAATGCTTCCCAAATCTGAGTGCTTACTCCAGAGGCGGGGGGTGGGAGGAGGGGAGCAGAGGAGCAGGAAACATGTCCACAAGAAGACGGATTTACAGCAACTGTGTTTACAACAGCCAGGAACCGGAGGCATCTCCGTGCTCCTGCAGAGGAGAGCGGCCAAAGACCCCGGGGCATCTTCACGTTATGAAACGCCACTCAGCAACAAGAACGAACTAACGACTGATACAGCCAACAGCAGAATCAGTCTCAAAACACTGCGCTGAGTGAAACAAGCCTTACACAAAAGGCTACACACTGTGTGATTCAACATCTATGTAGTTCTAGAACAGACTAAACTATGGAGAAGGCAATGGCACCCCACTCCAGTACTCTTGCCTGGAAAATCCCATGGACGGAGGAGCCTGGTGGGCTCCAGTCCATGGAGTTGCTAAGATTCGGGGTCAACTGAGCGACTTCACTTTCACTTTTCACTTTCATGCATTGGAGAAGGAAATGGCAACCCACTCCAGGATTCTTGCCTGGAGAATCCCAGGGACGGGGGAGCCTGGTGGGCTGCTGTCTATGGGGTCACACAGAGTCGGACACGACTGAAGTGATTTAGCAGCAGCAGCAGTAGCAGTAGCAACCAGAGGTGACAAAGAAAAAAAGAACAGTAGTTAGCTCTTCTGGAACAGGAAAGGAGACATTTCAACTGGAAGTGAAAGTGTCTCATATCTTACACAGACCTAAGTGACACATGCGTGTGTATTTATATTTGTGTATTTGTGTTTATATTACAGGGGTATATATTTATCAAAATATACCAAAGGGTATACTTAACAGTTGTGCATCCACTGAATATAAGTTTAACCTCAAAGTCATACAGAAATAAGTTCTAGTTGGTGATATACTTGCTGAAATGTTTAGGAGTGAAGTGAACTAATATTCACTTGCTTTGAAATTCATCAACAAGGAGATGGGTTGATGAACAGATAAAAGAATGAAAAGATGAACAACAGCAAACTGTTCACCGGACACTCTTGGCTGGTATAGTGATTACACTGGGTAATCACTATAACTCTTTTGACTTTGCTGTATTCAAAATTTTTGTAATACAATATTGGAGGTAAATTAAATATTCTGAATCTTCCATTCTAGAGTTACTGGGGTGGCAATGTGTGATTGAGGTACAAAGCTGCCATTTATCTACGTTTTGTTGTTTTCCAAGTGATGTTTTATATGGCCATCAGCTACCAGTTTATAGGATTTAATATTTAGGACCTACCAAAATTTGGTCCAATCCAATAGTATTTGGGGGGCTTCCCTGGTGGCTCAGCTGGTAAAGAATCTGCCTGGAATTCGGGAGACCTGGGTTTGATCCCTGGGTTGGGAAGATCCCCTGGAGAACAGAATGGCTACCCACTCCAGTATTCTGGCCTGGAGAATTCCTCAGACTGTATAGTCCATGGGGTCGCAAAGAGTCGGACACGACTGAGTGATTTTCAATTCACTTCAGTGATGTTTTGAGAACCTGCACTCCAGCCTCACATTTTTTCCCTCCCATCTGTCATAAATTGGTGCTTAAAATTTTACCAACATAGATTCACTCCATGAAGGGAAAACAAATAAGCCAGTAAATCAGCAATTTGCCCCAATGGCAAAATGATCTCATCATTATCTGGATGCAGATTGTCATGGCAAGAATGGAAAAATCAGAGAGAAACAGAGCACGTGAAAACACCCTCGACAGTCTCACCTTCTTTGTTCCTGCTCCTGGAAGCTGCTGTCAGTGAGATAACTGAGCATAGCAACGCACTGGGTTATTGAAGAAAAATTACTTTATCACAAGCGTCATCATTACTCTGACTGTGAAAGAGAGACCATCTTTCCTGTTCACCATAATGGTTCCAGGAGAAAATGCAGGATGCTTGGTGAAATTTGAATTTTGCATGAATAGTGAATATTTTTTAGTATAATTATATCCCTACTATTAATGGTGCATACTTACATTTTAAAAAAAGGGGGGGGGGGTTCCCCGGTATCCAAATTTAAGTGGGCGTCCTATTCTGTTATGGTTGTCTGTCCCCTGTCACAGCATCTGGCAGCCCTGCCCTGAGGGGGGTACGTGTTACAGCTGTAGCCCACAGTCACTGCTATTTTGGTGAGAAATGCCTCTTGACTGGGCAGCAAGAGACACATTTGGAAAAATTTAGTTACTGTGTGTGCAGAAGATTTCGATGTCTGATGCAGACGGCATTTCAAGCCACAGGTCACTCAGGCGAGGCCTCCTTGCCCCCCTGAAGACCACGGCTGGGTCCTTCAGAGGCCTTACGCCCCTCAACCCGCAGGCAGCAGTGGGCTGAGCGCTATCCCACAGCACTGTATATGCCACAGCTTCACTCATTCTTCCATCGATGGACACTAAGAGGAAAACCATCGCGCACTAATGCATGTCTGTGGCATCTAGAAACGAATGGGACGGATGAACGTGCTTGCGGGGCAGGAATGGAGAGGCAGACTGGAGAATGGGCATGTGGACAGGGGGCAGGGCGGGTGAACCGGGAGAGCGCCCGGGCCCGCGCCCTGCTTGGGGGAACGGATGGCGGCTGGGAAGCTGCCGCCCGGGAGCCCGGCCCCGCGCTCTGCGATGACCGCGGGCCGGGGAGGCTCGGGAGGGAGGGGCACAAGAGTACATGTAGCGGATTCTCTTCGTTGGACAGCGGAAGCCTACTCGACGCTGTAAAGCAGCTATAGTGAAAGTGAAAGTGAAGTCGCTCAGTCGTGTCCAACTCTTTGTGACCCCATAGACTGTAGCCTACCAGGCTCCTCCGTCCATGGATTTTCCAGAGTACTGGAGTGGGGTGCCATTTCCTTCTCCAAAGCAACTATGTGTGTGTGTGAAGTAGCTCAGTCGTGTCCAACTCTGCGACCCCATGGGCTGCAGCCTACCAGGCTCCCCTGTCCGTGGGATTTTCCAGGCAAGAGTACTGGAGTGGATTGCCATTTCCTTCTCCAAGGGATCTTCCCAACCCAGGGATCGAAGCCGGATCTCCCACATCGCAGACAGACGCTTTACCGTCTGAGCCACCGGGGAAGTCCAAACTATACCCCCAATAAAATTGGTTTTAATTTAAGAAATAGTGGTAGCGGGTGCTTCTCTGCAGAGAGGGAAGCAAAGACATGCTCCAGGACAGGGAGATCCAGGCGGATGTCCAAGTGGGTAAAACTCGTCACAAAACTGGTGAGGATGAGGAGCAGCACTCGACTTGAATCAGTCCATCTGCTTCGTGCATCATGGAGAAGGATTTGGTAACTGAGCCCAGCTCCAACTAAACGCCTTTACCCTGACCGCATGTAGGAGCAGGAACTTGTTTCTTACTTGTCTGAAGTTACAATGAGTTCAAATAACCATCAATCTTAAATTCCCACCAGAAATCTGGAAGAAGTCACTGGGGCTAACTGAATACTCCATTGTTGTATTTTTAAAATCTGATGTGAAATGATGACTGTGTGGATTTAAAAAAAAAATGAAGTTTTTCTAAAACGCTGATGGAATTTGCTTGGGGGGAAGGGCTGGGATACAGAGGCAGTTGAAATCTCTGCCAGAGCATTCAACAGTGGGGACCCTAACCATTTCACATTGCAAATCTGAGGCCACATTTAGAGCCTCTGGGGTAGGTGTCAGCTCCAGAAATGTCTTCTTTCTTCTCGTTTATTCTCATAAACGTAGGTCATCATGAAAAGAGTTTGGAAAGAGTTGAAAGGAATATAGAAGTGACCACAAAATGAAAGCTGACCATCAGAGGGGACACCATCAGATCCTTCCAGGCTCTTCGCCCCTTTAAGTGGAGGGTGAGGGGTGTGTGACGTGTTCCTGGAGCTTTTGAAATCTTGCCTTCACACCAGCTGACTTCACGCCCAGAGAAATAAAAGTGTTTACCCATATGCAATCTTGTCTTCACATATACATCAACACAAATCTTATTTCCTATGTTCTAGAAACGTTTTCAGTTCCCGTTCCCTGTTTTTAGAATATAATGTGTGGTCTTGGCTATTTAATTTCTCAGCTATTATTCATTCTGCCAATGTACGCTCTACATTTAAGCTCTTGATTTTTTTAAAGACTATGCATTAACTTCTATTTCTATAACCTCTGTGCAGCTTTTCTTTTGCTGGTTGTAACAGTTTGTACTGTGCAGAGGCATCAGAATTAATTGTGTCTCCAGTTATTATCTTGTCCTTGTTGGGTTTTTTTTTTTAGTCTTGAAGCCTCTGAAATGTTTCAAAACAGCTCACGGCCTAAAAAGACATCATCTTCACAATAGCATAAACGAATGCTCGGTAGACCCAACAATGGCTGTTTATTGCACCTTACAAAAACGACTTTAATTACCTTCAGATTACTGGTTTTACTCAAATAGATTCATTCTCATCTGAGGGCGCCTGTGGACATTTACAAAAAAAGTCTTTACAATGCAATGCTCTATGAAGAACAGTTGTAATATTTTCCCCTGGCTCATATTTTTAAAAAAAATGAAAGAAGGAAATAGATTAGAAAAAAAATTATTAAATTAGAAAAAAAAAAAACTCTAGGTATTAATGCAACAGAGAGGCTTTATCACTGTATGTCGTGTGAGTTGGAAGCCTGACACCTTAAAGCTTGATTTTGTCTCAGCGAGTCTGTTTGTTCCCCAGTGGCAACATGATCAGGTTAACTCATATCAGTCTGTTGAGTGTAACCAAGCTTCCATTGTCTACTGACCCACTGACTTAGACACAATACAATATATATGTATTTCTTTACCCTTGGCATCAATGGAAGAGATAAGATGTTTGTGTACACCTCCTCCCATGTTACTTGAGTGTATACTCTACATCACTGCCCCCCAAAAAAAGAAGCAATTGATGCCAATTCTTATTTTATAAATAAAAACAATGTGCCTGGTGTGTGCTGACCAGTGGGCAAGTCAGATGCTGAACCATGTGCTTCGCTGGCCTTACGTCGTTTAAACTTTACAAAACAAAGACTCTCTGTAGACCTGTGGATCTGAGGTCTTCCCCAGCCACCATGCACTGTAGCATGCACTGGGATAGATTCTAACAAAGGCTTAGCCGTTGAGGAACGTGTGTGCCTTCAAAGCCACACTTCTGTGCACGTGCTGTGTGGCATCGCTTTGTCAGAGACGCAACAGAAGTGACTGGGACCCAAGAAAAGTGGCCTTCGGGTGGGAGTCACTGCTCATCGTGGCCACCCTGCGCTGACACCTCTACATTTTAAAAGGCGGCAGGTCAGCGGATGGAGGGCTCTTCACCTCAGTCGACAGGTCAGACTGGTTTTGTCTCTGAACATAGTCCACACAGTCCCTTTTCAGAGGTTTCATGCTAAGACATAAGAAATGCAAGGCTTTCCTATATAAAAATATAAAATTGCTCAAATGTCTTGACATAAGAGCTTCATTGAAATTAGTTTCCAGATATTCAGAGTCACATCTAAAATGTCCTATCTGCATTGCCTGCCCTGATATTTCACTCTCACGCTGCTGCTGCTGCTGCTGCTGCTCAGTCGCTCAGTCGTGTCCGACCCTGTTCGACCCCACAGACGGCAGCCCACCAGGCTCCCCCGTCCCTGGGATGCTCCAGGCAAGAACACTGGAGCGGGTTGCCATTTCCTTCTCCAGTGCATGAAAGTGAAGAGTGAAAGTGAAGTCGCTCAGTCGTGCCCGACTCTTAGCGACCCCATGGACTGCAGCCCACCAGGCTCCTCCACCCATGGGATTTTCCAGGCGAGAGCACTGGAGTGGGCGCCACTGCCTTCTCCAGCTCTCACACTAGGGTTTCTAATTTCTGATAACAGCTTCATAGTTAGTTTGAGGCAAAATCATGGAAACAGATTTTCTTTGTCTTTGACCTCTGTAATGTGTAAGAAATATATATATTTGGTCATTCTCATATATATGTGGTTATGCTGGAGAAGACTCTCGAGAGCCTCTGGGACAGCAAGGAGATCAAACCAGTCAGTCCTAAAGGACACTAACCCTGAATATTCATTGAGAGAACTGAGGCTGAAGCTGAAACTCCAAAACTTTGGCCACCTAATGCCAAGAGCTGACTCACTGGAAAAGATCCTGATGCTGGGAAAGATTGAGGGCAGGAGAAGAAGGGGATGACAGAGGATGAGATGGTTGGATGATATCACCACAGGAGTCTGAGCAAGCTCCGGGAGTTGGTGCTGGACAGGGAGGCCTGGCGTGCTGCGGTCCATGGGGTCGCAAAGCGTGAGACACGACTGAGCGACCGAACACCACCCCTGTGGCCTCCGCTCACAGCTCCCGGCTCACACCTTGGAATTTTCTAAGTGACTAAAGCCGTAAACGTGTCTTTTGTTATGTAAACAAGGTGACTTTGGGGACCCCATCTGGAAAGAGGACCGGTTGCCATGGGAACCAACTTTTAGTTCTCCCCCTCTGACCCCAGGGAGAGGTGGGGTGCTAAAGGTTGAATCAGTTGCCAATGGTGGAATCCTCACGCTCTTGATGGAATGTAAATTGATCCAATCACTGTGGAAAACAGTATGGAGGCACCTTATAAAACTAAAAACAGAACTGCCATGTTACCCAGCAATCCCACTGCTGGGAATATGCCAGGAGAACACCATAATGCAGGCAGACACACGCTCGCTCTGCATCACTGCTCACAGCAGTCAGGACGCGGAGGCAGCCTGAATGTCCGTCAGCAGAGCAGTGGGCGAAGACACGGTGTGCATATGCACCCGACTACTGCTCAGCCCCGAGCATGAATGAGACCGGGCCGCTTTTAGAGACACGGATGGACCATCCTACACAGGGAAGCAAGTCAGAAACAGGAAAAGAACGTCGTATGTTAATGGATATATGTGGAATCTAAAAAACATTGGTATTGATGATCTTATTTGCAAAGCAGGAATAGAGACACAGAGGTAGAGAAGAGACATGGATACCAAGAGGTGAAGGAGGGGCGGGATGAACCGGAGACTGGAACTGACACCCACATACTCTCGATGCTTCGCATAAAACAGATGACTGACGGCAACTGCAGGATAGCACAGGGAACTCTGCTCCATGCACTGCGGTGGCCTCAACGGGAAGGTCACCAAAAGGGCAGGGATACATGTATACGTACGGCTTGAATTCATGCTCATTGAACTCATATTGATCTACACATGAATCTGAGCAAACTCAGTGATAGTGGAGGACAGAGCAGCCTGGCAGGCCGCAGTCCCCGGGGTCACAGAGTCAGACACAACGCGCAACTGAACAGCAGCATGGCTGATTTATTTTGCTGTACAGTAGAAATGAACACAACAATTGTAAAGCAACTGTACTCCAATAAAAATCAGTTTAAAAGAATCGTCAATGGCCAATTATTTAACCAACTGGTTAACCATTTTTTTGAAACCTCCAAAAAAAAAAAAAAAAACAGCAGGACAGGGTTCAGACATCGTCCATTTTTGTGAGACACGTGGAGACTTGGGAGCACTCAGAGAGAGCAGGGAAGCCTCACAGTCCTTCTGTATCCCTTGCCCTGCACGTCTCTTCATCTCGGGCTTCCTGAGTTATATCCTTCTAGAATAAAGCAGTCATCTACTAAATAAAATGTTCCTCTGAGTTCTGTGAGCCACGCTAGCAAATGGTCCAACCCAAGAATGGGCACCTGGGACCTTCTAACCTACAGTCAGGGCACAGGTAAGCCCCTGGGCCCATGACTAGCATCGGAGTTGGAGGAAGGGGCCTGAAGATGCAATCCTGTAGGACAGAACCCTTAGCGTGTGGAATCTGATGTGATATCTGGGTACGTAGTGTTGGAATTGAGTTACTGTTTTAGACACACTGCCGGTGTCTTAAAATGGCTGGCACTGTGTAGGAAACACACACACAGAACACACTGGACTTGGTCTCGAGACACCGGAAGGGCATCCCCTCCACTCTTTGGGGTTCGGCTACTTCTCCCCTATGCTTCTGTCTTCCTTAGCACTTCTGTCATGACCAGCCACCCTGGACTTTTCTGCCCTATCACCTCACTGGTTGAGAAAAGCAGCAAGATCACTAGTCTAGGCAATGCACCCTTGTAGTCACTAAGGCTCTGACTAGGGAGGCATTTGGGACTAAGAGAGTCTCAGATCAACGTAGACTCTACCAGCCTCTGATACATTATTCCCGCTGGGATCCATCTGCTGATAAGTAGCCGGAGTCAATACTCCCTCCCTTAAAGTTCTGAAAGAGGGGAAACCCTTGCGTTTAATATTTCAGATAGAAATCAAAGTCAAGGGAATTTTCAGAAAGTGTAAGTAGTCCTGAGTTGGCCTTCATTCTAAAGTAAGAAACCCACCAAAATGAAAAGCAAAATTAACGAGTCCCATTGCAATGTTTGGCAGCATTAAAGAAGGTGTCCAGAGGACCAGCCGTCTCACTAGATGTAGCTCACATTTCCACTGCAAACTTCTAAAAGAGAGCTCTTCAAACAGGAGGCCAGGTAATGCCCAGTGGAACGCTTTAATTGCACAGTGATTAGATAAAAGCTTTAAGTGTAAAGGACAAAATGTGAATTTAAGTGAGAAAATAAATGATACATTTCAACTATCAAAGAAGAGTTTTCCCACATATTTTTTTTAAAATCAGTGATAATGAGTAACAAATTGACCAGATATTTGGATTCTATGGGTACATTTAAAAGAACAACACAGCAATTTATTTCAGTCTTAAGATTGTCAATTTCAGACCCCACGTATTCCGTATATTGCTCCTAAACTGATCTTCTCAAGAGCAAGCCACAGTCGGGCACCACACCTGCTCTTCTTTCCCACCTTCCCTTCTTTCCCACCTTCCTTGCACAATTGCCCTTGCCTGCCTGCCCTGCAAATCTTATTTCAGGGCATTGTCCCCAAGGTGTGAACACTCTGAGGCACCAAAGAGACATGAAATGTGTGTGTGCTAAGCCTGTTGATCAAGACATGGGCTGCTTCTCAGCGGCATGTTTTGCATGATTTCAAGGTAGCGAAAGTTTCACATGGACCTTTGATAGCTCAGCATTACACCTGGAAAGGAGAGGGAGGGACGCACTGATAGAGTAGCGTTGGCATATACATACTGCTATGTGTGAAACACGTCGCTCGCGGGGAGCTGCTGTAGAGAGCAGGGGGCTCAACTCGGCGCTCTGTGAGGACCTGGATGGGTGCGGTGGAGGGGAGGGAAGGACGCTCAAGAGGGAGGGGGTACATGCATGCGTACAGCTGGTTCACTTCACTGTACAGCAGAGGCTAACACAGCAGTATAAAGCAACTGTAGCCCAATCTAAAAAATAAATTTAAAAAAAAAAAAACACATTATATCGTGGAATTCTAGAAAAACATCTACTTCTGCTTCACTGACTATGCTAAAGCCTTTGACTACAGATGACAACTTACTGTGGAAAATCCTTAAAGAGATGGGAATACCAGACCACCTGCTTCCTGAGAAACCTATATGCAGGTCAAGAGGCAACAGTTACAATCAGACATGGAACAATGAACTGGTTCAAAATTGGGAAAGAAGTACATCAAGGCTGTATACTGTCACCCTACTCATTTAACTTATACGCAGAGTACATCGTGAGAAATGCCAGGCTGGATAAAGCAAAGGCTGGAATCAAGATTGCCAGGAGACATATCAATAACCTCAGATATGCACATGACACCACCTTATGGCAAAAAGCTAAAAGGAACTCAAGAGCCTCTTTATGAAGGTGAAAGAGAAGAGTGAAAAGTTGGCTTAAAACTTAACATTCAAAACACTAAGATCATGGTATCTGGTCCTATCACTTCACAGCAAATAAATGGAAACAGTGACAGGTTTTATTTTCTTGGGCTCCAAAATCACTGCAGATGGTGACTACAGCCATGAAATTAAAAGATGCTTGCTCCTTGGAAGAAAAGCTATGACAAAGCTAGACAATGTATTAAAAAGCAGAGACATCACTTTGCCAACAAACGTCTGTCTAGTCAAAACTATGATTTTTCCCAATAGTTATGTATGGATGTCAGAGTTGGACCATAAAGAAGGTTGAATGCCAAAGAATTGATGTTTTCAACCTGTGCTGTTGGAGAAGACTCTTGAGAGTCCCTTGGACAACAAGGAAATGAAACCACTCAATCCTAAAGGAAATAAACCCTGAATATTCATTGGAAGGACTGATACTTAAGCAGAAGCTCCAATACTTTGGCCACCTGATGTGAAGAGTCGACCCACTGGAAAAGACTCTGATGCTGGGAAAGATTGAGGGCAGGAACAGAAGGGGACGACAGAGGATGAGATGGTTGGATGGCATCACCGACTCAGTGCACATGGGTTTGGGTGGACTCCAGGAGCTGGTGACGGACAGGGAGGCATGTTGTGCTGCAGTCCATGGGGTCACAAAGAGTCGGACACAACTGAGTGACTGAACAAGAAAGAACACATGTCAGAGGTGTCTGAGAGTTATATTTTCTTGGTCATGTGTTCAAACCCATAAAAGAAACATTTTCATTATTTTTCTAAAAAAACATTGGGTAGCGTATTCATCTGTTGCCTGCCTTGGTCGGATCTCCAGCTCACCCTCAGCCATTTAACTGATCATATACTTATTCCTCCAATACACCTATTTAAATTAACTCAAAAGGTCAAGATGTCATGGATTCAAATGTTACAGCTGCTCAAAAAGAATTCGACTGCCATAAGCGCTGACCTTCCTAGCAGCCCTAGCCCTCTTCCATTAATTTCATTCTCTTGAATGTTGTCTCAAAGTCAGCAAATGTGATGTTTACCCATAGACCCGTGAACTAACTGAAAGAGAGACACAGCCAGATTCATCATCTGAAGAGACACAATTTTGATGAATTTTCCTTTTGATATTTCAGTTCAGTTCAGTTCATTTCAGTCGCTCAGTCGTGTCCGACTCTTTGAGACCCCATGGATCGCAGCACGCCAGGCCTCCCTGTCCATCACCAACTCCCAGAGTTTACTCAAACTTACATCCATCGAGTCCGTGATGCCATCCAGCCATCTCATCCTCGGTTGTCCCCTTCTCCTCCTGCCCCCAATCCCTTCCCAGCATCAGAGTCTTTTCCAATGAGTCAACTCTTCGCATGAGGTGGCCAAAGTACTGGAGTTTCAGCTTCAGCATCATTCCTTCCAAAGAACACCCAGGGCTGATCTCCTTCAGAATGGACTGGTTGGATCTCCTTGCAGTCCAAGGGACTCTCAAGAGTCTTCTCCAACACCACAGTTCAAAGCATCAGTTCTTCAGCACTCAGCCTTCTTCACAGTCCAACTCTCACATCCATACATGACCACAGGAAAAACCATAGCCTTGACTAGACGGACCTTTGTTGGCAAAGTAATGTCTCTGCTTTTGAACATGCTGTCTTAACTTTCCTTCCAAGGAGTAAGCGTCTTTTAATTTCATGGCTGCAGTCACCATGGGCAGTGATTTTAGTTTAGTAATTATTAAATATCACATCCTCTGTGTCTCCCTCACATAAAACTCCTTTGTGCTCTCACCACCCAGCTCTTTTCCTCCCCCTCATCCCTATTTCTCCCCCAGTTCCCAGGTTGTTACACAAAATAATTGTTACATTTTATATCTCTTCTTTAAAAGTGGTATTTGTATTGGCATTGAACTTTCTCCTGAAGCACTTTCAAGTATTTACCCTAAGTCCTACACTTAAATGCTTCTGCGATTCACTGCCATTTCTTTTATAGTACGAAGCTTCCATCCTTGAACTCAATTCTCCCTTATCCACCTGGCGACAGACACAAGCAATTTTTTTTCAAAGTATAAAAAAGAATCATACCGTTTGGAGCACTTGAACATGAATTATGTGTCTGGGTATAAAATTTGGGAGTCAACATCTTTTTCGCTCAAAACTGCCCTCTGATCTTTCAGATGATAAGAGAGAAACCTCACAGAACCTTGGTTTTTGACAAGTCATCTCTTTTTCTCCTTGCGTGCATATAAAGCTCTTTTTCTTTAACTTTTTAATAAGTTGTTTGCCAAGATGATCTTCACACACTGGTTTTTCCTAACAAGTTTCTGTCATACTTTGCACTTTTCTTCAGAAATACTTTTGACAATAATCCCGAGACATTATCCTTTATATCTGCTTTCTCTCGCCATTTTCAGCCCTTTGCCTCTTACTCTGTGCTATGGGCATTTGCTTTCCAAATCAGCAGTTAAGTTTTCGAGACCACACTTTTATTTTTTCTCATGTGCTCTGCCGTGGCCTAAGTGCATAAATTCATGGGTAGAAACCTAGCTCCCAGTGTGCTGGTCCCTGAAGCTGGAGTGTTCCGAAGACGGTTCGCTGGGCTGCTGCGTGGCTCAGCGGTGAAGAGCCCGCCTGTCAAGGCGAGAGTGCAGTGGGTGCGTCTTCGGTCCCCGGGTCAGGAAGATCCCCTGGAAGAGGGCATGGCAACCCACTCCAGCAGTCTTGCCTGGAGAATCCCATGGAGGGAGGGGCCTGGCAGTCCGTGGTCCTTAGGTTTACAAAGAGCTGGACACGACTGAAGTGCCTTAGCACGCAGCAAGGCCAAAGGTTCGGGAAAACTCCAGTTCTGAAGGTGAGCCTTCCTCTGTGGCTCGCATTAAACTGACGAGCTCTCAAGACTGGTTTAGCCAGAAGTGCACTCAAGCTGAGAAAGTGTATCCTCTTTAAAAGAGGGTACAGGTAGATGTGTTCTGAATTCTACATGGACGGTAAAGCATCCTAAAATGGGATGTTAAAAATTTAACAGGCAAGGTTATGAGCAACTGGAAAATCCCTACTGGCCTGAAACATGTAAGAAATTCACTCAAGACTCAGAAGACTTAATCTCCCATCTTTCACTGAGTTTTAATTTTTATCTGCGACAGTATCATTTCAAAGAAATGACTTTCCTCTGACAGGTCATCACTATGAGCCACCAGAAGGAACCTTTTCTCTCTTCCTTTTCACTTGCAGAATTCAAAATCCAACACAGATAAAAAGTAAACACAGCACAGATGAAAAATGAAGTATACAATAACATCCAACACCTTCTTCTTGTACAGAGTTGCCTTTACAAACAAGTAATTAATAAGATATTTATTTGCGACCCCTGAGCATTAAGCTGTGCAAAACTCAACTGACAAGTCTCCAACCATCAGAAGCAGCTGGACTTCCATGATATTGTATGATACCCACTCTGTGCTTCATCCATAATGTTAAGCCTTTATAATTCTGGAATCGTTCCTTTTTCTGGTATAATTTCTCTCCCTATCCTCCAAGAAACAATGATATAGAAAGCAATAAACCCCTGTTGGAAAAAAAAAAAAAAAAAGCAGGTAATACACTCCCCTTGCTTACACATGTGAAAAAACAAATAACTCATGGATATAATTTTTGGTTTGAGATGAATGACATAATAAATAGAGACAGTATCAGTTCGGTTCAGTTCAGTCGCTCAGTCGTGTCCGACTCTTTGTGACCCCATGGATCGCAGCACACTGGGCCTCCTTGTCCATCACCATCTCCCGGGGTTCACTCAGACTCACGTCCATTGAGTCAGTGATGCCATCCAGCCATCTCATCCTCTGTCGTCCCCTTCTCCTCCTGCCCCCAATCCCTCCCAGCATCAGAGTCTTTTCCAATGAGTCAATGCTTCGCATGAGGTGGCCAGAGTACTGGAGTTTCAGCTTCAGCATCATTCCTTCCAAAGAAATCCCAGGGCTGATCTCCTTCAGAATGGACTGGTTGGATCTCCTTGCAGTCCAAGGGACTCTCAAGAGTCTTCTCCAACACCACAGTTCAAAAGCAGCAATTCTTCGGTGCTCAGCCTTCTTCACAGTCCAACTCTCACATCCATACATGACCACAGGGAAAACCATAGCCTTGACTAGACGGACCTTAGTCAGCAAAGTAATGTCTCTGCTTTTGAATATGCTATCTAGGTTGGTCATAACTTTTCTTCCAAGGAGTAAGCGTCTTTTAATTTCATGGCTGAAGTCACCATCTGCAGTGATTTTGATTTCCATATCCTTGGGGTTATTTTGATGAATAGAAGAATCATTCAATATCTGGTTCTATTCATTAATTTGTTTCTCTTTTCCCCTTTTTATATTCTCTTCTTTTAAAATGACGTAAAGGAGCAACTAATGAAGGGGTTGGGGGCAAGGGGAGCCCAGAAGGAAGTTCACCAAGACATTAACAGACATTGCTACTGGATAATAAGGTTATAAGTAATTTTCTTTTATGCTTTTCTTGATTTTTTTTCAAATTTGAAACAATAAATGCATCTTACTTCTATAGTCAAAAGAAATCATTCTAAATCATTTAAACTAATATTATTCCTTCTGCTTCATCGAGCACAATAACACACTTTCCCAGGCAACAGACATACTGTCAGAACATCCCTGGTGGTACAGTGGATAGGAATCTGCCTGCCAATGCCTGGGTTCTATCCATGGGTTCCATCCCTGGTCCAGGAGGATTTCAAGTGCTGGGCTGCAACTGAGCCACAAGCTGCAACTAGTGAGTGCTGGGCCTCAGCTACGGACGCCACGTGCCCAGGGCCCAGGCTCCGCGACGCGAAGCCACCGCCGTGAGAAGCCCTCTCACTGCAACAGAGAGCAGCCCCACCCGCTACAACCTGAGAAAGCCCAGGCACAGCAGTGAAGCCCCAGCGCAGCCAGAAGTGAATGAGGAGTGCTGCCAACCTCGACTGACCATCTCCTTCTGCAGCTATCCGTCCTCAACCATCCCCAGCCCTCAGGTTGGCCTCCGAGGCCCCTGGGTGAGCGTGGGACCCATCTCCTCCACAGAACGACAAGACTCAGGCTCCATGTGGACATGGAAGGTCAAGAAGAGCCGTGGGTCAGGACAAGGGTTTGGAGCCTTAAGACCACCAGCCAAACTCAGCTAACAAGGCTTTCTGCAGACACGGGTGCTGCACACAGGTTCTCTCCTACGCAGATTTGCCACTTGTGCTGCAGGAACTCTAAGCCAATATTCAACTGGTTCTGTTTTTAATGAGCAAGTACCTCAGCTGGAAGTGTTCCCAAGGTGGTTCAGTGGTAAGGAATCCGCCCGCCAATGCAGGAGACCTGGGTTCGATCCTTGGGTCAGGAAGATCCCCTGAAATAGGGAATGTCTATCCACTCTAGTATTCTTGCCTGGGCAATCCCACGGACAGAGGGGCTACTGTAGACAGGCAGGCTACAGTCCATGGCGTCACAAACGAGCTGAACGTGATATAGTGACTAAGTAACAGCAGTATCTCAGCTGGGTGGCTGAAGGGGCCTGTGTACTTGGAGAAGTCATTATCAGAGGTGTTCTTGTTGGTTCCTAGAAAGACATGCACGTAATTATGGAGGACACATACGGTCTATATCGCGTGTGACCCCCAGACTTCAAATGGGAGACATTAGTAAGCAGATTAGAATGAATATCTAGAATTCTTCCACAGTCACTTTAAACCATAGCCAGATAAGAATAAAAATATATAACCATATGCAAGAAGAGTTGATTAGAACAGTCACTCACACATACACACACACAGAAAGCATGCTCTGGAGTTACACCTACATCCACCTAGATCTGCAACGCTGGATGTTCAAGGAACAGTGAAATATTGTGAGAGGCTAAATTCCTCATTTTTAAGAAATAGTTGAACACCTTCAAGAAGCTAGATATTCTTTAATGCACCAAAACATAGCTTTTAAATGACTTGACAGGATAACTACATATAAAAAAAAGTATGTAATGAATCATTCTCGCGTCTAAAACCAGGAAGGAAAAGAAGTATTGTCAGTAGTGGCTAACCCCCCACCATGTAACAGGCAGATTGCTCTACACCAAATATCTTGTTAAGAATCTCTACTATAAACACTTACTGACCAGCAATTCTAGTTTCCAGAAAAGAGTTACATCCCAGAGGGTGTTACACTCAGGACTCCCAGGCAGTAAGAGGCAGAGTGAGGGCCCAAATCCAGGAGTGCTCCCTCTCGAACCCGTACCCTAAGGTCTGACCACTTCTTCCAGCCAGCAAGGGATTTCAGGTTACAAACGCAAGTGGGATTTTTTTCTTAATCCCATTGTGTTATACATTTTTTAAATATTAATATATGTCTAACATTGATCATAACCAAAGATGTGGAATGACTGGCATAATTATGTCAATATAGACCAGCATGACAGATGGAGGACCCTGGGTCCTTTTCATTTTTACCTTACACAAAGACATCCACAGATGGAACGAGCTCCCGCCACATGCCCGACGAAGGAATTCTTAATGTCCTGGCTTGTGTGAATGCTCTCTGTCATTTGAAAACAGCTTTTATAATTGCCAAAATGTCTGCACTCATTTGTTTCTAAATCACAGAAAGATTGTGAAGGAAGTTAAACAGAAAATTAAGAAAGAGGCAAGGCACAACAGCCTCTATACTGTCGACCTTGATTCAGAACAAATTACTTAGCTGTGAGCTAGCAGGCAGCCTCCCAGGCTCCTCCTAACACAGCCTTCTTTGTTTGGGGCTCTCTACTCAGTTCTAACAAAGGGAAATTGGTGGGAAGATAATTAGATCTTCTTTTTAAAAAAGACCTAGCCATAGCATCTTTAAAACCACCTGCATCTTTTCAGCAAACGAAATAATACATAAAATATAAATGTTTCACGCTGCTATCAAACATTGATAATAAAGGTTTTAATATTTATTGTTACCTTTGGCCACAGCCCGAGTTCACTCTTGAGCAGAAAAGACATAGAGAGGTGAGGACTGCCTTTGGGTACCAGTGATTGGGACGGTATTGGTGGTAACAGGTCCCCGTGGAAAAGGGGGCTTGGCCAGGCACACTTAATCCTCTTAACATTCCTTTCTCTACAGCCCTCTGTAATCAGCTTTCTCTCAAATTCTAATAGATTCTTTTTCTTTTTTAATATCAGGCTCTGTGCTTCTTCCCAATCGGGGATATTTAAATGATCCTAGGCCCTTCTATAGTTCACAGAAAGGGTTTTCCTGGCTGTGCCCTGGAGATTTCATTGTCCCAACATTTAGAATGACTCCAGGCAAAGTGTTTCTCTATGAACATCAAAGTATTTTGAGCAGTTGCCCAGACAGCTGATGAACGTGAAGCTCAGGTTTTGCTCTCTGCACCTGTCCTCAGGCTCTGGCAACAGAAGCACCGCCGGCGTGGAGGGCCACAGCCACGGACGGATGGAGTCAGGTCCCCGGGCATGCCTAGGCAGGAGGGCATTCTGGAAGCTTTACTTTGCAAGCATTAAGCTGACAGGGTCTCACAACAACCTTACAAGGTAAGTATACATCAATACGCCCATTTTAAAGACAGTAAAACTGAGGCATGAAGTGCTAGGAAACTGTCTCTGAGGTCATAGGACTCATAAATGGCAGAGCTGGGGGTGAACTGGGGCGGTCTGCCTGCAGAACCAGGGTCCTCAGGCATGTCCTGTGTGCAGGTCCTGGCAGACAGCCAGGGGAGAGGCAAGCTTCCCATCTTGTGGGACCTCAGGATAAAAATCCAGTGCCACCTACTTGCTCCAATTCTTTACCTGTAAGCTCTGCTAGAAGAGCCCCACAGCACAGCTGAGCTGCACCTGCCACCCTCAGACCCTCTGCCCTAAACTCAAGTCACAGCAGAGAACCCCCAGCAGCAGCCCTCATGCTCATGTCCAGGCTGACACATGGACTCCGGTCTTCGCTCTCCTCTCCTGCTTCAGGCTGACTTGGCCACTGATGCTCATTTCAAGAATCTTTTACAGTAAACTGTTTACAAGCACCACTTCCCGCCCAGCGCCCTCCTCGTCCAGGGACGCCCCTTTCCCTGCCAGCCCAGCTTCCTCCCTCCCTCTGTGGCCCCTGTAGGCAGCACCTCGGGTCTCCACCACCCACTTCCTTTCTCCGGTTAGAACCACCGAGGTCAGCGGTCTACTAATCTTAAGCAAGGAAGAGACACCTTCTTCTTTGTCTTCCCCACAGCACTTTCCTTTTGTTCCTTGGGTCCTCTCTCCTTGCTCCCCAACGCTCAATAGCAACCAAATGGAAAAGAAAAGAAGGGCATCCTTCCAGACACAAAGCAGGAATCGTATTTCCAACCATACTTTGCACCACAAAATTCACCTTTTTGAAATACTGCCTCAATTTATTTTCAAAAAATATTTTCCTTTAAAGTAATGCTTATTGTTCTCTGACACGGGTGGGATTGCAAAGGGTGATGTAGTATCGTGATAGCTTCTGTTATACCCTGATGGAGCTTGATTTACAGACACTCTCACGGGAGAAAAGATATCTGTCACAGTGACATCGATCGGCATTTTGACTGGGGAGGTTAAGCCATCGAGAGGTGCCGACAGGGGTAACACGTAAGAGACTCTTCCTTGTTTGATAGCTTCCAGTCTTGAGACTCATTCCCGACAGAGATGCGTAAATACAGGCTGTAGATTTACAAACGATGATTCACTGAGACCTTCTTCCACAGAGCCTCATCAGACAGCCTGCCAGCAGGTGGATGACCAGCTCAGCCCAGCATCAGGGGTTTTATTTCTGAGCATCCCACATCCCCCACCTACTGAATTAAAAAGATAAGAACCCAGTGATGAATCAAATTATTCAGATCAACTGAAGCAATTGTGTGCATGACAGTCTCAGGGATTCAGGAGTTTCTAGTTTTGTGAGATGTTTTGTCTTCCAATGTCTTGTTTCATTGTCGACGAGATACTAAAATCTTTTTCTTTGTGTTTTGGGGCCAACGGGAAAAGAAGAAGATTCAGTTTCATCCAAAATCACTACATGCAGAAACTGTCAAGTTGCTGGAGAGACTTTAGAAATTATTTAGTACCCCCTCCTAATGCTGAAAATGAAGAAAGTAAATATTAAGGTAAAGAGACTTTCCAAAAACACATATCTCATTAGTGATTGTTGCAGTCCAGTCGCTCAGTCATGTCCAACTCTTTGTGGCCCCATGGACTGCAGCACACTAGGTTTCTCTGTCGTTCACCACCTCCTGGAGCTTGCTTAAACTCGTGTCCATCGAGCCGGTGATGCCATCCAGCCATCTCATCCTCTGTCGTCCCCTTCTCCTCCCGCCTTCAATCTTTCCCAGCATTAGAGTCTTTTCTAACTGAGTCAGCTCTTTGCATCAGGTGGCCAAAGTACTGGAGCTTCAGTTTCACCATCAGTCCTTCTAATGAATATTCAGGATTGATTTCTTTTAGGATTGACTGGCTTAATGATAAAGCCAATTAATAATTCTGACAAGCAGCCGCCACAAACAGTATTTTCTCCCAAATGTAAAACAGTACTTAGATAAGGTTCTTCTCTTTTTTAAAAAAAAAATTGCTTTATTTGAGTAAATAAATACCACTCAAATAATTGCTTCACACTGTTGGGTTAGTTTCTGCTGCACAACGTGAATCGGTCATAGGTGTACTTATGTCCCCTGCCAGAAGAGCCTCCCTCCCAGCCCCACCTCCCAGCCCTGCAGGCACCAGGCCGAGCTCGGGGACCAGGCCGCGGGCCCCCGCCAGCAGCCTGCTCTACACACCATGGTGCATATGCCAACGCTGCTCCCTCAGTCCCTCCATCCTCTGCTTCCCCAGCTGCGCCCACAAGTCCTTTCCGGCAGAAGCTCTTCTGATAATCACTGCTGAAGATTTTTAAAACCCTCCAAAACGAGGGTGGATGATCTTATCTTCGTACGTGACTCTGAAGTCACCAGTGGACACAACTGTGACAAATACCAGTTAGATGCACTTTCAGGAGTCAGGTTGACCCAGTGTTTTCCCTGTTCTCCTTTCTCTGTCTCTCTTTTGAGCCTAGACATTAGTGTGTAAAATAAAATAGCCTGAAAACAGTACCCGCTTAATTTCTGAAATCTCCCCCTTCATCTTGACATATTGGGTGGGGGAGGGATTTACAAGGGACAAAGGAAGGCAATGAGGGTCAGGGGACTCAGACCCCCACCCTAGTAAGTCAGGACATACCACTCCAGACCTTTTTATCTCTTCTCTCTGCCCGGGAGATTCACCCTGAAACGTGGTCCGCTACTCCGTGCCTCTGCTGCCACCAGGACCAGCCGTCACGACCTGCCTCCTCCCTCGGGTTCCTCCAGCCTGGGGACCACCTGTGGACAGTACTTTGAGGTCCTCGGACGCAGACAAAACAATCAGTGGACATGCTGACTTTACCATTTTACACCAACTGAACAGCATTTTCTAGCCACAGAGCAAAAATTTTACATTCTCGTCCTCTTTTCCCCGTCAGCACCCAGAATCGAGTTGTAGGGTATTGAAAGGAAAAGTGTGGAATAACGGACTCAACGTGTACTAACTGATCATCCAGATAAACAGGGCTGTGCTTCTTTCATCTCCCTTGATACGAAGATAACTCCGAGAGGCACATCTGAAGTTACCCTGAGACTTTCTCAAAGACATCTCAGGTTACCTGGCTTCCGCACCGCCGATCAACACCACGTCGGCTGACTGAGGGACCACCCTCCCCGATCTGCCCCTGGGGTTTCGTCAAAGAGGCCACTCTGAAGTTCGTGCTCTCTGCAGCAGTGAGCTGAGACTCATCTGTCACCGGCCACCATCAGCGACTCTCGCCGCCGTCCCCGGGAGCCCAGCCCACTGCAGCCTGCGCGTCTACAGATGCTCGAGTTTCTCGATATAGAAAAATACAAATAGCACAAAATACATTAACGAATCCCACAGGCTTGCTGTCTTTGATCCGCGTTTTAAAAGGATATACTAATAAAACCAAGACACTGTAATATAGACAGGTTTTTTTGTTTTAGACAGGATATAACAGCTATTTATTTTTTTTATCTTTTATTTTTTTCCACTCTTGAAGGGAACCGTTCTGTGTTTCTGTAATCCTGCTAAAAATTCAAGTGTGTTTAAAGCACTTACATTTTCAGATTTAATATTTGGGGAACAAACTTAAAGCAGTCATTGAATTTCCGCTGTTCTTTGTTCCTTCTCTGTAANTAGATATTTTTTCTCAATATTTTCTTGTTTAGGATATTTTTTAACTTGCAATATAAAGTTTTTTCCCCCAGAGTCAAAATATTGACTAAAATATAATTATGGCACTAGAATACAATTTCTTTAGAATCAATTCCTGGAGGGTTAAGAAATTTCTCTGCCATCCCTGTCCAAGAATAGTGCTATTCCAAACTTTTAAAAATATGTCCTGCATACAAACATAGCCTTTAAGATAAGATGAGTAGTAAAAAGATAAAAGTTACATGAAGCCTCCAGTTTTTCAATCAATATATTGAAGCTATGCGACGTTTACAGATTGCATTTCACTTCAGGGAGACCCAGAAGAGAATCTATATCTATTGTCAGGGAAATAGACAAAACAAGAGGAGTTCTAGCTGCTAGGCACCAATTAGAGAATAATGGGGAAACTTTTATGCAGCTAACAATCTTCTGGGACTACTTGCTTTTAATGGACAGTGACCATTTTGAAACACAATCTTTACAGGTTCTGTACGGAGGTCATTTATTTTTTGAAAGTTTACTTGAGTGTTTATCCGAAGTATCCAGTGATAATGACTCATTCAATCAGCAAATATATTTTTAGCATCTACTATGTTCCCGGTGCAGAATGTATAGATGGAAAAATTACAGCCTCTGGCCTCACTGAGCTTATAGTTCAGAGAGGACGCAACGTGAAAACCGACGATCCTCCCATGTCAGATAAAGGTCACGATGTGGGCACACCCAAGTGCGGGGATAACGGGGGTCAGGCCCTAAGCAAGGACTGCCTGGGGGTCGGGCCCTAAGAAAGGAAGCCTGGGCGTCAGGCCCTAAGCAAGGACTGCCTGGGCGTCAGGCCCTAAGCAAGGAAGCCTGGGCGTCAGGCCCTAAGCAAGGAAGCCTGGGCGTCAGGCCCTAAGCAAGGACTGCCTGGGCGTCAGGCCCTAAGCAAGGACTGCCTGGGCGTCAGGCCTCTGCTCAGCGCCAGGATCACGAAGATAAAGAGGGAGAGAACAAGAGCCCACTGCTGCGTGACAGCCGCCGTAGCAGAGAAGTGCAGAGATGCCACCTTAACACAGAGAAGGATGCCTGGGCCAAAGGAGGGCGGACACATTAGGATGCTGCCAAGACGTCCAAATACACCTTAAGTACCTGCATTTACAGATTGAACACTAGAAGATCAGACTTAAGACATGAGTTGAATTCTCACTGCTTTAACTCTCCTACAATTTGCTACTATGTAAGATACACTGTGCTTAGAGCAGGATGCCGAGAAAAGAAACAGTCTTCTAGCTTGGGAGTGGGCATCTCCTTGTCTGGGAAATGATGAGGGCTGTTGCCTGTCTGGAATGCAGGGAAAAGTTCAGAACTGGGAAGGAAGTCAGCGCCAAGCCCCAGCTTTGAACACCGATCTGAGCAATCCAGAGTCCCTCCCACAAACCAGGGGGGCCACTGAAGGCTTGAGGAGGAGGAGAGATGGGATCAAGTTTGCATTTTCAGAAGGACCACCCAGAGCTTGCGAGGCTTGTCCTAGTCAGCTCACAGCCATGCCCGAGTCTGATCCCCACACACACGGGCGCAGTCCGGCCCCATCTTCAGGACCGTCCGCTCTGCCAGCTGGAGTGACACGCACAGTCTGGCTGCGGCCCCGTGCACACCCAGCAGCCTCCTCCTTCCAGAAGGCACTCTGCCTTTGCAGTGCCTCCCTCCACCCTGGGGACACGCGGTCCTCGTCCCAACCCCGCAGCTTCCCAGCCTCCAGGCTGGCCTCTTCAGCCTCAAACTCCGCCTCCTTTTTCTGGGAGACCCTGTGTCTCAGACCTGATTGCCAGCTGAGGCTCCATCTGGTTTTCTTCTCTGCAGGTCCTAAGCCGCCTCCTTCCTGGACCACTGTCCACTGGTCTGAGCTCACAACTCCTGGCCCTAGCTCTGCCTTCCACCTGTCTCTGCTGCCCCATCCACGGACCAGAGGAAAAGCTCTCCCCAAACAGCACACAGTGAAATGACCCACTAGTTCAGGCCCTCGTGTCCAACTCCACATCTGTCCAAGTCTGAGTCTTTACGTTTTAAGCAATTTTTTCTAATCATGATCACATTATATTTCCTGGGCTGCTTTTCCAGATGCAAACCCTACAAGTGAAGTCGCTCAGTCGTGTCCGACTCTTTGCGACCTGTGGACTGTAGCCCACCAAGCTCCTCTGTCCATGGGATTCTCCAGGCAAGAATACTGGAGTGGGTTGCCATTTCCTTCTCCAGGGGATCTTCCTGACCCAGGGATCAAACCCAGGTCTCCCACATTGCAGGCAAACGCTCACTCAAACTACCAGATCTGGGCATCACCAGGACCCAGCTTTGGTTTCTTTTCTCTCCTTGGGTCACTGACACTGAGAACCCTCTCAGGCCTCTCAGCTAGACGGCTTCATGGCACCCAGGGGATGGCAGAGTCCCTCCCGGACGGGGTGACACCCTTTGTGGTCACTGTCTCTTTTATCCACGCAAACTTCGTTTCGGAGGCCTCCCGAGCACCATTTCACAGAGAGGCTGCCCAAGCTCAGGAGACGAAGTAAACTTGCCGCCGTGAGAAGCGACAAGGTTGCTTGAACCCACAGCCCTTTACCAACACGCTAAATGGCAAAGTCTGTGTCTCTGGGGCCATGAGACCCCAACCAACATGCGCCCTGTGTCCTGTGCTTAGTCGCTTCAGTCGTGCCCGGCTCTGTGTGACCCCACAGATTGTAGCCCACCAGATTCCTCTGTCCATGGGACTGTCTAGGCAAGAATACTGGAGTGAATTGCCATGCCCTCCTCCAGGAGATCTTCCCAACCCAGGGATCACACCCAGATCTCCTGCATCGCAGGCAGGTTCTTTACCTGGGGACCCCTCTGATCAGCCTGCAGCATCCTGAGTACCTGGAGTGTGGGGAAAAGGTCAGGGTTGGTCTGAAACCCCTTAAGGAGCCGGGACACAGCCAGGTGCGTGGTTCCTTGAAGCCCTTCTAGACTCATTAGTTTTAAAAGGGGCTGAAACCCAGAAGACACCGCTTTTCCAGAGTTTTTTTTCCTTTTTCCTACCTCTAGTAACTGCGAGTCTCTGATATAAATAATACAACACCTGGGACTTCTCTCCGCTGTCTCACTGTGGCGTCCAGGTCACACAAATGCCCTACAGTGAGGGCTTTCAGTTATTGAACTATCTTGGATTTAAGACAAACTCTCTTCATAATTAAAGAAAAATGAAATAATGCCATTTGCAGCAATGTGGATGGACCTAGAGATTATCATATTAAGTGAAGTAAATCAGAGAGAGAAAGACAAGTATCATATGATATTGCTTACGTGCATGCGTGCTAAGTTGCTTCAGTCGTGTCCGGCTCCTCTGTCCATGGGTTTCTCCAGGCCAGAATACTGGAGTGGGTTGCCACGCCTTCCTCCAGGGGTTAATCCTGACCCGGGGATCATCCTGACCCTGGGATTGAACCTGCATCTCTTATGTTCCCTGCACTGGCAGGCAGGTTCTTTACCACTAAAAGAATCTAAAACAAAAACAAAAACAAGACAAATGCAAATGAACTTATTTACAAAACAGAAACAGACTCACAGACACAGAAAACAAACTTGTTACCAGAGGGGAAAGCAGGGTGAGGATAAATCAGGAGTTGGGATTAACATGTACACAATAGTTACATAAAATAGATGAGCCACAGGACCTGCTGTATAGCACAGGAACCTGTATTAAATATTTTATAATAACCTCTAAGGAAAAAGAATCTGAAAAGGAATATATATATATATATATGTATATGTTCGGTACATAACTGAAGCACTGTGCTGTACACCTGAAACTAACATGATATTGTAAATCAACTACACGTCAATAAAAATTTTTAAAGAAGGAAAAAAATGCATTTCAATAAAACAGTTAAGAAATAGAAAAATAAATAAATAAGCACAAAATAAGCAGAAACAACAGCAAAAGACAAACTCTCTTTGCACAGTTCTCACCAATGAAGAACCACCAGAAGCAACTTCCAAATGCGGTAGACATTTCTTTTTTTTAGAAAATCTAAGGTGCAGAAGATACATTTGCGATCTCGCTGACTCCACTCTCAGCCGGTGCCAGCCTGTCCTGCTGCCTCTTGCTCTAAGGGCCCTGAGAATTTAGGAGGTGTCACATTGCACTGGACAGAGACCCTGGTCTGATAGGTGAAATATCTTTCTGACCAGATGATATATCTGCTTACTTGTATTTATAAAATGCAAGTGACCTTTTGAATGCGAAAGGTGGGAGTCTTTTCATAGATTATCCCTCCACCTCTAGCAGGTGTAAAACAAAGGCACATTTGTTCAAGATAAGGGGATAAATGACAATAAAGTCACCGACCATCAATTTGCTATCGGACAGCAGGTCGCTTTGAGAAAGTCTCCCCTGAGCTGTTGAAGAGACAATGCTGCAGTCTACACACTTAAAATCACACGCTCCCTGATTTCCTGCACCTGGACCTTGAAAAACGCACATACATAACATGTTTCACTCCTGCCTGCGGCTGCTGCTGCTGCTGCTGCTGCTAAGTCGCTTCAGTCACGTCCGACTCTGCGACCACATAGACGGTAGCCCACCAGGCTCCCCCATCCCTGGGATTCTCCGGGCAAGAACACTGGAGTGGGTTGCCATTTCCTTCTCCAATGCATGAAAGTGAAAAGTGAAAGTGAAGTCGCTGGACTATAAAGCAAAGGCACAATTTCTAAAGCTGTTGTCAAAATGTATGTAAAAAATATGTAATACAAGAAAAAAGTCTATTCAGACATATCCCTTTCTTAATAGTAGATTAAGTTGCCATTTACCATCTGTCTACTAGTTATTAGGCATGATACAGGTGCTTTATACCAGGTACATACGTTATATTAACCTACCAATAATTCTGTAGTAGGTCAGTGGGTGTTGTCTTTTCAATAGGTGAGAAAACTGAGAAATCACGACTTCCCCAAGGTCACAGAGCTTGTGAGAAACAGGTCAGGAAGTCAAGTGCAAGCCTCCTCCCTTCTGAGAGCTGCGCCCTCTCTGCCAAGCACTGTGGGCAGCATGCACCCAGGACCCTTACTGGCCGGGCACTCATCCCGGCTCAGGCGTGACGCGACGCTGGGTCAGTTACCTCATCTCTCTGTTCTCCAGGTCCCTCATCTGTCAAAACAGGGATGACAAGAGCACCCACCAACTAAGAGTGCTGTAGAAACTTGGTGAGCTGACACAGGGCCAGTGCTCGGAACCACCATGGGCAGCAGGGCTGGAACGACCGCACCGTGCTTCCTGCGTCCCTCGCCCACCTCCATCCCACTTCACGTGCCCCTTCCTAGTTATCCTTAGTGAGAGAGAAGCCCACACTCGCCTTCTCCATCTGCTAAGTTCACATCTACAGTCACGCCTACGGTGTACACTGCCTGAATTTCCACTGCAGAGACGGTTCTTGGGGAGATCCCTGTGCGGAGATGACCGTGTGTTCACCAAACCCGTCAGCTTTCCTGTCTGGGGACCTGTTCAGACTACAGCCCCCAAGCTCCTTCTTGCTGGCCGTGGCCACAGGATTCAGCGCCAGCCCACTGAGCGTTACTGAAAGTGTGCTGGTCCCTGAAGAAGCTCTCACCTGGGATCCTTGACCTGAGGCTAGCGATCCAGCTTCAGAGCTCAACACCCCAAAGGGTCACGAGATATGAGGACTGTGTCCCCGTGTGAATACATGGAGCAGGACGCACCACCCCTGCACCTCAAGCCAACTGCAAACTGCACAGGTGGGACGGAAGCTTGCAGAGCGTTTATCAAGCCCTGGAAATGTTGGGGTTGCCTGTTACAGATGCTGAGTTGCTTCCCTTAAGCAGTGCGCCCCTGGCAGCCATGCCATCCTCTCTCCTCACCACCCGTGAGTCCTCAGAGAACTGTTATCAAACACGTTCTTCTTGTAGTTTCCATGACATCATGTTCTTCTGATCCCCCCAGACGCTCCTGCATGTTCCTTCTCGGTTTCCTCTGCTGGCTTCACATCCTCCACTTTAAGTTTTCCCTCTAAAATGCTAGATCATAAATATTTTACTCTGTGGACCATTGTGGGAAATCTTGTATATGCTTCTTTGTTTTCTTTATAAGCCTTTAAAAATATAAAAACAAACAAACAAACAAACAAAAGCCTTTCTTAGCCAGGAGCCATACAGAAGGAGGCCCACAGGCTATAGTTTGCTGCCCTCTGCTCTGGAGAGCTGACAAGACAGAAGCCTTCTCTTTCCTTCTCTTCTCCTGTCTTCGTGCTGCTCTCGCTCTCCAGAGAATCTGACCTAATCCCAGGCTTTAAACCCATGTGTCAATGTCACTTAGATAAGCGTCTCCAGAGCTGACCTTTTCCTGGTGGTGCCGACCGCCTTGGACAACTACCTCTTTGCCTTTTCCCCTTGGTACTCACTAGGTCTCAAACGTCCAGGTCAGAAAGAGGACAGCTGGTTCTCCTTCAAACATGCTCCCAGCTCTACGGAGACAGCAGCATCCACAGCCAGCAATGCAAGGCCAGGCCCAGGCTCCCCAGGGCCTCCTCTTCCCGCACCCCAGAAGGCACTCCATCCCTGAGACGCAGGGCTCTGCGCTCAGTGCCCTTCGCTCTGCCTGTGACCATCACCCCAGCTCACGTTTCCACGGCCCCCCGACAAACACACGCAATAACTTCCTTGTCTGTTTCCCTGCGTCCACTTCCCCTTCTTATCATGGAGCTCCCAAAGAGCAACCATAGAGAGTTTTTGAACATCGAAATCAGCTCTTGACACTACTGACACCCAAGTGGCTTCCACTTGCTCTGGAAATAAAGCCAAGGACATGGAAAACCGTCTGTGTATATGCATGACTGACCGAATCACTTTAGCAAAAACTAGCGCAACATCGTTAACCAGCCACAGGTCAATTAAAAGGAAAAACTCTGGAAAAAACAAAAATGAAGTCATTACTAAAAAACGTTTAGATAAACTAAGACCAAACTGCTCACCCTAGACAGAGGACGGCTTCAGCTTCCACTCACCACCTCACCCCACCTTCAGTCAACTGGCCTGACGACTCACACACACCCCCTCCTTTCCTTCTGGGTAATGTTCACCTGTGTTCATCTCTTGTATTTTCATTTATTTATCTATTTCTGTCTCTCCTCCCACTTCCCTCCTGCACAGTAGAATGTACCCTTCACAAAGGTAGAGATCTCACCTGTTCTATTTACCAATACAACACTTCCAAAATCACCTGGTACCAGGGGCGTCGTGGGTATTTATGGGACAAGAAACAGAAACGTGGCTAAAGAGAGGAGACAGACGGATGCATTTTAGTGACAGAATTTATTTTGGCTCGGTTTGCTGGTACCGCCATGAGCTTCAGATAAATGATTGACAGCTACCAATGGTATTTGTCAACCCGAACTGTTTCATAGTTGTATCTGCTTGTTCCTTATTTTTCATGAATCCCAAAGTTAAGGCAAGAGAAGTCAAATATTGTGAATCTAATTTTATGGTGGGGCTTCCCTGGTGGTTCAGATGGTAAAGAATCTGTCTGCAAGGCAGGAGACCTGGGTTTAATCCCTGGGTTGGAACGATCCCCTGGAGAAAGGAACGGCTACCCACCCAGGTACTGTTGCCTGGAGAATGCCATGGATATTCCCGGCGGGCCACAGTCCATGGGGTTGCAAAGAGTCGGACTCGATGAGGACACTGACATGCAAACAGGTCGGCATCACCAAATCGCAGTGCGGAAGAAGACAGGAGTCGCTCCGAGTCTCTGCTGCCCTAGGGTTACCCAGCAGACAGTGGGTTCCGTGGGTCTGAGAACATCACTGCTCATCGCTATTCTCCCACTTCTGTGAAGGCCCCAGAAAAACTGGCTTTTAAAAGCAGTTTGCCAAGGACTTCCCTGGTGGCTCAGAAGGTAAAGCGTCTGCCTGCAATGCAGGAGACCTGGGTTCAATCCCTGGGTCAGGAAGACCTCCTGGAGAAGGAAATGGCAACCCACTCCAGTATTCTTGCCTGGAGAATCCCATGGACAGAGAAACCCGGTAGGCTACAGTCTTGCCTGGAGAAGCCCATGAACAGAGGAATCTGGTAGGCTACAGTCCATGGGGTCGCAGAGTCGGACACGACTGAGCGACTTCACTTCTCCTTTTGCCATTTAAAACACTGAGTGATGGAGTTTGGTTCTGTACTCTGAAGGAAGAAACTAGGAGAAAGTACAGCTACAAAAAATAGTGGTATAGAAGAGATCACAATGCTTAAAATATGAGCGATATAAACAAAAGTGCAAGAAAGGCTGTGCCGTCCTCTCCTGCTGGAGACAGAGCTTACCTGGGGGTTGTTCACCAGATCATCCAGCTGCCTTCTGCTGCCACTAAGAAGAACTGAATTATAAACTAGAGAGATTTCAGCCAGATGGGAGAGAAAGCAGAATTAATGAATCTCTGCCTAGGTCCTTCATTCCCTGGGATACCTCATCACCAGGGGAATCTCATCACCAGGGGATATCTCATCACCAGGGGATATCTCATCACCAAGGGATGCACCCATACCTGGGCCACCATGTGATGATGTGGGAGCTTTTCTGGAGCATCCCTGGCCTCCAAGTCTCCGATCTATAACTGGGCTCTTTCTCCTCCACACTATAAAATAAATGCTTAGACACTTCATTCATCATGGACTGGAGGAGAGTCTAATATCTTTTTCTTTTGTTGGATGTGGACTTTTTTTTTTTTTTTAAGTCTTTATTGAATTTGTTACAATATTGCTTCTGTTTTCTGTTTTGGTTTTTTTGGCCACAAGGCATGGAGGGTCTTAGTTCCCAACCAGGGACTGAACGTGCATCCCCTGCATTGGAAGGCAAAGCCTTAACCACTGGACCACCAGGGAAATCACTTAGTGGTTTAAGGCTTAGTACATTTAACCATTGTTGTAGCTGTAGATTTTTCACTAAGTCATGTCCAGTTCTTTGAGACACCATGGACTAGAGCCCACCAGGCTCCACTGTCCATGGGATTTCCCAGGCAAGAGTACTGGAGTGAGTTGCTACTTCCTTCTCCACGGAATCTTCCTGGCCCAAGAATACAACCTGGGTCTCCTGCATTAGCAAGCAGGTTCTTTACCACTGAGCCAGCAGACAAGCTCCATTTTTAAGCATTGCTCTTCTCAAATACATTTGCATTTGAATTTCTGCTAAAGAAATGAGATTATGTCATTTGTCTTCAGTCGCTAAGTTGTGTTTAACTCTTTGTGACCCCATGGACTGCAGCATGCCAGGCTTCCCTGTACTTCACTATCTCCTATGGTTTGCTCAAATTCAGGTCCATTGAGTTGGCGATGTTATCCGACCATCTCATCTTCTGTTGCCCACTTCTGCCTCCCTCAGTACTTCCCAGCATCAGGGTCTTTTCCAATGAGTGTGCTCTTTGCATCAGGTGGCCAAAGTATTGGAGCTCCAGCATCAGTCTTTCCAATTCAGAGTTGAATTCCTTTAGGATTAACTAGCTTGATCTCCTTGCTGTCCAAGGGACTCTCAAGAGTCTTCTCCAGAACCACAATTTAAAAGCATCAGTTCTATTTTCAGTTTTTTAAGGAATCTCCACACTGT
>SJYQ01095349.1:455978-467104 GCA_006410935.1 Redunca redunca
GAATCGCCAGTCAATGTCCGATGCAGGATGCAGGAGGCTTGGGACTGGTGCAAGGAGAGGACCCAGAGGGATGGTATGGGGTGGGAGATGGGAGGGGATTCGTGTTTGGGAACGCATGTACACTCATGGTGAATTAATGTCAATGTTTGGCAAAACCAATACAGTAATGTAAAGTAAACCAAAGTAAAAATAAAAATTATAAAAAATAAATTAAAAAAATAAAATAAAATAAAAAATAAAAGCATCAGTTCTTCAGTGTTCAGCCTTCAGAAATCAGCCAAGCAGTTGAGACAACACACGAACGGAACTTTAGAAGTTCTGCTCTAAGTACAGGCAGGCACTTAGAACCAGGATCACAGGGAATGGGGGAGGGGCTGGGAGAGGCAGGGATTTGCAGTTCCATAAAAGACCAGGTGATCCATTTCCTTGCTAAAGCAAATTCAGCTCTTGAGCATGAGTGTTAAACAATATTTACTAAACAAACTGTGTGCCACGGATTGTGCCAACTGATACATGAAATAAAACAATAAAAAGGCCCAGCCTCTGTTTCCCAAAAGGAAACAGCTGAACAGGAAGAAAAGGCACGTGTTTAGATAGCTTTGATGCACAGCAGAGTTTGCAGCGCATTCCTAAAATGAGGGTAAAACGGCAAATATGGGAAGGAAGATGAATTCCCATTGGGGATGTTCTAATTCATCAAAAAATCTGCTAAATATAGAATTGTATATACAGGCAAAGATCACACTTTTTCAAAGAACTGAGTTCAGTTCAGTCGCTCAGTCATGTCCAACTCGTGACCCCATGGACTGCAGCACGCCAGGCTTCCCTGTCCACCACCAACTCCCAGAGCTTGCTCAAACTCATGTCCATTGAGTCAGTGATGCCATCCAGCCATGTCACCCTCTGTCGTCCCCTTCTCCCGCCTTCAGTCTTTCCCTGCATCAGGGTCTTTTTCAATGAATCAGCTCCTCTCATCAGGTGGCCAAAGTACTGGAGCTTCAGCTTCAGCATCAGTCCTCCCACTGAATATTCAGAACTGATTTCCTTTAGGATGGACTGGTTGGGTCTGCTTGCAGTCCAAAGGACTCTCAAGAGTCTTCTCCAACACCATAGTTCAAAAGCATCAGTTCTTTGGTGCTCAGCTTTCTTTAGAGTCTGACTCTCACATCCATACATGACCACTGGAAAAACCATAGCTTTGACAAGACGGACCTTTGTCAGCAAAGTAATGTCTCTGCTTTTGAATATGCTGTCTAGGTTGGTCATGGTTTTCTTCTAAGGAGCAAGCGCGTTTTAATTTCATGCCCTCAGTCACCACCTGCAGTGATTTTGGAGCCTAAGGAAATAAGGTCTCTCACTGTCTCCATTATTTCCCCATCTATTTGCCATGAAGTGATGGGACCAGATGCCATGATCTTAGCCTTTTGAATGTTAAGTTTCAAGCCAGCTTTTTCATTCTTCTCTTTCACCTTCATCAGGAGACTCTTTAGTTTCTCTTCATTTTCTGCCATAAGGGTGGTGTCATCTGCATATCTGAGGTTATTGATATTTCTCCTGGCAATCTTGATTCCAGCTTGTTGTTCATTCAGTCAGGCATTTTGCATGATGTACTCTGCATAGAAGTTAAATAAGCAGGGTGACAATATATAGCCTTGACATACTCCTTTCCCAATTTGGAACCAGAATTAAATTCAAAGAATTAAACCATGATAAAATATACACTAAAGTAAATAAATAATGATAATTCTTTTTCTCTGAAAATTCAGAAATGACTTAAGAATTTTATAGAAATTTGGGATCCCCCCCTTTAACTATCAAATGTCATTGAACTTTAGATGTAAGATGTGTTGTTTCATGAGATATTTTGGTTAATACATTTCTAACTATTCAACAGTTATTTTGAGGAACACGTACCCAAACTATAGGATGCAGGAAACTAACTTCTTTTTTTTCATTTTTCTTATATGTTTAATGACTCCTTCAGATACTTACACTAGAACTTGAAATGGCATTCAGAAATTCCTGACTATATAGAAAATGTAACCAAAAAAGCAAGAATTGGGTAAACTTTAAAAGACGGAAAGTTCAGAGACGAGGCCATTGTCATTAGACGTCTACGCCAATAAAGGGCGAAGAGCAGGAAGCTTCTTGGAGCCACCGAGGTTTGCCCGTCACCAGCACACAGTCCACACGTGTTGTGGAGAAGAGGGGTGAGCCTCTGGCCAGGGCAGAGCCGGAAACACAAGCCCTGATCGGCATGAGAAGAAGCCCAGCGACGGCGCTAATTGGGGCACACCTTCAGCCTGCCAAGAATCCTAACGGTTTCTCTCATTTTCAGGGTGAAATCAAACCACCCTCTTGAAATGCTGCACAAAGGTGTTTACCTCTCCTCCCAAGGTCTGTTCCCCATCTTAAATAACCAGAGTCTGAACCAACCCCAAAATTGCTTCCACAACCTAAATGTCCATCAACAGAGAAACGGACATAGAAAATGTGCTACACGGTACAAGGGAATACTAGCCAAGCATTAAAAGGAATGAAATGATGCCATTTGCAGTCACATGGATGCAACTGCTGCTGCCGCTGCCAAGGCACTTCAGTCGTGCCTGACTCTGCGACCCACAGACAGGCAGCCCGCCAGGCTCCTCTGTCCACGGAACTCTCCAGGCAAGAACATTGGGTGGGTTGCCATTTCCTTCTCCTGGATGCAACTAGAGATCATCATGCTAGGTGAAGTAGTCAGAGAAGCAGAGACATCATATAACACTCCCTATGTATGGAATCCAAAAAGAAATAATACAAATGAGCTTATTTACAAAACAGAAAGAGACTTACAGACTTAGAGATTGAATTTATGGTTGCCAAGGGTAAGAAGGCGGCGAGGGGAGAGAGACAGAGTTTGGCATGGACACGTATACACTGCAGGATTTAAAATGGATAAGAAATACGGACCTGCTGCAAGGCACAGGGAACTTGCTCAGCTCTGTGGCCGCCTGGACAGGAGGTGAGTCTGGGGGAGAGTGGAGACATGTATACCCAGGGCCGAGTCCCTTTGCTCTTCACCTGAAACTATCACAACGCGGCTCATCAGCTATATTCCAACACAAAATACAAAGCTTAAAAATAAAATAAGGGTTAAGGTCCTTCCCTTAACACTTCCCTTTTTATGTCTGTGTAGAACTGTGTCTCCCAAAAGTACAGGGCAAGGACGCAAGCTGAAACAAGTGGAAATGTCATATGCTGGGAAGTAAAACCATGAATAAGAGTGCCTTCCGGGGGCTTCCCGGGTGGCTCAGCGGTAAAGAATCCACCTGCCAATGCAGGAGAAACGGGTTCAATCCCTGACCCGGAAGCTCCCAAGTGCGGCAAAGCAATTCAGCCCACGCACTGCAACCGCACAGCCTGCGCACAGGGCACACAGTGCAGTTCCTCACACCCGAGAGGCTCAGAGTGCGGGAGAGCCAAGCGAGCCAAACAAACCCACGCAGGAAGAGACCGGAAAGCCCAGGAAATCCCTACGAAGACATGATGCAAGATAGGGAAAGATGAGACATTTTAACAACCTGAAACATGCAATTCTTCTATTTAAAAAACAATGTAACTTTCAGATTAGGTTTCAAAAGCTAAATTCAACTATATGTGGCTTAAGATAAAGGACTGAGGGGCCCACGCAAGGTGGGGGCCTGGGTGTGGGGTGAGCGCCCCGTCGCCCTTAAGTCAGCACCTAGCTGAGGGCCGGGTCAGCATCATCCAGCCATCGCCGGCTGGTACGGAGGAATGGATGGAGGAGGCGGTGCCCCAGCCTGTGACGCAGGCAGGTGAGTGGAGAGAAGGGCGGCGCGGAGCCCCCGGCGCCAGCAGACATCGCGGACTGGAAACAGCACAGACTCACCCACCGCTCGTGTTAGAGCAGCCTCTCCAGTCAAGCGGATGCAGAAGGAAGTCCCTGCGGCTGGGAGACCCAGCGTTTTAGGCAGAGGGCGGCTTTCCGAATGTCCCCCGAACCCTTCATCAGGCCAGCATGGCGAACGGGAAGTCGAAGGCGGTGAGGCTCCAGCCGACGCTCTGGAGGTTGGCTGTCCGCTGCTCAGCCTCGTGCATGAGGTTTCGGTATATGGAGCTTCTCACATCTGACTGTTTTCTACCTGATTATTCCGTTGCTCAGTCATGTCCGACCCTTTGCGACCCCATGGAGGTGTTTTACCTACACGGTCTTAAAACTTCAGATACATAGGCAGAGCGGAGCCTCGCGTGGGCAAGCCTGGCTGGGAGCTGGGGCCACGGCACCCGGGTCAGGGAGACCCGCACTCAGCGGCGCCCCACGAGCGGCATCAGCGGCGCCGCCGCACGCAGCCACAGGCGGGGCGCAGACCTCGTTTATCGCGCTCAGCCTTTCTCAGCCCGGGGAGCCTGATCCAAGCCTTCTTCTCCATAACTGGAGCCAAGTTCCGATACACAGCTGTCTCTGAAAGCACTCAATAATTGCTAACGCTTTGGGGAATTTCGGACTAAAGACCTATATATACTTTTATATATGGTGACTCAGATGGTAAAGAATCTGTCGGCAATGCAGGAGACTCAGTTCAGTCCCTGAGCTGGGAAGATCTCCCGGAGGAGGGCATGAAACCCACTCCAGCTCTTGCCTGGAGAGTCCCATGAACAGAGGACCCTGGTGGGCACACTATATGGGGTCGCAAAGAGTCAGACACACCTGCGCGACTGGGCACGCACACACTACACCCTTATGGGTCTGAGGTCCCCCTGGGCCCTGACGCTGTGCGGGTCCCTGTGGTCCTGTGGGAAGTGTGACTGTACAGCCTTCTCTTCTCTAGAACAGGGTTTCTCGGTCTCGGTGTCACTGACATTCGGGGCAGGATGGACACTTTGCTGGGGGCTGTCCTGTACATGGTGGGACATTAAGCAACATCCCTGGCCTCGCCCAGTGGAGGCCAGCACCGGCACCCTCCCCTCGCTGTGACCCCTGAACAGGTCCAGAGCCACAGTCAGACGTCCCCAGGGGCAGAGCACTTCCGGTGAGAGCCCCAGTCAATGTACCACAACAGAGAGGTGCTGGCCATTCAGCTCACGGGGATCTGCATCTCCAGGGAGGAGGTTCTAGGGTAAAGGTCTTTATTGGATAAACAATGCCAGGCCCAGTGCTGAGTTCTGGGGATACGAAGGTAAATGCAACATGCTCCTCGCATGATGGAGACGCAGAAACAGTAAGGATGCCTGGGGGGAAACGCTTCAGCCTTAGCAAACACGGGATACTCCGACAACAAAACAAAGAATACGATCCCAGCAGGACAAAAAGGAGTCAGAGAGAAAAAGTGAGATTTGGATCTTGAAAGATAGGTAGACGCCACTAAGCGAGAGAATGGGGAGAGGCATTCCAAGGGGAGTTCACGCAGAAAAGAGTGCGCTGGGGGCGGGGCCGCAGGGGGCCGGGGTGGTGGGGGGGGTTCCCTGGCAAGCGTGCAGGCACTGACCTCACTTCATTTTCCTTTTCAGTTCAGGTCAGTCGCTCCGTCCTGTCCGACTCTTTGCGACCCCATGAATCGCAGCACGCCAGGCATCCCTGTCCATCACCATCTCCCGGAGTTCACTCAGACTCACATCCATTGAGTCTGTAATGCCATCCAGCCANATTTCATGGCTGCAGTCACCATCTGCAGTGATTTTGGAGCCCAAAAAAATAAAGTCTGACACTGTTTCCACTGTTTCCCCATCTATTCCCCATGAAGTGATGGGACCGGATGCCATGATCTTAGTTTTCTGTTGAGCTTTAAGCCAACTTTTTCACTCTCTTTTTTCACTTTCATCAAGAGGCTTTTTAGTTCCTCTTCACTTTCTGCCATAAGGGTGGTGTCATCTGCATATCTGAGGTGATTGATATTTCTCCCAGCAATCTTGATTCTAGCTTGTGCTTCTTCCAGCCCAGCATTTCTCATGATGTACTCTGCATAGAAGTTAAATAAGCAGGGTGACAATATACAGCCTTGACGTACTCCTTTTCCTATTTGGAACCAGTCTGTTGTTCCATGTTCAGTTCTAACTGTTGCTTCCTGACCTGCATCCAGGTTTCTCAAGAGGCAGGTCAGGTGGTCTGGGATCCCATCTCTCTCAGAATTTTCCACACCGTCCAAGCGATACCGCACTGACGGCCCAGGATCTACACTGAGACGTGTTTGGTTTTGCTTGAGGATGATTCCTGTCTCTCTGGGCATCAGCATCCCACTCACAGGAAACCAGCCTCCAAAGTGAAGTGCCTTGTAAACACAGCCGCACTGACTGCACCGGACCGGAGAGCAGAGCTTGTCTTAAAGCTGCTGCGGTCCCCACGTGTTGCCTGAGCACTTAAAGTGCCCTCCTAGGGGGTTAAGAGGGCTTCTCTCCCGGTGGGTACCTCAGGAGTGGTGGGGCGTCCCGCTGCCTTAGGAGGTAACCCCTCAGTGAGACTAATTAGATTTTTTCCCAAAGAATCCCAGGCTATTGATTTGAGACTTGAAACTAGTATTGATGTATAGCAGCCAGTTCTACTTGAAGAATTTTACTATAGAAATTTTTAAGCAAAGTAAGAACATCTACAATTTTTACTGCTATAAGGTTTCACTTTTTAAAAATTCACCGTTAACCCCCTTAGAAAGTCTGGGCTTCCTAAAAAGATGAAATTATACATAATTTTGCCAAATGCCTTAAAATGTAAATTGACTGTCTTGTTATAATGAAATCGTTTTTGTTTATCCTTGAGACTACAGTGTTTTATGACATTTGTTCATTTAATGGTTTACCATTAAAATCACTGATTGATACACAAAGCCCTTTGAAAATATACAAATGCTTCTCAAAGATATTGAAAGAAGAACTAGACAGACTGAGTCCTGCCTAGGCGGCAGTCACTGTGCTGGTGTTTTATGTGCCATATCTCATTTATTTCTCACAACCCCAGGTGAAAGTTATTATAATTATTTCCATCTTACAAATGAGCAACTAGAGAGTTTAACTTGCCCAAGAACCCACAGCTAAAATGGATGCCTTAGAATAGACCTATCCAGCCTCTTTCCTTGTCTTTCCTAAAGAGTAGAGATCTCCAACTCAACACTTCACTCCATTTTCTTTCCATCTCCCTGCACTGGTCTCTCTAGTCCTCAGGACTAGACCTCCATCCATGTTCCTCCAAGCTCTCAGCCATCATATTGCCTTTGTTCTTCTCACCAAAAGTCCTGGCTGCCCCGTAGGGGTGTTGGGGCTCAAAGCAGGAGGCCACCATTCTCCCCCACCTGACGGTGGTGGGTTAGTCCAAATCCAACTCTAGTTCTGTCTCTTAAGAGTTTACTCGTTTATAATACTTGGCCACAAATGCCAGTAATCACTTGATCCTAGACCATGGCTACCTAAGAATCTCTTCTTATCTCATACTTTTTAAATATGACGTTGCAAACAATATTTTATGGTGTTTGTCTCACTCTGACAACTCACTCAGTATGATCATCTCCAGGTCCATCCATGTTGCTGCATATGGCGCTACTTTGTTCCTTTTATTCACTGAGTAGGAATCCATTGTGCATGTGTACCACATCTGCATGCATTTCTCTGTTGTGGACACTTAGACTGCTTTCATTCCTTGACTGTCATAGATAGTGCAGCTATGAACATTGGGGAGCATCTTTCTGAATTAGTATTTTTGGGTTTTTTTATATATACCCAAGAGTAGCTGCGTCACACAGTAGCTCTGTTTTTAGTTTTTCTAGAAGCCTCTTTTTCTTAATTTTTCACATGTAGTCCCTTGGCAGCCCACATAAACTCCACCTCTAAAGGGCATAAAACATATTCACTCTTTCCATCTCTGCAGCCCGTGCCCTGACCCAGACTATCACGGTGTTTACTGGGTCCTGACAGCAGCTCTCTAATCGTTCTTCTAGCTTCCTCCATTCAGGACTGCTAGAGAAGGGTTTTAGGGATTGTAAGAGAGCACGAGTAGACATTTCAACCAGTTTCAAGTGTCCAAGGAAACCTCCGGAAGGAGACCTGAATGACAGCTAGGATGAAGAAGGCAGCAGTGGCACTGAGAGAAAGGCGAGCACGTGAAACACTGCGCACAAAAAGGACAGAGACGCCGCAGCAGCCCGGCGGTTAGGGCTCTGTGCTTCTGCTGCACGGGGCACAGGTTCACCCCTGGTTGGGGAACTAAGATCCCTTATGCAGCACCACGCATCAGAAGAGAAATAAATAAATGAATAGAGTAAACAGCCACCCTTTGGTGGCACTGGGACCACGACACTGTGTCCCCCATACCTGTAGAAAGAGTTTGACTTGTATATTTGGCTGTTCTTGAAATAATGGCTTTGTGTTAACTTGCTCATATGTGAGCTATTCAACCTTAAATGACCAATGTTCAATTCCCAATCAATCTATAAGAAAAATTTTGTTTAGCTCAATTATTTTTAGACAAGTTCTTGCTCATAGAACATGGTGATTACTACTCTTGCTGTTAAGCGATATCCTTGTTGATGAGAAAGAAGAGGTAATCTTACAAGTTTAATGTTTGATTTGAGACAGTGGTGGATTTATCAGTGATGTCTATTTTAACCAAAAAAAAAAAGAAAGTATGCTTTCTAGGTAACAGATTTTTCAAGTAAGTTGTTTTGCATATGACAAATATATAATTGGTTATTTGAGGGGGGTTAATTAAAAATAAATGCTACAAAATAAAGTAGGTTCACTTATGGTTCAGATTTTAAAACTGATCCTTCTAAATAAGGTAGAAATAATATTCTTTCTTCCTCCTCAGCACCAAAGACAATTCCCTATTGGCCTAGATTTTGGAAAGTGAGACAAGCTGGGAGTTCCCTGGGGGTCCAGTGGCTGAGACTCCATGACCCCAGTGTAGGGGGACCTGGTCAGGGAACTAGATCCCGCATGCTGCAACTAAGAGTCCACATGCCACAACGAAAGGTCCCACGTCCTGCAGCTAAGACCCAGCACAACCACACAAACCAGCAAAGATCTTTAAGAAGACATGCTGTCCAGGGAAAAGCACTGTTTTGATCACCTTCCTGTAAGACTTACAAATAAGAACCAAGAGAGGGAAAATTCCTTCATCCTAGGACTCAAGGAAAAATCTTGATTTTTCTCTGCTGAGTACTCAGTGCCCTCCTCGCTCAGGTGCGAGGGAAGGAGGAGGGAAGTTTATGGGGAGTGGCGCTGCTATCAGGAGCCTGAGCAGGGATGAAGATGGGGGCTGCGGGCTGCAGAGGCCAGAGTAAATACCTGATATACATGCACAGCCATGCACACACATCGTTTACAAATATGAAGCTATCTAGAAAGCCAAGCATGTCCTGGGATACGGATAACCACGCAAAGCCAGATAGCAAGAACATTCAGATGAATAATAAGTGAGCAGTTGAGAAGGCGGTTTTCAGTCTACGCAGCTAAAGAGTGACTCCTCTGAGTTTCTCTCGGGAAGAAATCCACAAGCCGGGTAATAGTGCATGACCTTGGGCTCCAAACAGTGTTGCAGGGATGAGACAAAGAGAGAAAGGGATGTATTTCAAGCTCCTGAAAGAAAAAGATACATAAATATATTGTCAGAGAACTGACTATATTCGTTAAGCAAAACTGAGACCACTTTCAGCAAGTTTTAAAGGGAAATTCCCAACTGAGCGTTTTCAGGCCGAAGTCTGTTTTTCCTGAATGATACGGGTGTTATTTCAACTCCCCGCTTTTGTGGCTTGTGAGGGCTGTACTGGACTGCTCAGAGGGAGAGTCCCACTTCCTACTTCTCGGTCTGGAGTCTGAGCTGTAACACAGCGTCCCGGCGGCCGCGCTCCTGGGGGCGGGGTGACGAGGAGGCTCGCACCCGCGGGGACACGTGGCCTGCGGGGTCACACCGCGTCGGGCTGGCAAAGGTGAACCTCACCTCAGCGGCACCACAGCGTTACTGCTGGAAATAGCAGCACTATGAAAGTCTAGCTTCAGTGTTAGCACACTAATAATTCAACTGTAAATTTCCCAACATACCTAGACTCAGAAAATGACTTAGTAATTTTCACAGATTTACAGACATGTAAACACATATTCTTTTCAGAAATAAAGTTTAGTGATGCCTTGATTCCTTACATACAAAACCAAAAGAAGTCTGTTTTATTCTCTAGATTTCAATTTTTCTTTTATTTCTGAGAATTCTGCATTCCATTTTCTGATTACAGTTGGAAAAAGTTTGCACTTTTTCCGAGCACATGGTCTGGCTTGAAAAGAGATTGAGACAAAAATAACCAATTTTTTAATCATTAACTAGTTTCATCATTTACATATAGGGTTCCTAGTTTCTTTGATTTTATATCATGCTTCCCAGAAGATTTTTCCATTAATATTAACAGCTTTATGAATCTCATTACTCTGATTTATGCCTTTTCAATTTATTTAAGGTTGTGTCAATATTAAAATTATCTGTCCCTTGTGAGCAACTTCAATAATGTTTAGATGCAAAATAGTTTTAAACATTACCTAGCAGGCAAAAATCCATGTTACTACTAATAATGCCATCCTCCCTAACAGAATTAACTAATAATTAATAAGCATTATATTGAAGAATTATGAGCCAATCTAAATACTACCATAAAAATGCTACAAGCGATACTGCTATTTCTGACTTTCAGGTCAGTTCAGTTCTGTTGCTCAGTCGTGTCCAGCTCTGCATTAGTTGACCTCAAATGCACTTGCTCTTTTTTAAAAAACAAAAAAGTGTGTGGGAGGATGTGGTGGGGTCAAAACATGAATTGAAACGTTGAAAACCAGCGCCAAGACACCTAGAGGAAGCAGGGAACAAAATCAAGTGAATATTTGCCCTAAAATTTGTTTTAGGAGGCTTGCATTTCTAGGAAGATGGAGTAGACATATTTCCCTATTCCTCCCACTAAGTTCAACTACAAGTCCTGGACATTATCTATTAAACAAACATACAACAGAACGTTGGAGGAAAGAGGCAGCCAAAGCAGGGAGGGAACTCAGGAGTAAAGGAGCAGCTCGGTGGGGGTTCCCAGGATGACTCTTTTCGTCGTATGGCTCAGACTTGCCAAATAAGCCAGCCACCTGGAAACTCCAGTACAAAACCCACCCCCCCC
>SJYQ01095349.1:471685-498986 GCA_006410935.1 Redunca redunca
TTTACATAACTGTTCATGGGGTTCTCAAGGCAAGAATACTGAAGTGGTTTGCCATTCCCTTCTCCAGTGTATTACCTTCTGTCAGACCTCTCCACCATGACCCGCCCATCTCGGGTGGCCCCACAGGGCATGGCTTAGTTTCACTGAGTTAGACAAGGCTGTGGTTCTCGTGTGATTAGATTGACACTCATTATTAGAGAAATGCAAATCGAAACTACAATGAAATATCACCTCACACCAGTCAGAATGGCCCTCATCAAAAAGTCTACAGACAATAAATGCTGGAGAGGGTGTGCAGAAAAGGGAACGCTCTTGCACTGTTAGTGGGAGTGTAAATTGATACAGCCACTATGGAAGATGGTATGGAGATGCCTTAAAAAACTAGGAATAAAACCACTATATGACCCAAAAATTCCACTCTTAGGCTTATACCCTGAGGAAACCAAAATTGAAAAAGACACATGTATCCCACTGTTCATTGCAGCAGTATGTACAATAGCTAGAACATGGAAGAAACCTAGACATCCATTGACAGATGAATGGATAAAGAAGTTTTGGTACATATACACAGTGGAATATTACTCAGATACAAAAAGGAATGCATTTGAGTCAGTTCTAATGAGGTGGATGAACCTAGAGCCTATTATACAGACTGAAGTAAGTCAGAAAGAGAAAGATAAATATCATATTCTAACACATATATATGGAATCTATAANGGGGGGGGGGAAGGGGGAGATGTATGGAGAGAGTAACATGGAAACTTACATTACCGTATGTAAAATAGATAGCCAATGGGAACTTGTTGTAAGGGTCAGGAAACTTAAAGAGGGGCTCTGTATCAACCTAGAGGGTTGGGATTGGGAGGGAGATGGGAGGGAGGTTCAAAAGGGAGGGGACATATGTATACCTAGGGCTGCTTCATGTTAAGGTTTGACAGAAAACAACAAAATTCTGTAAAGCAATTATCCTCAATTAAAACATAAATTTTAGAAAAGGGCCTACAGCATAGCACAGGGAACCATATACTCAATACTCGATAGTAACCTGAATGGAAAAACAATCTGAAAAAGAATAGACGCATGAATATAAATAACCAAATCACTTTGCTGTGCATCTGGAATAAACACACTATCACAAAGCAACTGTACTCCAATATAAAATAAAAATTTTTAAATAATCATTATCTAAAAAAGAAGTATGTTATTATTCGGGGTCTCTAACATGTAAACAAGGAGTAAGTGACAGAATGGGCTTTGTTGATCTTCATCTTTAAATTCTTTACATTATTAGCACCATTTTTAGAGTGATCATTTACTGACCACAGCTTTTGTTTTAAAGCATTCTTCCTTTCTCATACACACTTTACTGCATATTTTCTTGAACTCTGGGTGTTTGGGGCAAAAAGAATGTTCCAGGAATAGTCTTCTGTTCTCTTCCTTCCAAACAACCAAATAAATATAAGAATAACTGTGCAATACATAAGCAGAGGAAATGAATCTTGCCAGCCACGACCCGCCGTCTTGCCCCTGTGACTGCTTTCTCAGCAAACACATGTTCTGCTCTTTTATTTTAGGTAGCCGTAAACACCAGAAGTGCACGTCAGTCAACAATGTACTTGAGGTGAGAAGAAAGTATGTCTGAAATCCTTTTATCCACATGGAAATTGTAAAATAATCTGCATTAATCATCTGGTGTACTCCAAATGAACGGCATGTCCAGAGAGACCATTCAAAGCATTTATTGTCATTGAACATATGGCTTGTTTTCAATATCGCACTGATTATTTTCAACACACACATAAATACGAGAGTAAGGGGAAGTTTATTCTACCAGATTTTAAAACAGATGTCAATTATATTGAAGTGTTCCATAAGGGGCACTAACTTTGCTATTGACTTTGTAATGGAGACAGCCAACTACTGTAATTAGTCATTGATCCCCACGGCATGTAGGTTTGTAGTCAAATAAAGATAACTTGAATTCCATTCATGAGCTATATCATCTCAGTACCCCAGTACTACTCTGCACCTGTTCAAAGTGCCATGTGCTGTAAAAAGTTAAATGTGAGTCTTAATCATAAATCTGTCACTGACAAATTTTATTTTCTTGGGCTCCAATATCACTGTGGACAGTGACTGCAGCCATGAAATTAAAAGACACTTGCTCTTTGGAAGAAAAGCTATGACAAACCCAGACAGTGTATTAAAAAGCAGAGACATCATTTTGCCAACAAAGAGCCATCTAGTCAAAGCTATGGATTTCCCAGTAGTCAGGTACACATGTGAGAATGGACCATACATAATGCTGAGCGTTGGAACTCATGCTTTTGAACTGTGGTGCTGGAGAAGACTCTTGAGAGTCCCGTGGACTGCAAGCAGATCCAACCAGACAGTCCTAAAGGAGATCAGTCCTGAATATTCATTGGAAGAACTGATGCTGAGGTTTCAATACTTTGGCCACCCGATGCGAAGAGCTGATTCATTGGGAAAGACCCTGATGCTGGGAAAGACTGAAGGCGGGAGGAGAAGGGGGAGACAGAGGATGAGATGGTTGGATGGCATCACTGACTCAAGGGACATGAGTCTGAGCAAGCTCTGGGAGCCAGTGAAGGCCGGGGGCTTGCCGTGAGGCCCTCAGTGAGACTGCAAGACGCGTGAGTTAGAGAGTGAGCACAACTGCAAACAGGAACGGCGATTCTGGCGAAGAGTCGCCGAGACCGCCATTGGAAAGCAGGTAGGGGGCTGAGCCGACGGCCGAGGAAAAGAGACCATTAAAAACGCTTCCCGTCTCTCTAGTGTCTCAGATGATATTAAAAAAGAAATCTTTGTTTTCAAGAGACACACTGTTTCTTTTTGAAACTGGAGCATAGTTGATTTACAATATCGTGTTAGCTTCTGGCGAACAGCGCAGCGATTCAGTCATACATATATACAGAAGCAAGACCTGAACTACATCTAATCATGGGGTGGGGAGAGAGAGAATGAGACTTCATTTCCCCCGGGGAATAAAGCCAGACCCTGATGGTCCAAGAACAACCCTACCACTGAACAACCTCATCCCCTCCATTTCCAGCCTCCAGTCATGTTTGTTCCTGCAGTTCCTCACAGACATCAGGCCGCTTCCCATCACTGGCCCTCCCTGGTCTTCTATTTCTCCATAAAGGCAGTATCGCCCTCTAGCTGCTCAAGCCAAAGCCCCAGGGGGCATCTTTGAGTCTTTTGCTCCTCCCGTCCACGGTCCGCCTCAGCCCTGTTCCCAGAACAGAGGAGCCCATCCACTTTGGTCTCTATGAACCAGTGTCCTGGGTCCTCCTCTCTTCCTGCGTTCACTCTCGCTGCTCTTCTCTATTCGCAGCAATCAGGGCAGCTTTGGGAAGAGTGATGTCTGAGATGAAGGGGGCAAAGTGCATACCCTGTAACTCTGGTGAGCAGACGGGAGACTTATCTCAGTCCTGAGCCCCATGTCACCTACAGAGCAGACAACCGACTCTGTCTCCTCCTGATACTGAGACTGATGAAATGGTTTTTCAGGCAAACTCTAGCATCAGTATCTTCATCTCTATCCACTGAAGCTTGCTCACCTGTCCTGGGCTCTCTCTGCCCTGCCTCTCCTTTCCTGGGCCTGTAAACGTCACTAGGTCCCTAATGACCTGGGTTGCATCTCTGAGTCCATGACTGTGATTTCCCAGCAAAACGCCTGGCGTCTGCTCTGCAAATAATTTTGAGTGAATGAAAGAAGGAATAAATGCAGAGAAGTAGCACAGCTATGAGAGATGCACCCTCCGTGGGGTACTAAGCATCAGTAGGAAATTCAGTGGGACCTAGCCTCTTGGTTCCTGAAAGCAAGAAAGAGTACAAGAAGTTTTGTACAAAGAATACAAGAAAGCAATTTTCCTTAGAAAAAGGAAAAATCCTGTTTCCTTGCTCCGTCCCAGTTTCTTTCCTTTGGGCTGGTCCTGTCTGCAGAGCTTTTGAGTTAAGTTGCTCCTGCCACTGCGAGCTCCTTCCAACAAGCCGGTAGCTCTGAGCGCACCTGCCGCTTCCTCACGTGATGTTCTTACTCAGCGAGGACAGGGATCCTGTGTCTTCCAGCACGACAGGCCCTTTTGCATCATAATGCAGAATTATACATTTTCCCCAAGTGTGTCATGAGTGCCCTACAGGCCATTTTGTACAGATTTTTTTTTTCAATGACCCTCAAAAAAAAAGGTCCTGTGCAGGAGGATTAAAAATCCCTCCGGGAACTTCCTTCCTTTAACAGATTTTCCAGAAGGAATGCGCTTGGGCTGATGATCTGACTTCCTGCCCCGGTTAGAAGCATCATGGTGTAAGACAGGTTTACCCTATTTTTCATCATATAAATGATGTTTACCTAAAATGAATGTCTGTGTTGGCTGAAAAGCAAAGTAAGCAGTGAATCTGGCTAGACGGTCACATCTCAGGCGTGTCCACACAGAGAGGCATTTTCCTTCAGTGCAAACTGAGTGTCACTCGCTGAAACTGTCTTGAGTCTGTCACTCACAAGCTATGTGAAGCAGGTAAGAGGTGTTGAGGCAGAAGAAACGGGAGAATCCGGACAATGTAGATGCTGTGTTTCCTTCACAGGCAGGGGGTGTCAACTGCAGTTCCCCTTACTGCCCCCCCAAAATAGCAAGTGACCACAAACACTTTCCATGTGGACAGACGCACATGTTTCCTGAGTCAATACCTGGCCACGACTAAGAGATTCATGTTGCCTCAAGGTTGGTACAAGATTTGCCCCTTTCTTTTTTAGGTAATTTATTTTTATTTGTCTCTTTAATGGGAGCACAATTGCTTTACAACGTGTGCCAGTTCCTGCTGTACAAGAACAGGGATCAGCTACCTGTATACACACGTGCCCTCCCCATGGCCTCCCTCCCGTGCACCCTCACAGCTCTCAAGAAGACAGGGACAGCCACTGGGGGTTGATCGGTGTCCTTCAGAAGGGTACGTTCACATCCTCCCAGGAGCCCTGAATGTGACCTTACTGGAAACAGGGTCTTTGAACAAGCAGTAGGGATTCCCTGGGGTCCAGTAGTTAAGAATCCACCTTCCAGCGCAGGGGACACAGGTTTGACCCCTAGTCAGGGAGCCAAGATTCCTGTCTGCCACAACTGAGACCCGTCACCGCCAAACGTAATTAAATACTAATGTTAAAACACTGGTGCCTTTATGAGAGGGAGGACACAGAGAAAGAGAGACACCGACGACGGCCAGCGACTACCAGAGGGAGCCTCAGAGGAAGCGCAGTCCTACTGGCGCCCTGCTTTCAAACCTCCAGCCTCAAGGACTTGAGAGTAAATGGTGGTGTTTTAAACCACCCGGGGTCCCCTGGTGACTCAAAGAACCTGCCTGCCGATGCAGGAGACCCAGGTTCAGCCCTGAAGATTTCCCCAGAGGAGGAAACAGCAGCCCTCTCTAGTACTCTTGACCGGGAAATCCCACGGACACAGGAGTCTGGTGGGCTACAATCCATGAGGTCGCACAGAGTTGGGCACGGCTTAGCGACGAAAGCACCAGGCACCACAAACCACCCAGCTGGTGGAGATCTGCTGTGGCAGCCCTGGGGAGCTAACATACCACACTGGCAGGAGTTTCCTCTCCCGTGCCAAGGGATAAGCACTGCTAACATGCGTCTCTCGCTGGGTCTCTGTAACACCCTAACTCACTGACAACCCGATGCTCCTGCCATCAGCTCTGAGTCAGAGAAGCGCTCCTCTGATGCCGCCAGTTTCCCGTGCGCTTGCGTGTGTGTGTGCGTGCATGTGTGTGTGTGCGCGTGTGTATGCAGGTGTGCAATTTTACTGCTCATTTTTATTCTTTCTTGTTTATTTCTTATTTATGTTTTAAGACTGCTTTGCTGTGGACCATTTTTAAAGTCTTCATTGAATTTGTCACAATATTGTTTCTGTTTTATGTTTTGGTTTTTTGGCCACGAAGCATGTGGGATCCTAACTCCCCAACCCGGGATGGAACCCACACCCCCTGAACGGAAGGGGAAGCCTTAACCACCAGACCACCAGGGAAGTCTCTAATTTTATTGTTTATTACTATTTATTACTTATTTTATTATTTATTTTAAAATCACAGTATGCAGTTTTATCATGTGTGCAAATCCGTGTCATCACAACCAGAATCAACATCAAGAGCAGGAAATGCTCCCTTGTCTCATCCCTTTATCCCTTAACAAGCCCTTCCCCGCTCCCCTCCCCTAAAATCTGGCAACCGCAATCTGTTCTCCATCATTATAATTCTTTTGTCTTAATCAGTTCAGCTCAGTCGCCCAGTCGTGTCCGACTCTTTGCAACCCCATGGGTTGCAGCACGCCAGGCCTCCCTGTCCATCACTAACTCACACAGCTTGCTCAAACTCATGTCCATTGAGTCCGTGATGCCATCCAACCATCTCATCCTCTGTCATCCCCTTCTCCTCCTGCCTTCAGTCTTTCCCAGCATCAGGGTCTTTTCAAATGAGTCAGCTCTTCGCATCAGGTGGCCAAGGTACTGGAGTTTCAGCTTCAGCATCAGTCCTTGCAATGAATGTTCAGGACTGATTTCCTTTAGGATTGACATTGTCTTCATACTGTTACTTGAACAGAATCATACAAAACATCGTGCTTTTCTACTCAGAAAGGCTACCCTGAGGCCCGTCCAGCCCGCAGTGGCTTCTCCCTTGGTTGCCAAGGGCTGTTCCATGGTCTGGAAGTGCTGTCATGGGTGGCTTAACCAGTCACCTGCTGAAGGACTTTGGGGTTATTTTCAGTTCGGGGCTGCTCTAAGTAAAGCTGCTGTGAATGTTCACATGCGGATTTTGATGTAAAGATGAGTCTTCAGTTCTCTGGATAGATGCCCAAGAGTGGGAATGCTGGGTTGCATGATACGTGCATGTTTGCCATCCTCAGAGCAGAGGCACCACGGGATGCTTCAAGCAGCGAGGTGTGAGCCCCTCGCCCCAGCAGCGCTCGGGGCGGTCACTGCGCCGTGCTTGTCGTTCTGTTAGCTGCGCCATATCTTGTTATGAATTTAATATACATTTCCCTGGTGACTGATGATGTTGAACACCTTTTCGTGTGCTTATCTGCCACTTGTATACCCTCTTTGGTGAAATGTCTGTTCATATCTTTTTTTTCTTTAATAGGAGGATAATTTACCTGCTTTACAGTGTTACAGTGGTCTGATTGGACTGTTTGAGAGTTTTTTATTTTGCTGTTTATTTTTTTACTGTTGAGTTTTGAGAGTTGTTTACATAGTCTAGATACAAGGCACTTGTCAGATATGTGATTTGCAAGTATTTTTTTCCCAATCTGTAGGTTATCTTTTCGTCTTCTTCACCAGGGCTTTTACAGGGCAGAAGTTTCTCATGTTGATGAGGTCCAATTTCTCAATTTTTTCTTATATGAATTGTTCTTTGGATGTCAAGTCTATAAATTCTTTGCCTATCTCTAGGTTCCAAAACTTTTCTCCTATGTTTTTCCTGAAAGTTTGATAGATTTACACTTATTTTGCATGATACATTCTGAGTTAATTGGCGGAGGCGGGGCTTAGTTTGAGGTTCACCTATCTGCCCGCGGATGTTCTGTTGCTCTAGTACCATTTGTTGAAAAGTCTATTCTTCTTCTATTGCACTGTTTTTGTATTATTGTCAAAAACCACTGGACATATTTGTGGAATAAGAGTTACTCAATGGGATTTTTAATGAGAAATACTGCAATTTACATGAATGTTATTCTACAATTTAAAAAAATCCCTTTACTTTTCTTCTTAAAAGAAAATTGTGTTTTTTGCATACCAATGCAAACTCAACTCATCTCAGCTGTCATTCAGCTCTTAGACCCAGACAGAGCAGGCAGGCTTACTGAGCATTCAACAAATGTTTACTCATGAGCTAACTTAACCCACACATTGTGCTGAATGCTGGGGACGGAGCAAGGAGAAAAAAAAATGTCCATTTCTTAGAGGATTTTATACTCTGTAAGAAGATAGCCATAAACATGTAGATGAAAAATGTGTTTTATAATGGCAAACAGTGTAAGTGTTATATAGAAATATAAATCAGGATACAGAGAGGCTGAGAAATGGGTCTTTAAAACAGGGACTCAGGGAATTCCCCGGTAGTCCATTGGTTATGACTCCACGCTCTCACTGCCTGGGACCCAGGTTCAATCCCCAGCCAGAGAACTAAGATCCTAGAAGCCGTGCAACGGAAAGAGAGTGTTCCCTGAGGACACAGGACATAATGTAGTGACGAACTGAGTCATGCAAGCAGAGAGGGATCCGATAGAAAAAAATTCTCGGAGGTCGGAGCAGGCTCAGTACACTTAGAAACAGGAAACTGGCCTTTAGGGTCTGAGGAGGGTGATCTAAGGCAAAGGATGGGCAACAGGAAAGCACGGCCTTAGACATCCCACACGGAGCCTTAAATACCCCAATCTCTTTGTGCATCCTGGTCAAGACCGTCCCAGAAAGAGCGGTAGAAAGACCCCGGCACTGTGCTCGGCTCTACCGGCTTTATCAAAACTTGCAGTATGGTTTGTAGACCATCATTCAACCACTTGGTAAGACTTCTGTGTCCCAACTGTAGACAGTGGGTTGCGACAAGTCCCTGGAATTCACAGCAAAACAGAACACGGTGCCTACACCTGATGAGTTATCAGAACAGTGGGGCTGGGGGAACATTCACTAGCACCATGATGCCTACATGCGATAAGCAAATACTCGTGAACAGACTTCCACTGGTAGTCCAGTGGTTAAGAATCTGCCTTCCCATGCAGGGGACAAGGGTTCAGTCTTGGTCAGGGAACTAAGATTCCACACACCGCAGGGCAACTAAGCCCACACTCTGCAACTAGACAAAGTCCACGCACCATGATGAAGACCCGGCACGGCCAAAATAAGAAACTAGTAATTAACGAAATATTTGTGAACATAGAACAAGAATGTTGTGAGAACACAGAAAAGGAGGTCTTAGGGTTTGCAAAGTTAGACTAGGGCATCAGTAAGTGAAGAATATTTGAACTGGATCTTGAAGGATGGGTAAGATAGTTAGAAAACAAAGAATGCTTTAGGAGAGGAGCAGGAATGGCAAAGGAGTGTGACGTCAGGCATGTCCTTATCTCAGTCACTTCGCAGAGTATTACTCATCTTCCACTCGTGGAAGCATGGCTGTGATGACTAGAATTATCTGTTTTCCTGGATATGGTTCAACAGAAAGGAATGCCAAGCTCTTTAAAAATTCTGACAACATTATGACTCTGGGGGATACTATCTCAAAATTTACTTCATGTACCTAAAATGTTCTAACCCTAGACATAAGCCTAACTATTTTGCTTAATATCACCCAATCTCTCTTCTATCAGGCAAATCCGCCCAATAAATTTCCCTCTACTAGCCTTTCTCCTCATGACTTCTGCCCTGGGTTGAGTATTAGAAGGAACATCCATCCCTTCATTGCTGAGACTGGACACGTCTCATGATTTCAAATTTGAGCATCCTGTCTGACCACTCCAATTAAATAAACTGCTTTTTATCATCATCATTTGCAACATTCCAAGAATTGTATTAAGCACTGAGCTGAAGTAAGAAATTCTACTCCTTGGACCTCTATTAGAGGAACTGACAATACTACTGGGGAAACAGGTGCCAAAATCACGAGCTATCTGGGAAACAATTTTGGCCCCTTAAACAGAACTGGCCGCAAATGCTCACAGAGTAGGTTGTCTCCTGCACAGGACTCCTGCCACACACAGGCTAAGGATGCACTCACTAAGCGTTAGTGAGAGATTTGCTTCTCTACATTTTCAGTATATCCATGAAATGCAAATATCTAGAAAAGACTAGAATTTCTGAGTAATGTCCTAAAATAAAGGTGTCATTTGGGTTCAGGAGAAAGGTTTGGTTTTCAAGTATCAGTTTGTTCTGGGAGAGATGAGCCTGAACAGACCACAGTCATTAGGGGTGGTGTGTGTTGCCAGGACAAGAGCAGGTATCAGAAGGAAGAGATGGGCGAGGACCAGGTACAAAGTCTGCCTTTCTCATACTTTTACATTATGTCATGATGAAATTTGTAGGTATTTTTAAAAGTAGAATGAATTTACCCTTTGGGCAGATAACCAAAGTTATTTGTACATGAGTGGTAAATGCAGCTATTATGAATCAGAACTTAAAACATTTTATTACATGGAAAACTATTCATTAGTAGGAAAACGTAAGTAGGCTGCTGCTGCTGCTGCTGCTGCTAAGTCGCTTCAGTCGTGTCCGACTCTGTGCAACCCCAAAGACGGCAGCCCACCCGGCTCTCCCGTCCCTGGGATTCTCCAGGCAAGAATACTAGAAATTCACAAGTAGACTAGAAAACCTTATGCAGAACAATGGCAACCCAAAGGAAGAAAGAGAGAAGGGGGGAAAGTACCACAGTGTTACTGAGGCGGTCAATCAACAAGGTGTGCTCCGCACGCTGAGCTTTTTAAAGCTTCTACAAAATGTTCTTTACTCCAGCATTAAGAGAAATAAGAAAACTTGTTTAAATGGAAAAAAAGACTCTGATTTGAATCCTTCTTCCAGCCACACAGATTTTGGAGATCAACCTTCCCATCCAGGCAGCACTGCCTACTGAGTGGTCCCCGTCGCTCAGGCTGCTTCACCCCAAGCAGGAGCTGCTGCCCCAGCCCCCTCCTCAGGTGCCCGCAGTGCTGAGCTGGAGCTGGGGGCTTGCTCTGTGGACTCACTGTCTTTCCTGGAATGTACACTGTGGTTGAGATGGGAAGGGATTTTCAGACTCATGGTTTAAAATGACATGATGAAACACTCAGAGGGGGAGGACGAGGTGGACGAGATGTTCCCAAGCTCTCAGAACAGAAGTTCCAAAAATGAATTTCTTTTTCCTTGAATCTATTGTTTATTTTTCTAAGTATGATGTGAATCAGAGGACAGGGGGCTGTCTCAACCACAAGATTTTAAAAATCCAGAGAGCTGATGAAATTTATGGTACTACAACCCTTTAAATATTTTAAAATATCTAATGAAAAAAAGGTAGTGTACCTACATTTTTTAATGGAAGTGTAGGTGATCTACACTATGTTAGTTATGTTAGTTCAGGCGTATAGCAAGGAGATTCAGTTGTACATATGTGTGTGTGTATACACTCTTTGTCAGGTTCTTTTCCCTTATAGGTTATTACAAGATATTGAGTGGAGTTACCCGTGTTACACAGTAGGACTCTGTTGTTTACCTGTTTTATATATAGTGTATCTGTTCATCCCAACTTCTAATTTAGCCCTCCCCCGCTTTCCCCTGTGGAAACCATAGGTTTGTTTTCCATGACTATGCATCTATTTCTCATATATATATATATATATATATACACACACACATATATACATGCATACAAATACATTCATACATGTATACACACTAGTCACAAATATATATGTACACACATATATACGTACATGCATATGTATATACACAGATATATATTTACACACATACACCTACACACATAAACATACATACACACATACATATATACACATTTATATACATATGAACTTAACATGTGCACATTACCAATCGTCTATGTTTTTATCCTGACACCACCATCGCCTGAGTTCCTGCCTCACCTGGCCCTGGCTCCCACATCACCTGACTGGAGTGCTCCAGGCACGTGCAGAGTTGTGGCAACACTGAGAAGGTCCTGAGAGCAGCCAGAGGCCACGGAGGCGTCCAAGGGGTCGGTCTAGCCAGGAAACTCAGGCCTCAGCATGACTCAGTTCTCTGCGCTCAAGATGACAGCTGTAAGTCGCAGCGTCCTGAGTGTGGAGATAATGAGGGCGGTGGGGCCGGCCATGGTTATCATCTCTTCTGACAGTCATAGTCAGAGCCTGCTCCAGACACCAGGCCGACACAGACGGCGCATGTCGGGCACGGAAACCACTGCAGATGGGAGTCAGCGTGTCCCCAGCCCCAGCCAGAGCTGGAGGGGCTCTAAGATGACCCCACAGAGGACAACTGACCGAGAAACCAAAACGTCCTGGAAAAGGTCAACACGCTCACCTTTAAAGAGAACATTTTGAGCAATTTCACATAAATTTAAGACACAGTAATTGTGCAGCATTACAATTCTGTGTGTTTTATGCTTTGTTTCAAGACATGCAATATTGCAGCACCTTTATTCTTCAAATCAAGAAAAGTAACACTAATGTAAATCATGTGTTCTCTGAATTTTCAAATACATGCATGCTTCCCACTGGACATTAGCGTCCCCTTCAGAAATTGGAATTTTTTGGTAAATTAATTTATTTATTTTAATTGGAGGCTACTTTACAATATTGTAGTGGTTTTTACATTCATATGAATTAGCCATGGGTGTACAAAGAGCCAGGAATGAGGAACATGTTTTTCCCAACTTCTCCCCCCTCCACCTCACCATCTCCCCCAGCATATCCACTGATTTCTTAGCGGGACCAACTTTGACTTAATTATCTGAGCTTTGTGACTGCTAGGGACAAGAAAAATGGTGTGAATTAAGGGGCCATGAAATGAGTTTCGAAAGAATCCATAATGAGCCTAATTTTCTTGAGTGTAAACAAGAAAGAAGTCCCCAACCTGACCTACAGTCCTCAAAAACATTTCTTGTTGTTTCTAATTTTTTTTTTTTTAGGTGTTTTCCTCTTTAAACTCCAAAGCTTCCTATTTTCAAAATACAGAAGAACATTCCATGTCCTCGGCTTGCCTCTTCTTTTGTAAGACTTGTCCAGGTTATTATCCTCTTTCTTAAGGTCAGAAGTGAGAAAAGAGGTGTTCTGATGTGCGTCTGTCTGGTTTTCATTTTTATTTTTTTTACTTTCTAGTATCGGTTGAGAAACAACACTGTGATAACGAGGACAAAGAGGGGCCCCTCCACCTGACCGCAATAAAAAATCTTGGTTTCAAACATCTCACAATTGGCTGGCCCATTTTTTTCCTACAGGCCAGCAGCTGCGTGAGTCACTGCTGTATGTTTTGCCTGCCTTAGCAATGAGAGGGTTGGTGTAAATAGGAAGTGATGAGGAAAATCAATTTGGGGAAACACATTTTTTCAAGGCTGTAACAGGAAGAGATAGGAAGCCCAGGAAGATACTTGATAGACATTCAACTCTGTAGAAAGGAGGAAGTAGCATGTTGAAGCACTTGGCTAGTTATTTTGAGTTGTTGAACGGAAACGGGATACAACAGAGAGAGAAGGGAGATAGGATGCGTTTTGTCGCATAGCAACGTGGAGGATGGAGCCCCTGCTCAGAGTGGAGGCCATCTGTCTGCATGAAAGACGAGGGAAAACACTTGTGTAAAACAAAACAGAACGAGGTGAATGAAATACAAAGAATACATGAGGTTCCATATTCCTTTTTGCGGTGATATAAAAATAATGCTATGACTATTCCAAGGTTATTTCCAAGAGTTGATTTTAATATGTGACGTGTGATGTTACCACCCTGACTTTGTGGTAGCTCCTTGCTTTGGATCAAGCATTAGTCTCAAGGCTTTAATCTGGTGAACTGTGTGGTGTTTATAATCTTTGGGGGGCACAATCTGGCCCTAAAAGTTAGTGTACAATAAAATGAGTGGTCAGTGAAACCTCCCAGCTAGTTATGGCCAGTGCAGCCAGGCTGTGCTTAGAAATGATGAGCAGTGGGGTTTTGCTGCATCTCAGGTGGAAAAGGGGTGTCTGATCAAAAGGGACAAGGGCACAGCATCGAGGAGGCAGGGGCAGGCCCAGATAGCATCTGCCTGCGAGTTCACCAAGCCTGAGCCGCCCGGGGGCCTCAGCCACTGGGACCCCTCCACCAGTGCCCCTCAAGGCTTCCTCAGGTGGAAGGGGTCCCCTGGCTCAGAACGCCAGCCCACACGTGGACCTTAGAGAATCTCAGCAAATGACAGTCAAAAACATCAGCAGTTAGCTTTCAGACAAATGGATAGTGTGGGGTGGCACGTGGGAGAGGGTGAGTTCACCTCTCTCCAGAGCGTGAGTCCTCAGAGGGCTGTCAGAGACCCTGCTGAACCGACGGACGTGGAGACGCACACAGCACCGTTTTCCTCTTAGGAAGCCCCTCACGCAAGTGAGGAAATGTCCGAAGTGGATAAGTCCTTCCTTTCGGGACAGGAAGTGCTCTCCAGAAATAATATGCCATTTCCTGCTGCAAAGATTATCTGCCCGGGGCTGATCCCGCTTCTGTAGAAATGGAACTGCCTACTTCCTTCCCTCCACCCTGGCACATCCCAAACCTGCCCCCTTCTCCACCCCAGAGACCCATCAGAAAACACTTGTCCAGGGACCAAACCTCTGACGCCTCTCACGCTGGTTGGCACTCGCCTGCTGCTTCTCTCCACACAGGGCCAACCGAGTTCATCCGCCAGCAGCACCACAGGCATTATTTTAGGGCAAATCATGGTTCCTTCCAAAAAGAGAGGACTTACTCCATGGAAACGTTCAGGATGGAGCTGAGCAGAACCTCGTCCCCAGCACTGTTCTAATTTGGAGGAGATATTTACATAATAGTCCCTGGGGTGGAAACCCTCAAGGAGAACACCAAAGAATTAAGCAGGAGATGAGCTGACACTGAGCTGGGAAAGAATGAGAAGCAGAAGTAACTGTCTGTTTCCCTCTGCTCCCTTTCATCATTTTGTCCTGTAGCTTTTTTTCATATCATCTTTTTTCACACTGATGTTATAGATGAACATTATGGTTAACAGCCAAAACTTGGGAGTCAGAGTATTGAGTTCAACCATGGTTCAAAAAGACACATGCACCCCGATATTCATAGCAGCACTATTCACAATAGCCTGGACATGGACATGGAAGCAGCCTAAATGTCCATCAACAAAGGAATGGATGAAGAAGATGTGTGTGTGTGTGTGTGTGTATATATATATATATATATATATCCAGTTCAGTTCAGTCGCTCAGTCGTGTTTGACTCTGCTCCCCAATGGACTGCAGCACGCCAGGCCTCCCTGTCCATCACCAACTCCCAGAGTTTACTCAAACTCATGTCCATCAAGTCAGTGATACCATCCAACCATCTCATCCTCTGTCGTCCCCTTCTCCTCCTGCCTTCCATCTTTCCCAGCATCAGGATCTTTTCAAATGAGTCAATTTCTTTGCATAAGGTGCCCAAAGTATTGGAGCTTCAGCATCAGTCCTTTCAATGAATATTCAGGACTGATTTACTTCAGGATGGACTGCTTGGATCTCCTTGCTGTCCAAGGGACTCTCAAGAATCTTCTCCAACACCACAGTTCAAAAGCATATATATACACAATGGACTATTACTGAGCCATAAAAAAGAACAAAACTGAGTCATTTGCAGAGACATGGATAGACCTAGAGACTGTCATACAGAGTGAAGTAAGAGAGATTAAAAACAAAGTATTAATGTATTTTTTATTATTATTATAGTATTGATGTATACTAATATACATTATACATGTATATACATAATGCAAAAAATGAAGATCATGGCATACGGTCCCATCACTTCATGGCAAATAGATGGGGAAACAATGGAAACACTGACAGACTTTATTTTCTTGGGCTCCAAAATCACTGCAGACAGTGACTGCAGGCTTGAAATTAAAGACACTTGTTCCTTGGAAGAAATGCTATGACAAATCTAGACAGTGTATTACAAAGCAGAGACATTACTTTGCTGACAAAGGTCTAGATAGCCTAAGCTGTGGATTTTTCAGTAGTCATGTATAGATGTGAGAATTAGACAATAAAAAAGGCTGAGCACCACACCAAAGAATTGATGCCTTTGAACTGTGATGTTGAGGAAAACTCTTGACAGTCCCTTGGGCTGCAAGCAGATCAAACCAGTCCATCCTAAAGGAAATCAACCCTGAATATTCATTGGAAGGACTGATGCTGAAGCTGAAGCTCCAGCTCCAATCCTTTGGCCACCTCATGTGAAGAACTGACTCACTGCAAGACCCTGATGCTGGGAAAGATTGAAGGCAGGGGGAGAAAGGGGCAACAGAGGACTAGATGGTTGGATGGCATCACTGACTCAGTGGACATGAGTTTGAGCAAACTCCAGGAAACGGTGAAGGACGGGGAAGCCTGGCATGCTACAGTTCATGGGGTTGCAAAAAGTCGGACATGACTGATGGACTGAACAACAACAAGTGAATATATGTGAAATCTGAAAAAAAGTGCATAGATGATCTCATTTGCAAAGCAGAAGCAGAGAGACAGAGGTGGCACACACATGTGTGACACCAGGAGGGGGTGGGGGAGTGGGGTGAGCTGGGAGGCTGGGACTGACGCATATACATGACCAACAGGTGACTGACGGGAACCTACTGTGAGCTCAGGGGGTTGTGCTCAGTGCTCTGCTGACCTGAATGGGGAGGAAGCCCAAAAGAGGGGATGTGTGCATACATGCAGCTGATTCCCTCTGCTGTACAGCAGAGACTCGCACAGCATTGGAAGCAACTGTGCCCCAAAGAGAGTTTGGTTTGTTTTTTTTTAGTATCGGGTTCAATTCTAGATCCCCTGTTGACCAGCTGGTAGCGTTTGGGTTTTCTTACCTGTAAAATGGGGGTAATCAGACCAAGTGCCTCATGGGGTAGGAGATTCAGAAAAACAACTCACACAAACACAAGCACAGGAAGTGTACACTTACATAGTACGTGCTTATTAAATATTAGCAATAAACATTTTGCAAACCAATTTTGGCAGATAAAGTGGAAAAACTCCACCCAGACCCCTAGCTCACAACCAGACCCCTAATCTCTTTCCTTGGTCCTCAAGGACTAGACTTGAAGAAAGGTGTGGGTTCCTCAAGTGTGAAAGAGAAACATCCATTACGTTCTATGCCCTGTTTCAATCTGTGCTTGTTTAAATATATATTTAATAATATATATATATATACTCATGTATTTTTATTCATGAGTTTCAAAGGATGATTTGAAAAGTTAGACTCTTTTCCATGCATATTTGAGACTTGCTCATGACAAGCTCTCCACCACACACGATACATAATTTGCAGCCCAATTTATATCACCATAATCATGTTCCCACAAGGAAATCTAGGAGATTCATAGGAGGCATTTGCTAAAAATTCTCACCTTTACCATTAACTTATCCCACATGCCAAGTTAGAAAGTCATCTAGGAAAGCTGAAGCTATGACATCATATGGTCTGAATACAAAGCTGAATTTACTATTTGACAGATGACATCTGTGGTTAAAACATGGCCATCACACCTGGTTGAGAGAAAACTCATGTTCTAAGTACCATTGTCAGTAAGAAGCAGAGCAAACCTCACTGCCATCACGTGAACAAGTTGCAGTTACAACTGAAAGGGTTTTTTCTGTAACAGGGTTTTTATTGCATGAATAACCCAATATTCCAGAGATATAACATAACATGGAAAGAAATAGGCTTGGTTTACTAAGCCGGTCGTATTTTTAAAGTATAGATCTGATGTCAGATCTAATGACCCGTGCTCTGGACTGTTTTATTTTTAAAGGTTAATCATCTATAGCACCTAATTTGTTTAAAAATGTTAAAACTTGAAAATTAAAAATGTGAACCATTCAAATTAAACCGTGAGAACATTAAAATAAGACTCCTATAAATCAGCAGGAAGACAAATCCAGTTGCCTGATAATGATAAAAGCTGGGCAGATCGCGCGCACACGTGCGTGCGTGCATGTGTGTGTGTGTGTGTGTGCGCGTGTGTGTGTGTGTGTAAGAAGCGGGAGAGGGGGCAGACAAGTAAAAGGAAGCTGGCAAGGAGAGAGGTCGGGGGAAAGGGAGGAAGAGGAGCAGAGGGTCCAGGCCCAGGCTGGAGTGGGTCAGGACCAGTATACACATCCTGGTTCTGACCCGGTGCAGGTCACGGTAAACTCCCGCACCTGAGCTTCCTCCTTTGTAATGGGAACCCCTGTTCCCACTTAGTAAAGCTGCATGGAGATCCCTGATGCCCTGCTCTGGTCCTGCGCTCCTGAGAGCATCCTCCTCTGAACGCAGCACCTGGGTCCCCACTCCCTCCCCAGAGAGCCGAAGTCAGCCTTGCACACCGAAGACACCGTCACAACATGGCTGTGCTCCTCACCCAAAACACTTTTAAATGCCTACATCATAGAACTTCGTGTTTGTTTTGAACTTTCTAATTTTGCAGGTTTTCTAATTGTGGCTGCTTTACAACGCTGTGTTAGTTCCTGCTGTACATCAAAGTGAATCAGCTACATGTCTACATACGGCCCCTCTTTTGTGGATTTCCTTCCCACCTGGGTCACCACAGAGCGCTGAACAGAGTTCCCTGTGCTACACAGTAGGTCCTCATTCGTTACCTATTTTATCCATAGTGTCAGGAGCACATACATGTCAATCCCAGTCTCCCAATTCATCCCATCCCCTCTTTCCCCGCCTCCCTCCCCCGCCCATATCCATATGTTTGTTCTCTACATCTGTGTCTCTATCTCTGCTTTGCAAATATGATCAACTCTGCCATTTTTCTAGTGGATTAGTGTATATTTGTTTTTCTCCTGACGTACTTCACTTCTTATGACAGTCTCTAGGTCCATCCCCGGCTCTGCAAATGGCACGATGGCTGTTCCTGCTGTTCCTGGAGAATGGGGGCTCTGAAGCCCAGAGGCTCACCTCTGCTCCTTTGTGGCCGGTGGTCTGGCCTCCAGCCCCTGAGACCTTGTCCTCCTTACTCAGTCCGCTTGTCCTAGAGGATGTTTTATAGAAACCAGTGCTCGGAGGACCCAGTGTACTCTGCTGCACTCCGTGGAGAGGGAGAATGTGAGCCCGGTCACTTCTGTGGACAGTGTAATGGCGCATTTAAAAAAGAGAACACCATCTCACTCTAATGATCACCTTTCTGCCTGTGGTCAGATTAAAACCCACAGGAGAAAAAGACAGGCTATTTCAGAAGATGAAGCACGAACAGCATCCCTGGTTCTCAGCATTTGATTCCATTTTATTTCTTCTCCCCGACGCTGTCTGAAATGAGCACCTAGAGAAGCAGTCATTGCAGGCATCATATAATTGTTGAGGAAGTAACTATGTCGAATCTGTCTTAGCTAATTTATCGTCACGTACTATGCTGGGCTGAATTGCCACAAACAGTGACCTTGCCGGGGTTGTACAGAGTGTGGGGTGCCCAGGACACCCCCACTTCTGCTGCAGATGTTGACTTTTTACAGGGACTTGTTTGAGTCAAAGATTTCCTGGTTTTAAAAAAGATAGGAGGGACTTCTCTGGCAGTCCAGTGATTAAGAATTGGCTTTGAAATGCAGGGGACTTGGGTTTGATCCCTGGTTGGGTAACTAATATCAATAACTTCAGATATGCAGATGACACTACCCTAATGGCAGAAAAGCGAGGAGGAACTGAAGAGCCTCTTGATGAAAGTGAAAAAAGAGAGTGAAAAAGCTGGCTTAAAATTCAACATTCAAAAAACTAAGATCATGGCATCTGGTCCCATCACTTCATGGGAAATAGATGGGGAGACAGTGGAAACAGTGTCAGACTTTATTTTTTTAGGCTCCAAAATCACTGCAGATGGTGACTGCAGCCATGAAATTAAAAGACGCTTACTCCTTGGAAGAAAAGCTATGACCAACCTAGACAGCATATTAAAAGGCAGAGCCATTACTTTGCTGATAAAGTTTTTGCTTGTCAAAGCTATGGTTTTTCCAGTAGTCATGTATGGATGTGAGAGTTGGACTATAAAGAAAGCTGAGCACTGAAGAACTGATGCTTTTGAACTGTGGTGTTGGAGAAGACTCTTGAGAGTCGCTTATACTGCAAGGAGATCAAACCAGTCAATTCAAAAGGAAATCAGTCCTGAATATTCAATGGAAAGACTGATGCTGAAGCTGAAGCTCCAATACTTTAACCACCTGATGTGAAGAACTGACTTAAAGGAAAAGACCCTGATGCTGGGAAAGATTGAAGGTGGGAGGAGAAGGGGACAACAGAGGACGAGATGGTTGGAAGGCATCACCGACGTGATGGACATGAGTTTGAGCAAACTCCAGGAGTTGGTGATGGACAAGGAGGCCTGGCGTGCTGCAGTCCCTGGGGTCACAAAGAGTTGGACACAACTGAGTGACTGAACTGAACTGGGTAAACTAAGATCCCACCGACCCCGTGCACCGTAAAACTAGAGAGCCCTCGTGCCGCGACGACTGAAGCCCATGGATTCTGGAGCCTGCAGCCACAGAGAGCTCCGGCACTGCAACAACAGATCCCATGTGATGTGAGGAAGAACCCTAGTTCCACAACTAAGACCTGAGGGAGACACACAAGTGCACACTTAATGGGAAGGAGGACCTACTGCAGAGCACAGGAAACCATATGCAGTGTTTTGTAATAACCTATAATAAGAAGAATCTGAAAAAGAAGAGATATTTATGTATAACAGGATCACTGTTGTACACCTGGAACCAACACAATATTGTAAATTTACTTCAATGAAAACAAATGGCTAAAGTTTATCCTTTTATGTGTCTGAAATATTTCATAACAACAGGTTACAAACACAGAAGAAATATAATAATGATTTTTAAAATAAAAAATCCTAGTTTTTAAAGAAATAGTTTTTAAAAGTGGGTTGAAAACAACTGTTCTAGACAATTACAGGTTTGACTAAAAGAAAAATTGGAAAGCAAGAGATTCGGGGTTGGGGTAAAAGAAGCACATATTGGATAATAAGAATAAATTTTTTGCATTTCTAAATTCTCTACTATTCAGAGCAGCTCAGTAAACCTCACAGATACCAGTTTATTCCTACAGTTTCTTTTAGAGAACGCAAAAGTGTTATTTCCATATTAGAGTTGTGGAAACAGGCCAATGAATCGCTATCAGCCTGCAGGCGTGTCAGGGACAGCTGGGTGATTCCCACAGGAGAGCATGCAGGAAGGAGCTAGGGGGGAAGCAGAGCAGGCTCCCTGGAGGCAGAGGCGCCCGGGGCAGGCAGGGAGCAGGCGGGGCCAAAGCCCCCTCACTCAAGGCTCCCTCACTCACCCGGCCTTAGACAAACCCTAACCACAGTTTGTCAGCCTGCACAGAGGGAGGCTGGACCAGCAGACGGAGCAGCCGTGAGCTCGTCTGCAGTCACGGCATGGGGGGAGGGAAGGGAAGACTGGCACCCTGCTCCTGAAGCCTGCCTGCTGCCATTCCCCACCTTCCCCCTAAAATCAGGTATGCTGCATTCTTATCTTAAGGCCACCTTCGAAGAAAAGTTAATAAAATATAAATTAAAATTTTGTGCACAGTAGATTCAGTTATTGCTCACTTAGCAAACACTCCCCGCCTCCCTGGCAGGTATGAGTGGGGCAGGATCAGGATGCAGTAATAAGCAAAACGCAGGCAGCCCTGACCTCCAGAGGAGTGATGTGCTAAGAAGAAATGGGCTGCAAATACTCAACCTTGGTTTAATTTTGAACGAACACTCATTTTTAAGCAAACTGATACATATCGATTTGAGACCTATGTTAATGGGGAAAACGTCATGACTGAAAGATAATGCTGAAGCGTTTACATTTTCACATGTACTCTAAGGAATTCAAAGTAGACAGGTTCCCTGAGTTTCCTGCTTTTTTTGGTGGAAGAAATCCACCAAAGCCGGGTACCATTATAAGGTCCTGACCACCTCCATTATCTTACTTTAAGCATCTTTGATACTCTAAGACAGGAGTATTCAAAGTGTGGTCCCCAAACACACATGGTCGGCATCACTTGAGAACTAGTCAGCGCAGCCTAGACCCACACATCAGCCCTCCAGGGTGGGACCCAGCAATCCGTGTGTCAGTGACCCTGCGGGGTGACTGACACACTGGAGTGTGAAGCCACTTTTGTAAGATGATGTCGATCAGAGCAGCCCTCGATGGCAAGCCCCTCGAGTCCACAGATTCCCTCTTTCCTATTCCCCAGACCTGGAGCCCCTTAAACATCTTTATAGGCTGATCTAGTCCTTAGGCAAGAAATACACTGGGATAAACATTTGATGGCTCAGCATAAAACAGGCTTTACCAGCGCTCCCTTCTGAGCTTTGAATTCTCCTCTGAACACCTGGCTATTTCTGTGCTGTCTCAGCCAGACCAGTAAGTAACCCGACCACGCTGCCCTTTCTTGAGCCGCTGCCGAAGGTCTCCTCCCAGGATCCTGACATCCTCCTTTCCTAAATACTCTCAGTGACAGACCTCTCTGCCCTGAAAACAGGCTCAGACTCTTCAATTCCTCCCCGGTTGCCAGGCTCTCATCTGACTGACCCTTGCTGCCCGAGCCGTAGCCTCCAGCCCACTATCCGCATGGCAGCAGTCTTACATCTCCCACCTGCCAGCCACAGCTCCCCACAGTGGGACGCTTCTGACCACTGATGGCCCTCATAGCTAGGGGGACATCACCTAACACTGGACAAGAGACCTAACTCATGTTCTGCTTCCAGATCTCAAGGATTCATGGACAAACACCTTCCTATCATCTTAGTTGACAATGAAACTATATTTCAGGCGATGGAAACAGAATTGTATTGCATAGGAAATTCTGCATCAAATATCTAACAATCTGCAATACATAGAAATCTTACAGGTAAAATGTAAGTTGACAATCTAATAACCTACATCTTGTTGAAGGAAAAAAAAATTAGCTCCAAGCGCCACCTTGACTCAGTTCCCACAGTCTCTGGTGGTTCTCTCACCCGCACTGGCCTCTGAACACCGTCCCAGTGTTCAGCACATCACATGACAAGGGATGGCACTCAGTAAACAGGTGTTGAATCAATGGAGACATGGTCTGTCTGCCTTCTCCTGCTCTCCAGCCAGTGATTAACTAGCTTAATCATCATGGTCACAAGCCCATTACATGTCATCGGGAGAAGCGTTAGGTCTGAGAACCACCACAGATGCACAAAGAGAAGAGAGGCGGCGGTGGGTCCCCCACCACATGTGCACACTCTCCTGGGGACCAAACAAGATTCTCCCGGCAGCTTGGCCTCCATGTAAGAAAGTCACCTGACGTGCGATGTAAGCCAGATGTCTCAATTCCTCCCCTGCCAAAGGATGAAGGTGGATTTAAGAGCCTCGAAATCCCTGTCTGGTCTGGCTCCATAGTTCTAGAATCTCACAGTGGACCAATCTGCCTGACTTTCGATTCAGTTCAGTTCAGTCGCTCAGTCGTGTCTGACCTTTGTGACCCCATGAATCGCACCAGGCCTCCCCGTCCATCACCAACTCCGAGAGTTCACTCAAACTCATGTGCATCAAGTCTGTGATGCCATCCAACCATCTCATCCTCTGTCGTCCCCTTCTCCTCCTACTCCCAATCCCTCCCAGCATCAGAGTCTTTTCCAGTGAGTCAACTCTTCACATGAGGTGGCCAAAATATTGGAGTTTCAGCCTCAGCATCAGTCCTTCCTATGAACACCCAGGACTGGTCTCCTTTAGAATGGACTGGTTGGATCTCCTTGAAGTCCAAGGGATTCTCAAGAGTCTTCTCCAACACCACAGTTCAAAAGCAGCAATTCTTCCGTGCTCAGCTTTCTTCACAGTCCAACTCTCACATCCACACATGACCACAGGAAAAACCATAGCCTTGACTAGACAGACCTTTGTTGACAAAGTAATGTCTCTGCTTTTTAATATGCTATCTAGGTTGGTCATAGCTTTCCTTCCAAGGAGTAAGCATCTTTTAATTTCATGGCTGCAGTCACCATCTGCAGTGATTTTGGAGCCCCCCAAAATAAAGTCTGACACTGTTTCCACTGTTTCCCCATCTATCTGCCATGAAGTGATGGGACCAGATGCCATGATCTTAGTTTTCTGAATGTTGAGCCAACTTTTTCACTCTCTTTTTTCACTTTCATCAAGAGGCTTTTTAGTTCTTCTTCACTTTCTGCCATAAGGGTGGTGTCATCTGCATATCTGAGGTCACTGATATTTCTCCCAGCAATCTTGATTCCAGCTTGTGCTTCTTCCAGCCCAGCGTTTCTCATGATGTACTCTGCATAGAAGTTAAATAAGCAGGGTGACAATATACAGCCTTGACGGACTCCTTNTGGTCTGGTATTCCTATCTCTTTCAGAATTTTCCATAGTTTCTTGTGATCCACAGTCAAAGGCTTTGGCATAATCAATAAAGCAGAAATAGATGTTTCTCTGGAACTCTCTTGCTTTTTCCATGATCCAGCGGATGTTGGCAATTTGATCTCTGGTTCCTCTGCCTTTGCTAAAACCAGCTTGAACATCTGGAAGTTCACGGTTCACATATTGCTGAAGCCTGGCTTGGAGAATTTTGAGCATTACTTTACTAGTGTGTGAGATGAGTGCAATTGTGCGGTAGTTTGAGCATTCTCTGGCATTGCCTTTATTAGGGATTGGGATGAAAACTGACCTTTTCCAGTCCTGTGGCCACTGCTGACTTTTGATTAGAGTGCATAAATACAGGTAGTTATTATAAACTAGACTGCCAGTGCTATGTCCACGTAAGAAAATCATCCATGAATGTAGTATCTAAAATATGACACAAATGAACATATCTGTGAAACGGAAACAGACTTACAGACATAGAGAACAGATTTATGGTTGCTGGGGGCTGGGGTGGGATGTTGGGATTCGCAGATAAACTCTTATACATAGAATGAGTAAAGAAAAAGGTTCTACTGTATAGCACAGGGAACTATATTCAATATCTTCTAATAATCTATAATAGAAATGAATATATATATCTATAACTGAGCTGCTGTGCTGCACACAGAGACTGACACAGTACTGTGAAGCAACTACACTTCAGTGAAAAAAGAAAATCATCCATGAAGAGTTTTTTAAAGTTAAACATCCCGATGCTTAGAAGCAAAGTGGAAAACACTCTTGTTTTCCTAGCTGTTATGAAATATTTATGCATTCAGTTGTTCTAAAATGAGAAACTGGCCTGGTGCCTCAAAACCAAGTAAAGCTGTAGGAGCACAGACAAATGGGCAAAAAGGTGTCAAGGATAAGAGTGAATATTACTGTCTGGTTTTGGCTACTTGTTTTAAAATCAGGACCGCCCCCGACCCCAGTCAAATCATTGAACTTCCAGACTGATGGGTGAATGAATGGATGGATGGATGGATGGATGGATGGAGAATAGAGGGGTAGGTGGATGGAAGGATAGGTGAGTAGATGGTTGGAAGAATGGATGGATGGTTGGTTGGATAGGTGAATGGATCCACACTGATGGTCTTTGAAAACACCAGAAATCATCACCATGAGGGAAGAGTCACCTTCAAACTCCGGTTAAATCTGTTGCTATCTACCCACCAGGATACTCTTCTCTGCCCGTTGCCTCTCTCGCAACTGATTGTCTGACTCTAGTGCAGCCAGAGGCAACCAAGCAGCTGAAGGGCTGACGGACAAGAAGCCACCGAGCAAACTCCCCTTCCTCAGCGCTTGTGGAAGCCTGAAGTCTGTCCAAGCTGAGCAAAGAGGAACCTCAGCATTTCACTAAACTTTAGAAGCTTCTGTGTTTACAATTGTTGTTCAGTTGCTACATCACATCTGACTCTGTGCAACCCCACAGACTGCAGCATGCCAGGCTCCTCTGTTCTCACTATCTCCCTGAGTTTGCTCAAATTCATGTTCATGTCCATTGTGCCGGTGATGCTATCTAACCATCTCATCTGTCGCCCCCTTCTCCTTTCGCCCTCAATCTTTCCCAGCATCAGGGTCTTTTCCAATGAGGTGGCTCTTCACATCAGGTAGCCAAAGTACTGCAGCTTCAGATTCAGCATCAGTCCTTCCAATGAATACTTCCAATGATTTCTTTTAGGACTGACTGGTTTGATCTGCTTGCAGTCCAAGGGACTCTCAAGAGTCTTCTCCAACACCACAGTTCAAAAGCATCAATTCTTCAACAATCAGCCTTCTTATGGTCCAACTCTCCCATCTGTACATGACTACTGGAAAAACCACAGATTTGACTATACGGACCTTTGTTAGCAACATATTGCCAACATGCTACACCATTTACTTATTGTATATTTTTATTATCTGCCTTACTTTACCAGAATATAGGCTCCCTGAGAACAACAAATCAGTTTCTTTTGTTCACTAGTTTGGCCCTTATACTAACAATTATGTTCATTAAAAAGAAGCAACAACACTAAAAGCAAAACCACAAGTGGGAAAACATATTCACAACACAAATCACAAATGACTAGCATACAGAATGCTTGCAAATACCTGCAAATTAGAAAACAAATCTAATAAAAATGCAGCAAAAATACTTGAATGGGCTCTTGACAGAAGAGACAACACAAACATTAATTAGATGCTCATGCTCATTAGCAATGAGATAAATGCAAAATAAACCACAGTGAGATTCTGTAACACACCCACCAAAGGGGCATGCATTTAAATGCCTAGCAACACCAGGTATTGTCCACCATGGGAGGCAGTGGGACCTCGCACACACTGCTGGTGGAGGTGGGTTTAGTGAAACCACTCTGGAAAATATTTGACATTGCCTAGTAAAAGGAATATGTGTATGTCCCTTGATCTTGCAATTTCAGTTCAGTTCAGTCAGTCGTATCCAACTCTTTGTGACCCCATAATTGCAGCATGCCAGGCCTCCCTGTCCATCACCAATTCCCGGAGTTCACTCAAACTCATGTCCATCGAGTCGGTGATGCCATCCAGCCATCTCATCCTCTGTTGTCCCCTTCTCCTCTTGCCCCCAATCCCTCCCAGCATCAGAGTCTTTTCCAGTGAGTCAACTCTTCGCATGACGTGGCCAAAGTACTGGAGTTTCAGCTTCAATATCAGTCCTTCCAAAGAACACCCAAGGCTGATCTCCTTTAGAATGGACTGGTTGGATCTCCTTGCAGTCCAAGGGACTCGCGAGAGTCTCCTCCAACACCACAGTTCAAAAGCATCAGTTCTTCAGCACTCAGCTTTCTTCACAGTCCAACTCTCACATCCATACATGACCACAGGAAAAACCATAGCCTTGACTAGACAGACCTTTGTTGGCAAAGTAATGTCTCTGCTTTTGAATATGCTATCTAGGTTGGTCATAACTTTCCTTCCAAGGAGTAAGCATCTTTTAATTTCATGGCTGCAGTCACCATATGCAGTGATTTTGGAGCCCAAAAAATATAAAGTCAGCATAAGGGTGGTGTCATCTGCATATCTGAGGTTATTGATATTTCTCCTGGCAATCTTGATTCCAGCTTGTGCTTCTTCCAGCCCAGCGTTTCTCATCATGTACTCTGCATAGAAGTTAAATAAGCAGGGTGACAATATAC
>SJYQ01095349.1:499081-522223 GCA_006410935.1 Redunca redunca
GTAATTTTAGCATTCTTTGGCATTGCCTTTCTTTGGGATTGGAATGAAAACTGACCTTTTCCAGTCCTGTGGCCACTGCTGAGTTTTCCAAATTTGCTGGCATATTGAGTGCAGCACTTTCACAGCATCATCTGTCAGGATTTGAAATAGCTCAACTGGAATTCCATTACCTCCATTAGCTTTGTTCATTATGATGCTTTCTAAGGCCCACTTGACTTCACATTCCAGGATGTCTGGCTCTAGGTGAGAGATCACACATTGTGATTATCTGAGTCGTGAAGATCTTTTTTGTACAGTTCTTCTGTGTATTCTTGCCACCTCTTAATATCTTCTGCTTCTGTTAGGTCCATACCATTTCTGTCCTTTATCGAGCCCATCTTGCAATTCCAGTCGTAGGCATATACACTGTGCTCCATACTATATGTACAATAAGGTTGATAGGAGCATTGTAGTCATAACCCCAAAAGGAAAAACCCCAGTGTTCTTAAATTATTGACTAGTTAAAGAAATTGAAGCTTATTTGTACAATGGAATACAGCAATAAACATAAATGAACTACAACTGCACACAGTCATATAGACTGATCTTAGAAACATCATGTTGAAAATGTGAACTAGCTAGAATGTGCATAGCCAGGATGTGAAAGCAACCCAAATGTCCATCGGCAGAGGAGTGCAGCAAGATGTGGTGCTTATGCAATAAACACGGACTATTACTCAGCCACAACAAAGAATGCTACCAGGTCATTTGTAAATATGTGGGTAGACCTAGAGTGTCAAACAAAGTGCAGTAATTCAGAAAGAGAAAAACAGATTTGTATATCAATGCATATATGTGGAATCTAGAAAAATGGTAGAGATGAGCCCATTTTCAGGGCAGGAATAGAGAAACAGATGTAGAGAATGGATATGTGGCCATGGGGGAGGATGGGATGAATCGGGAAACTGGGATTGATGTATGCACACTCCCATGTGTAAAACAGATGGATAAGGACTTCCCCGGCAGTCCAGTGGTTAAGAATCCACCTGCTAATGCAGGGGACATGGGTCTGATCCCCAGTCCGGGAAGATCCCCCATGCCATGGAGGCACTAAGCCCGTGTGTCCTGGAGCCCGAGCTCCACAACAAGAGAAGCCAGCACAACGAGAAGCCTGCACACCACAACTAGACAGGAGCCCCCGCCTTGCCCAAACTAGAGAGATGAAGCAGCAAAGACCCGGTGCAGCCAAAAACAAACAGATGACGGGTGGCAACCTGCACTACAGCACAGGGAGCTCTCGGGTGCAGGCCATTCTGTCGGCTCAGGGCTCTGAGGTGATCTAGAGGGCTGGCGTGGTGGGGTGGTGGGGTAGGGGCTAGGCCGGAGGTTCAAGACGGAGGGAGTGTATGCATTACGAAACACAAATCCAGGTGCCTGACGCACGTGAGGCCAAACAATGCCGAAACGTCGGACTCTGCTGCAGAGAAAGGTGTACAGAGGGCCCTGCAAGGAGAAGGGAGGCTCATGCCTTAAAAACTTTCCCAAACCCCGAAAGCTCTCAGCGAAGCCCTTTTCTAGGAAAGGGAGGGAGCGGCGTGGGGAGAGGTTATAAAGGTCTGGGTGTCAGATGTTTTGTTCTGGAGGGCAGGTCATGGTCAGTTAACAATGCTCCTGTAACCAAACAAATGTTATTCCCTGTTCTGACAAGAAAGGGCCAGGGTCCCAGGCACAGCTGCCTCCCTCTGAGGTCCAGTGGTGGCTGAGAGGAAGCAGAGCTCCTCGGGCCGCCCCCTCAGGGCCGGGTCCCCAGACCCTGCACAGCGTCATCACTAAGGGAGCTGGGCGCCCAGGACCCAGCAGGCCCACAGGCTCCTCAGGCCCCGGGCTCCTCAGGCCCCCGGCTCCTCAGGCCCCGGGCTCCTCAGGCCCCCCGGCTCCTCAGGCCCCCCGGCTCCTCAGGGCCCCGGCTCCTCAGGCCCCCGACTACCGGGGGGCTGGTCCTGCAGACCGTGTCACGAGCAGACAGCTGCTGCCATGAGGTGGCAGAAGAGTCACCAGCGCCTCAAGGCCTGGGCCCGGCGCGCTCTGGAGCCATCAGGACGCAGCCTTCCGCCGCCCGCGGGGTGGGCTGGAGAGCCCCAGGGAGAAGCCCCGGTCCGCCACTTACCTCACTCTCCACGTGAGGACCGCTGCTCCACCGACCGCTGGCTGAACGGTACACTAACGGTCGCTCACCCCCAGTTGGTCTTGGGGGAGGGGCCCAGTGCAGCGCTGACCAATGGCTGAGCGGGACCACTAACGGTCACTCGTTGACAGTTGCTGGCTTGGGGGAGGGGCCCACTCAGCCTCAGCCAATGGCTGAGCAGGACCACTGATGGTCCGCGGTAACAGCTGCCTGGTAACCCGGGTGTTGGGTAAAGGTGCAGAGTAACAGACCTGTGCGAAGGGCACACTAGAAGTCAGCAAACGCACAAGAAGCCAAGACAAACCCACTGCTGCTAAGTCGCTTCAGTCGTGTCCGACTCTGTGCGACCCCATGGACGGCAGCCCACCAGGCTCCCCCATCCCCGGGATTCTCCAGGCAAGAACACTGGAGTGGGTTGCCATTTCCTTCTCCAATGCATGAAAGTGAAAAGCGAAAGTGAAGTCGTTCAGTTTTGTCCGACTCTTGGCGACCCCATGGACTGCAGCCCACAAGGCTCCTCCATCCATGACAAACCCACAGGAAGACTTAAAACCCCTGCCCACATCACAGACGCTAAGATTGCACCGGGCAACACATGAAAAGATGTTCAACACCAATAACAAAAAGGGGAAGAAAATAAAAATCACAATAAGTTACAACTTCACACCCACTAGGATGGTCATGATCAAAATGAAAGACAATAACACGTGCTGGTGAGGATGTAGAGGGATTGAAAGCTTCGTATGGTGCTGATGGAAATATGACACTCTCAAGAGAATTAGAAAATATGCTTATCTAAAAGTTAGTGTATGAACATTCATAACAGATTATCCACAATAGCCAAATAGTAGAAACAAGTCAAATGTCCATTAACTAATGACTGGATAAAGGAAATGGTCCATCTATACAGTGGAATGGTTATTGTTTAGTCACTAAGTCATGTCTGACTCTTCTGCTGCCCTATGGACTGTAGCCAACCACGCTCCTCTATTCATGCAGTTTCCTAGGTAAGAATATTGGAGTGGTTTGTTATTTCCCTCTCCAAGGGATATTCCTGACCCAGGGAGAGAACCACTCTTATGTCTCTTGCATTGGCAGGCAGGTTCTTTGAATAAAACACTACTAATTAAGGATGAGAAACACTTGGAATTTGTAAGCACCTGAACTATAAACATTCTTGAAATACAGATTCATTCCTTTCAAGTACAAGCAACATAATTCATGGAGAGGTAAAAAATCACCTGGTAGAGATTTTTAGAAGACTTCATATTGCAATTAGCACATCGATTATCCACATACATATTCTGTTTCTGAAGTACTTACTGGAATTTTTTCAGTGCCTCAAAACATGAACGAATTAAAAATCTCCTCCCACCCTCAGGTCTTGTTTACAGATCTAATGGGTGGTATCTATAACCTGTTTGCTTAGCAAAAGGAACCTCAGCACTGCTCCAACTCAACCATCAGCAGCTGGAAATCACCCAAGTTCCAATTCCATTTAGTTTTACGCACAGGAGATTATACTAAAGTGATGAAAAGGGAAGAAAAGAGGGTCTAAATTCGGGACTCAGAACTCAGGCGCCTGGCTGTTCTAATTCTGTGCTCCTGCCTCCTGCTCTTTTCTATCCATCAGGCTGACTCTGGCCCATCTCAACACAGCCTGCAAACTATAGGCCCTCCCACATGGAAATTCCTCATTAAAGCTTGGCTTTATCCAAAACAGATCTGATCCTGTTATACTCAGGCTCCTATCATGTCTTTATCTTGCCATGACCCTACTATCCTAGGTAATCAGAAGAAAAGGTCTGCAAGCCATCAGCATATTCCAAAGGAATCATTCTTTGCGCTGAGATCCAACAGAAGCAGAGTCCAGTCCCCACTCCAGCACACATGCGCACACGAGGCCCGGCCAGTCCAGCACACGTGCGCACACGAGGCCCGGCCAGTCCAGCACACGTGCGCACACGAGGCCCGGCCAGTCCAGCACACGTGCGCACATGAGGCCCGGCCAGTCCAGCACACGTGCGCACACGAGGCCCTGCCACTCCGGCACACGTGTGCACACGAGGCCCGGCCAGTCCAGCACACGTGTGCACACGAGGCCCTGCTAAATCGCAGTGGACCCTCTTCACTTTCGTGCTCACAACCCAGCTCTTCAGACAGGGCTCGCCATGGCCTAGAGAACCTTCCATTTCATGGGTTACATGAAAAAAAGGAGAGAGACAGAGAAAATGAGCCATGAAGCCCAGGCAGAGAAGGCAAGCAAGGATGAGAGGGTTCAAAGTTGACCTGAGACTAACAGGGAACAGAAAAACTGTTATGTTAAACCCCCCTAAAAAATAGAGGTGGTGGGGCAGAAATAAACTGGAAGTTTGGGATAAGCAGTTATCACACTACCACCGTGTATAAAATACTGATAAACAACAAGGTCCTACTATATAACTCAGGGAACTGTATTCAATACCTTGCAATAACTGGTAATGAAAAAGAATGTACGTATAGTTGAATCACTTTGCTGGACGCTTGAGACTAACGCACCACTGTAAAGCAACCATGCTTTGATAAGAATTTCATTTTAAAATGTAGCATGAGAAAAAGGTCATCAAGCCATCGCTCTAACAGTCAAGCAAAAGAAGAGGAGCTAAAGGAAAGAAAGAGGGAAAGAAACCGAAAAGTTCATAACAGGGGAAACACAATAGTTTACATCATAAGCAAAATCCTGACAAAGAAGCTGATGTCACAAAAACTCAGTAATGTTTGTTGAATGAATAGGTAAACGAGTCACTAATTTTAAAGTCACTGCAATAAAACCAAACTCATCATTTTCTCTCCAAAACTCATTACTTCTTCTGTTGATAATAAAATCATTTTCTCAGTTGCCTGAGCTCAGAACCCAGGAATCACCTGTACTGTCCATTTTGCTCTGCTGGTCAACTTCAGACATTCAGGTATAATTAATTCTTTCCTCACCAGGCTTTTTAACCCAACCGTCCCCGTCCACTATGACCCACTCAGCCTGCATCTTAATTATAGATTCAACAAGTGTTTGGTGTGGACCCACTAGACATCCTTCCCTAGTGGCTCAGTTGGTAAAGAATCTGCCTGCAATGCAGGAAATCTGGGTTTGATCCCTGGATTGGAAAGATCCCCTGGAGAAGGAAATGGCAACCCACTCCAGTATTCTTGCCTGGAGAATCCCATGGACAGAGGAGCCTGGCAGGGTACAGCCCATGGGGTCACAAAGAGTCAGACATGACTGTGCGACTAACTTTCACTTTCTCTTTTCACTAGACAGACACTAGACACGAGCATCTTACCACACGAGACGCTCTGGCCTGCAAGGAGCTCAGATCAGAACTATGAACGCATAACGCAGCGCGACAAAAATAACCTGGGAGCTCTTTACTGGAGACTGACTGGCCAGCTCACAGCTGACTTATTATTATATTCTCACTCTCCAGAGCCTCTTCCCTTTTATGTAATATTTTCAGCTCCCCCATCCTGAGGGATTAGCATGTCGGAGGCACTAGGGAAGGGACCAAGAGCTTCACATACTTCATCTCATTCGTGCCTCAAAATAATGCTAGGGTTGTTTAAAAATGAGGAACTGGTGTTTTTCACCACCGTTAAAAGTAAGAAGTAATTAAGTTTCTTAATGAGGGAACTGAGGCCCAGAGGGGTGGAGATGCTTGCCAGAGTTTACACAGCAAGTAAACCAGCGCAGCCGTGTGTCTGACTCTGCACCCGTGCTCGCCTCCTCTGCGGGGACTGCACGTGGTCGGTCACCAGACATACTTCCTTAAAACTCTCCGTCGCTCGCAGCACTGAAACATACACATGACCATATGCAAAATAGACAGCCAGAGAGAATTTGCTCTCTGACACAGGGAGCTCAAACCCAGGGCTCTGCAACAACCTAGAGGGGTGGTGGGATTGGGTGGGAGGCAGGAGGGAGGTTCAAGAGTGGAGGGGGGTGGTGTGTATACCTATGGCTGGTTCATGTTGATGTGTGGCAGAAACCAATACAATATTGTAAAGTAATTATCCTTCGATTTAAAATTAATTAATTAAAATAAGTAATTAACTAAAAAAAAAACAACTCTCCATCAGTCCCTTCCAAACCCATCGCCCAAAGGAACCCAGCCCTAGGGATCTTCACACTTCTTTTCACCTGATCATAGCTTGCTATACTAGCTTGACTCTCCCCAACGCAAACTGTGTTCCCTTCAGGATGAACTCCACCTCATTCCCCTCATGCTTTTCAGCTCATTCTAAACCATTCCTTCCCCAAACCCAGCATGGCTTCCTCTTCTCCAGCTGTTTACATCTTGCCTGTGCTGCAAGACCCAACTGAGGTCACGGTCCTCCCTAAAAATATTGTCCACCAACAGAAGCCCATCCTCATGCTCTCTTCTCTAGAATCTCAAAGTCTTGATATGTTGTTAACTTGATACATAATCAGACACTGACTTGAATGGCTCTTTAACTTATTTTTTTCAGTTGAAGCCTAGTTGATCGATACTTCCCTGGTGGCGCAGGGGTAAGGAATTCACCTGCAGGAGCTGCAAGAGACTTGGGTTTGATCCCTGGGCCAGGAAGATTCCCCTGGAGGAAGGCGTGGCGACCCACCCCCGTATCCTTGCCTGGAGGATCCCATGCTCCGGGCGCCTGGTGGCTGCAGCCCGTGGGTCTGAAGAGGCGGACACGCCTGAAGTGACTGAGCAGCATAAGCACTGGGGGTTGATCTGCAGTGCTCTCAGCTGTGCAGCCAAGTGAGTCAGTTACACAAACATATATGTCTTTTCTCCAGATTATTTGCCCTCATAAGTTATTACAAAATATTGAGTATAGTTCCCTGCGCCATACAGTAGGTCCCTGTTGGCTGCTTACTTTATATAGTAGCATGTATGTGTTGATCCCTTGCTCCTAACTTAGCCCTCCTCCCTTTCCCCTTTGGTAGCCATAAGATTGTTTTCTATGTCTGTGGGTTTATTTCTGTTTTTTATATAAGTTCATTTGTATCGTTTTTTAGATTCCACACAAAAGCAGTATCATATGGCACTTGTCTTGCACTGTCTGGCTTACATCACTGAATCGCCATTTAATTAACAAGCATCTGCCCTTAACTGTGAGCTATAAGAATCAAGGATCCATGCATGGGGAGGACCCAGAGAGATGTTATGGGGTGGGAGGCGGGAGGGGATTCATGTTTGGGAACGCATGTACACTCGTGGTGAATTCACGTCAATGTTTGGCAAAACCAATACAGTATTGTAAAGTAAACTAAAGTTAAAATAAAAAAGTAAAAAAAAATAAAAATAAAAATAAAAGAATCAAGGATCCTAATCTTTACATCTTTTACCTGTGCCTTTTTACAAGGAAGGGGCTTCACAACTAAGTGAATACCTGGACATCAATAATGATTCATAACTCAGCTAACACTCTTTGGGGGGTTATGGGAATCAGAAATATAAGGATTAATGCTTGTCAAAATGATAAAATGTCTTAAGGAAGGAAAATGCCACAAATATTGCCCTGAAGTGCATATACTAAGTTATAATTAATTTTCCAGTAGATATAAACAAGTGTATTTTTATTATGATATTAGCATAACTTCACTGATGAAAAAACGTCCAGCCTTAAATTAGAATATAGCCACAAAGTTACACGTTTAATAACATCAAAATGTTCTCCACAATGTGCTAATTAACCCAACTCAGATTTGTTGTCAGCATCTAGATATCAGAAGAAAAGGAAAATAGAGGAATGAATTCCCCAAGATCCTTTGAATTCTGACTCCACTGAGGACAGAAGAAGAGAGAGGCCAAAGTGAGGTGTCAGGTAGAATCTCTGTACCCAACTTGGTGCTTCTGAGAAGCTATATTAATAGAACCAAGTACTTTGAAAGTATCTAAAAATAGGACTTTAGGAACAATCCTTTCAAATATCCAGAACATGGGTTAAATGATTTCTCAAGGCCCTTCCCAAATTAATTTTTTCTTTTTGTTTCTCCAAAGACAGCAGAGTTAGAGACGGTAAAGATGCTGTACACAGGAGTTCCCTGGTGGTCCAGCGGCTAAGACTCCATGCTCCCAAAGCAGGGGCCCCAGGTGAGGTCCCTGGTCACGGAAATGGATCCCTTGTGCTGAAACTAAGTGCAGCCAAATAAACAAACACATATGTTAAAAAAAAAAAGGTACTGTGCAACACCGCAACCCTTGCCTTCCTTTCCTTCTGCTGCTGGATCTCCAGCCTCAGCACCGGGAGAGCTTGATACTTCTGACGATACACCCACCCCCATTACCCCACACACAGCGTTAGCTGAGTCATGGACCTCTTAACGTCCCCTGCAGCGAAAAGGCAACTCCTGGTTCTGATGTCGGATCCTCAGCAATTCGAGCTGTAGTTGGACCACGCAGTGTGTGCCCTGTGTGTAGAGCCAGCTCCCCGTGAATATCCGCGCTATCTGCCTGGAAACGCCTTATCTGATCTGCAGGGTGTGTTGCTGCTCAGCCTCTCTTGGCAAGCTTGCTCTCTGTTTCATTAAGTGATTAAAGGCAGAGCTCTCGCGGCACGAAGGATGGATGTGTGCCCTCAACTACATTCTGGGAGCCACGAGTATGAGAATTAGGACATTACAGCCAAACTCAATGGCACATTTTTCGCAGTCGTCGTCAGCACTGTCAGCCTGAGAGTCATTCAGAGACACACGGGAGGGACGACAGCGACGCAGCCCAAAGGCATACGGTGCTGAAGCCAGGACCAGTCGCCCATTCAAAGTGCAGGCGGTCAGCAGAGTCCTGTTGTCAATATCAGAATCTTTGTTTATAAACACGTCGGAATTCTAGGTGCTCGTTCTACAGAGATTTAAAGGACTCTCTAGAATCAGAGTCTACTTTGTACAGAATGGCTGTTATTATCAAAAATATCCGGTACCTTGTGTATTAGACACACGAACTTTTAAAAACACCCGGAAGTCTTTTGTCTCCATTTCAGAACCACACCTTAGTGATAAATTCAACTGTGTTTGGTTTTACTTTCATGTGAAGAAACGTCCCTCTCTTGAACACCAGTCTTCCACATCAGGATAATGAAAGGAACGCCTGTAGAGTGAGAAACCATGCCTTTGTCACTGACAAGGGAACAAGCGAGGCTCTGAGAGGCTTTAGAACCACAGCCATTCGTCCTGTCCACACCCTTCAGCTGCGCAGGCTCAGGAAGGGACCACAGTGGGGTGAAAAGGAACAGATATGCAGGCTGTGGGCAGCAACACGACGGCTGCATCCCTCACTCTCCTGCGGCCGAAGACTTCAACACGGCAGGTAAGACCTTTTGGAAGTGCCTGTCTACTGCCTACCCTTACAACATGGCCAAGAACTGTAGCTACTGAATGTCTTTTAAAAACAGAGCAAAAAAAAAAAATTTTTTTTAAACAGACTCCCAAAAGAAAGCCTCCACTTTGTAGCAACCAGCATCTACAGCTCAGAATCCACCAACATCCAGTGGTTCCTTGGAACACAGGGCTTTGTCACCTGGAGCCGGTCCCAAGAGGGTAAGCAGCTCATGGGGAGGCCTGCCGTGAGGAGCTTCAGGTCCTGCCGCTGCAAGAATCCGCGGGGAGAGCCGAGATACAGGCAGAAATTCAAAGGCAATGTTGCTAAACTGAAAGACAATTATTTTGCCCCCATGGCTACACTTCTAGGTTCAAGACTTAAGAACAAATTTTGCCCAAATGATTATATAATATTATTCCCATCACTTCATGGGAAATAGATGGGGAAACAGTAGAAACAGTGTCAGACTTTATTTTTTTTTTTGGCTCGAAAATCACTGCAGATGGTGACTGCAGCCATGAAATTAAAAGACGCTTACTCCTTGGAAGAAAAGTTATGACCAACCTAGATAGTATATCCAAAAAGCAGAAACATTACTTTGCTGACTAAGGTCCGTCTAGTCAAGGCTATGGTTTTCCCAATGGTCACGTATGGATGTGAGAGTTGGACTGTGAAGAAGGCTGAGTGCCGAAGAATTGATGCTTTTGAACTGTGGTGTTGGAGAAGACTCTTGAGAATCCCTTGGACTTCAAGGAGATCCAACCAGTCCATTCTGAAGATCAACCCTAGGATTTCTTTGGAAGGAATGATGATAAAGCTGAAGCTCCAGTACTTTGGCCACCTCATGCGAAGAGTTGACTCATTGGAAAAGACTCTGATGATGGGAGGGAGTGGGGGCAGGAGGAGAAGGGGACGACAGAGGATGGGATGGCTGGATGGCATCACAGACTCGATCGACATGAGTCTGAGTGAACTCCGGGATTTGGTGATGGACAGGGAGGCCTGGCGTGCTGCGATTCATGGGGTCACAAAGAGTTGGACACGACTGAGCGACTGAACTGAACTGAACCAAACTGAATGATTATATAAAATACCATGTATATACAAAAATTTTAAACCAAAAATATATATTATTCATTAAGTATTTTTTCCTCCAAAAGAAGGAGTCCTGCTCTGTGTGGCTTCTGCACGCTGACCCCGGGTCCCGGCCACCTCACAGGCCCTCCCAGCATGCGCCTGCATCCTCAAGAGCTGGCAACTCCTGGGTCTTCTGCACAGTGTGCTGTGTGTTGAATGAAGTCAGTCTCCCAGGACCCCTCTCTCTGCCAAGGGCGTGCCTGTGTCCCTAACATTAGCCCCAGCGTTGACAGGTGTAGCCGTGTGTGTGTGTGTGTGTGTGTGTGTGTGTCGGTCCAGATCCACGTGCTGTCACCAATTTCGCGCTGGTCTCCAGCTGAGATGCCTCCTGCTCGTCCCTGGGGAGTGGCCCCTCTCTCCCCTACACCATCAGTGATGTCAGGGTCTCACCTGGTCTCATCTGTCAGCCTCCACTGGTGCACTCCAATGGTCTCAGCAACACCCGAATAAAGATGCCCAGGAGGCCGTGGGAATTCTGATTCAGAAAGTTTCTGGAAGGCTTCAAAGTGCACAGCAAATCTGATACTGATGGGAATGACTGAGATAAGCCAAGGAGAAGAAAGCTGAACTCCTGTGCTCGCACAGCCCGCTCTGTGTAATGGGTCCCCATCCTGAGTGTGGAGTCCAAGAGGGTAAAGAACATCAGATAGACGTCCAGTTCCCCTCGGACTGGGCTCAGCAGTCTCAGGCTCGGTAGATACCCAGGAAAGTGAAAGCGTTAGTCACTCAGTCGTGTCCGACTCTTTGTGACCCCAAGGACTGTAGCCCACCAGGCTCCTCTGTTCATGGGATTCTCCAGCAAGAACACTGGAGTGGGTTGCCATTTCCTCCTCCAGGGGATCTTTACCCAGGACTGCGTAGCCAACTGCTTCCTTTCCTGGTGAGTGGTAAACAGCAAGAACCAGTGGTCCCTCCTTCCAGAGCGGTGGGTCTCCGTTTAGCAGAGACGGTTGCTCTCTTTGTTACCTTCCCTTAAGGTGCTCAGGGACTAGCAACCTTGGGTAGTGTGTAGGTGTGACCCCAGGTCTACCCTGCCCCTCGGGGGTCCGGAGTCATGTCCTGACCTCTCGGGAATGAGTCACTCACTGCTCTTTCTGCCTCAGCCCCCTCCCCACCTCAACACAAGCGAAAAGCAGAAAGCTTCTCCTTCGTCTCAGTCAATACGCTGTGAGTGCTTCAGCAGTGGGATTTATAAACCCTCGAGATACGACGTAACCCACTCCGTAGTGGTGAGGGAAGCTGCTTCGCGTCTCAGTTTGCTTAACTCTTCAGAAAGCAAGAGACAGGAGACACCCAAGGGTATCCCCAGGAATAAACTGTAAGCAGGAGTCAAGCCGAAGCAGTGACTTGCCTCTTGAGTTTACTCCTGTGGAACAGCTTGCATTTCCCCCAAACCTCTCCCTCCGCAAGCCTTCACACGCTGCTCCCTCTGCTGAAAGACACTTAGGTGTCTTCTTCTCTGGAAACTCCAGCTCATCCTTCAAGGCCCAGATCAAAGTTTCTCCCTCCTGGGCAGGCTTCCCCCAGGCAGCGATGGTGATCCATGACACAGCGCTTCAGACGACTTTCTAAAAACATTACACACGTGTGCATGCGCTAAGTTGCTTCTGTCCTTCTGTCGTGTCCAACTCTGCGATGTCACGGACCGTGGCCCACGAGGCTCCTCTGTCCATGGGGTTCTCCAAGCAAGAGTACTGGAGTGGGTTGCCGTTTCCTTCCCCAGGGCTCTTCCCGACCTAAGGATCAGACTCACATCTCTTTATGTCTCCTGATTGGCAGGCAGGCTCTTTACCACTAGTGCCACCTGGGAACCCCATTATATACCCCTATTTATATGACTTCCCCCACCTACCTTTTGAGCTTCTTCAGGACTGGGACCAGATCGTTTATTTCTTTAAACCCAGAACATAAATCTAAAAGTTAATGCGCATTGTCCACAGAAAGTACTTGAGAGTTTTCATTACACCTTCGGTCTGTAGTCAGATGCCCTGGAATATTCTCACACAGAAGGAAACAGTGAATCCAGGCATGAACTGTACACCTCACTGGCTGGAAGCCCCCTCTCCCTTTGTGGGAAGAAATTAAGATACTAGGCTAAACGACCATAACGTAAAGGTTTGGCAAGTTCAGAAGCATCTCCGATACTTTTTCATGATTAAATCTTCTGAGTATCTGAAGACTATAGAAGGATGTTTCTGGCTTTATGTGGTTATAAAGTTGTCGTGATGCATTCCGACATTTTCTAAATGTACTCAATGCTGATGAAATGGAGATGTTAGATTCTGGCATTGGAGCAGGGCCTTGAGTTTCAGCCAGAGGATTCCCAAGAGAAACAGAGGTGGTTTATGTTGAAATCTAGGTAGGAAAATATATTGGACATTCGAGAATGATTTCAAGGTCCATAATCATTGGCATCACTGTCAGGGACTGAAACATCTTCCTAGGGGTCCAGCAGGTTACAGTTCATGACAGAGTCACGTCAGAGTGGCCATCCTCAATCGTGGTCTGCGTCGGAGCCAATGGGGAGCGGAAGAACTCATTACAAATAATAACACGCTAACATCTGTGATTGGTGTTTTATGTTCAGTTACTGTTTAGGATGCTGTCAGAATGACTCTCTGGCATTATTCTGAGTTACAGGGGAAAATTATAGTTTTTTTGACAATTCTCAAAGAGCCAATGTGAACCCACCTCTGTCATGCACGCACGGCCCATAGTTACTAAGCTTGAAAGGGAATTATGAATGATTTCTGGGCTTCATTTCTCCACAGATTGGTGGTAAGAAGAAGACTTCTCAAAATGTAAATACGCTCATGAGCAAATAATATACCTATGAGTGTTAATTAACGTGTATTAGGATAGAAAAAAACATGTACTTCTAAATTCCAGAAAGTCTAGGTTAATGACAGTAAGGACGTGAAGAACTAAACCTGCACCCCACTGGGCCAACATCCTGGGTCCAGGTTTCTAGTGCTTTTCGATTGGGAAGGAGAATCATCTTGAAGGAAGGTGTCTTAACTCAGTTAAAGTCAAGATGAGGTCTGCGGATGCTGAGACTTCGCCAGTGCCCACTGGTTAAGACTCTCCACTTTCAACTGTGGGAGGCCAGGGTTCCGACCCCCAGTCAGAGAAGTAAGATCCTGCATGCTGCAAGGTGTGGCCAAAAAAAAAGATCTCCCAACACCAAACACTTCTCCTTTCTCCCAAAAGGAAAAGAGGGTTTGTAGCCATGCTTCAGGAATTCTACATGAGCAGCAGCTTCATAGTTATTTATAGGGGTCCTTGATGGATTCCTGTCTCTCTAAATCTGTCCATTCTCCTGGAAAAGACCACAAAGGCAAACAGATTGATGTGCTGGGAAGATGGTGTTTTCATTGTTCATTAGTGATAGTTTGAAGTTGTCCATGCACTAAGTCCCAGGCGCCACTGTAGAGATGTCCCTTCCTCGCTCTTTCGGGCCCCGCCCTTCAGCTCATCCATCTTTGCCGTCTTTGCAGCAGGACCATCGCGGTTCTCATCAGCCCTCAGCCCTTGCCTGTCAGTCAGTCACCCAACCTTTTCCTTTCTGATCCATCCTCCCTGCTCTTGGTCTGAAATTAACAACCTCAAGCCCAAGTCATACCTCGACTCTTGACTCTCAGTCGCCCTGCCTTCTTGCGTCTTTTTTGCCCTCTAAATCCTGTATCTTCTATAAAATCTCTGAGGTCAACATTGAGGCTCAAGTGGCAAGAGATAATGAGTTTTAAATGTCAGATGTTCCAAGAAAAAGAGCACTTTAAAGTTGTATTTTGACTCAAGCTCTTCTTCCCTTGCTATTTTTCTGCTGTTGTAAGAAGTTATATTTTCAGATCTATTTTAATCCATGAGAGATGTCTGACCCTGCAGGGATAATCAAGCCTGGGTGACCTGAGCACTGGGAGACAAACATGTAATTTTGAGAACATAATACAGATATTCAGTTAAAACCTAAATTTTTACATTTTCTTCTGATTTTTGTTTATGATTACTACTTCATATGGATTGATATTTCAACTGAAATTCCACCATGCAACAATCAGCTTACTTACGGAAAGGCATGCTACTGTATACTTGTATACTTGACTCTATGCTTGACATGGGACAAGCCCTAGGAGGTACAAACACGCAAAAAATAAACGATCCCAGCACTGTCAGTCTAATAAGAAAGACAGACCTGGGACATCCCTGGCTGAGATCCATGCTTCTGATGCAGGGGGCCCAGGTTCAATCCCTGGTCAGGGAACTAGATCTCACATGGGGCAACTAAGAGTTTGCATGTCACAGCTAAAGATCCGTATGCTGCAACTAAGACCCAGCAGAGCCAAATAAATGAGCATTTAAAAACAAAAACGAAGCAAAAGGAAGACAGACCTACAGATACATAAGCAGCGCAATGTGATACGTGCATAGCCTAATATCTGCCACAACAGTGAGCGGACACAGCAGGCAGTGTTTGGAGGATTCAGAGACGAATCAGATGTGAACAGTGCCCTTATGGAATTCACAGTCTAGCAAAGAAGAAAAGGTAACACAAGATGGATATAAAGCAGGTTAGAAAAATGAAAATCCTGGTGAACACGTAAAGCCAAGGGGCAATGAACATTTGGAAGAGAACATTTTCATCCAGGGAAACTCAAGATTTCGTAAAGATCATGGTATGTGAGCTGGGCCTTGAAAACACAGCAATGGAAATGCTCTGTTTCCAACTCAATTTTGCTGTGACCCTAAAACTGCTCTAAAGAAGAAAGCGGCTCTGCAACTTCTTTCCTTCTCATAATCTTTTAACACAAGACATAATGAGCCCCACTCCTCCCCGTTCATTCCTGTATACAGAACAACTATGTCACTTTTCTGCATGTGCCGTGACAACAAAAAAGGCTGAGAGGCCCCCGATGCACGTGACGCCGCTAAACGAAAGATCTGCAGGAAACACACTGAGGAGGAGCATCGAGTCCCCATCGGAGCACTCCAGAGAGAGGCATGCCCTCCGCCTCGGGGAAACGAAACAGAACTCCCGAGAGTTACAGGGGGGCCTCGGTCCTTGCCCTCCTCCTCCTCCGAACTCCTAAATGACGCCTTCTCCTCCGAAGCTTTGTGGCCCTTGCCAGTACCACCGGCAAACCAAATTAACTTACAGGAAACTAAGTCAGCGCACTCTCTGCTCATTAAACACAGCACCAACTATGTGTCGTGGGAAGGATGAAAAGGAAGTGACCACACAGACGCACAGATGCTGAGCCACCGTGAGGGTCCAGGCCAGCTCAGTTCAGTCGCTCAGTCGTGTCCGACTCTTTGCGGCCATGAGGGTTACGACGTCCCAAAGGGAGTTCAGAATCCTCCAAGACAGAAAAGGGCCACAGGAAGGGGCTGGTCAGTACCAGACGCAGCAGTACCAGGGGGATGAGGGCAAGGTCCAGAGCACACAGACGCCTCGGAGCTCAGCCTGGATAACCTTTCATGATTCCAAGGTCAGTTCAGTTCAGTTCAGGTGCTCAGTCGTGTCTGACTCTTTGCAACCCCGTGAATCACAGCACGCCAGGCCTCCCTGTTCATCACCAACTCCCGGAGTTCACTCAGACTCGCGTCCATCGAGTCCGTGATGCCATCCAGCCATCTCATCCTCTGTCGTCCCCTTCTCCTCCTGCCCCCAATCCCTCCCAGCATCAAAGTCTTTTCCAATGAGTCAACTCTTCGCATGAGGTGGCCAAAGTACTGGAGTTTCAGCTTCAGCATCATTCCCTCCAAAGAAATCCCAGGGCTGATCTCCTTCAGAATGGACTGGTTGGATCTCCTTGCTGTCCAAGGGACTCTCAAGAGTCTTCTCCAACACCACAGTTCAAAAGCATAGGCACCAACAGCCTCCTTTGGGGTCATTTAAGCTGACCGCCTCCATGAGAGCCCCAAAGATGCTCCGACACTGCCGGGACCCGAGGGCAGGCGTCTGGGAGGCAGGCCATGGGCAGGAGGGTGGGTCGGGGAGCCCTCGTCTGATCCCCAAAGCTTTCTCCGTAGACGCCTGTTTGAAAACGCCTGAGCGTGTCTGTGAACAAGCAAGGGCCGGCAGTTCCCAAATGGCGCTGTTAAATCCACTGGGGCGTGCTTGCGGTAGCTCAGACTCACTGGGGCGTTGGAGCTGGGGATGCCGTCAGAGGTCACCACCCGGAACAATGTGGTCACTCGGACGCCAGCCAGTGAGAGGCGGAAGGCCCCTCCGGCCCGCTCCTTTGAAAAGGATTCGTGGCTGTCACTTGCATCCATAGCGCTACCCACAATTGGACCGGCGGCAGTGAACCCGCCCCGGGCTGGGGGCTAATGCCATGAGGGGCTGACGCCGATGATCTTCACCCGTCTGGGGATCTCTTGCATCCTGGAGTGTGCTTGGAAGTTGGGGAATTGTTCATGGCTGAGGACAAGTTCCTCACACAGGCAAGCGATGCCGGGTCTTATAATTCACATCTCAGGAACTTTCACGTGCCAGTTTGGTAATCTACATGTTGCCCAATGCAGTACTTCTCTGGGTGAAATACTACTTAATCATGATTGGACCCCAACTGACTTATTAAGGCGCTACCAAAATATATGCATCAGATATCTCCATTTAAGTCTACTCTTCCTATTGTCAGAAAAAAAGATGGTGATAGATAATAACTAGATTCATGGTAGTGATCACTTTGAAGTGTATACAATTATTATATTTTACACCCGAAACTTTTACATTATATACCAAGTATACCTCGATTTCTTTTTAAAAAGGAAAAAAGAGAAAAGCACCCTGCTCTCTGTAGAAAGACAATGATATTCTCAATATTCTGAGTAGGATTCTTACAATTTCCTCGAATCCTGGGATCTCAAGTGGTATGCTGTTAGTCACTTCATAGGAATAGAACCTGCTTTTACTCATGCTTTTTTAAATTTCAGGTATATGTTGTATAAAGCAAATGGCCCAAAAGATAGTAGACTATATCAAGATGGAAAATTAAAAAGTAAAAAAAGAAAAAGACATTGATCAATCTTTTAGAAAACTGGCAAAGGCCGTGTTACTCATCAAGATATTTCTTACCTCAACCAGAAAAAGTTATGTAACGTGACCAAAGCCAGTGTCTCGTAGGGAATTTCGGTTTAGATAGACTTCTTAGCTGTTGTTTTGAGTATTTCCTTTAATCAAACAAATTTCAATAGTTGTTTAACCAACTACAACTTTGTTTCATGGGTCCCAGCAAGACTTGGGAGAAGGAATTTGAACAGGTGGGGATGGTTGCTTCTATTTAATTTCATTCTTTAAGAGGTTTTTTAAAAAGACTCCTGCATTCTGTCCTTCAGTCTCTCTCTCTTGCTTCCTTTCTCACACCCTCCTTGTCTTCTCATCTTTGCTGTTCCTTTATATCCTTACCAATAACTATAACAGCAAATGCCTAGTATGATACAGCCACTTATGAGACAAGTTGTTTATCTCAAGTAACGTAAATGATGACAACCAGAAAAAGTTATGTAACGTGACCAAAGCCATTAGCTTCTGAGTTGTCTGCATACAGAATTTGAATCCAGGTCCCTTTTACTGCAGTGCCTGGGCCATTTCTGCTTCTCTGTTTTTTCTATTTCTTGCCCTAACTCAGATCCAATACAACTCATTTCATATACATGTTCTTCTTAAAGAGTTTGTGTGAGAGTCATTGGAAGTTGGGAGGCTTGAAACAATACTGAAGAAAAAGAAAAAAAAAATCTCCCCCGTCCTGCACACCAGCCTTTACGGTGGGCCTGTTAGGCTCTTGAGTATTAGATATTAGAATCATGCTGTGTTGCTAATGCATAAAAACAAAATTTTTGTGCCTATATTTTCAGTTCACAAAGAATTTTTGCATATATCATCAACATGGGCCACTTTTGATGCCCCCCAAAAGAGAAACATTGTTTATAAATTGAAATTTTGTAATAAGATGCTTAATAAATACCTTAAGATTTTCTTCTACCCTGGTAAATTGCCAGATTTAGCAAATAAAAATACAACATCCACTTAAACTTGAATTTCAGATAAATAACCAATGCTTAGTTTAGCACAAATATGTTCATGTGACATTTGGGACACACTATACTAAAAATTATCTGTTGTTTATGTGAAATTCAAATGTAACTGGGTATTCTCTATTTTACCTGGCAACCCTAGTAGTAAGAAATAACCTAAAAAGGCTCTTCTAGGAAGGCTTTCTAAGAAGCCATTGTTTTGCACAGACAACAGCAACAGACCTTGTTTTTAAAGGGAGTCTGAGTAAGTCTTTTAGTGAAGCAGACTCCCTCTCTGTGACAATCCTGCCCGAAAGTGACACTTTTGCATGTTTGAATTTTTGTTTAGTATATTTCTCAAAGTATCCTACAGCTTTGAAAGCACAGTTTTAAAACAGGAAGAAAGACTCTTCTTGTCTGTTCAGACTCAGCACAGAAATGCATATTCATAAAAGGACTCAAGCAGCAGAGAAAGCGACGAGCTCCAAGTATCATAAAGACAAAGACATTAAACCAAATGAGGAAGAAAAACTGCCAGACATCATTTTAAGCAACCAGGATATGACGGACTCCATGGTATTCTGCTCTTTAAATATGATATATTAAAGTTTTACTCTATTCTTGGCAGAAGATATAATATGTACGTGAAATAAGCTTAAAGTCTGCAGAAGTCAGGTGGTTCAGAAATGACAACACTGTATTTCAGGGCAGATGACTAGACAGGTCTTAAGAGGAGACCCAGAGCCACGTGGAGGCCGAAATGCTCAACATGAAGAGTGAGGGACCACTAGCGGAGCCTCCCTGACCTGTCTCCATCGGATCCTTCCTCACTGATGGCACCAGAAAGACAGCTCGCTGTGCGACATGGGGCCGAGTTCACCCAGCTTGAACACCAGTGTCGGTCAGAGTCTTGTATTCAGGTTAAAAGTCACTTTCACCGAAATGATTATCCTAGAATTCTATAAGCAGAACTGATTTGGAGAAGGAAGAACTGAGGTCACATTCACCTCAGACCTGCACAGTGTTTAGAAAAGATAAGAGTGATGTTGTTCCCCCAACGCATCCTTGGGAAAGCCAGCCACCCCTGGGGTACGAGCAGGGCCATTCCCGCCGCCCCCAGGGCTCACAGAGCCAGGCTTCGCATCAACCGCGCCTGTGAGAAGTTACAGTTCTGCTGCTTTGAGGCCGAAGGTCATCAGTTCTTCTTACCAAACTATCACAGTTGTGATTTGATTTTCCTAGAACTTGGTTGTTTAGAGAGGCTATTCCATAATAATTTACATGTGTTTAGGACATGGAGCTCATGTCTGACCAACACAAACAACCAAAGGGCAGGTCATTCATTAGAGATAAAACCAGAATAGGGGAGAAACTCACAATATTTAGGATTAAGATATCTGTTCTGTGTAACAGTACGAGACAGAACGGGCACTTGTTATACCATCGTGTCTCTCAGGAATTTAAATCGTGGCTATTTCTGATGGACTTAATTACGTAAGCAATTGAATATATATATATATACATATATATATAAAACCTCTTCTTTTCCTTCTTCAACTGTCCTTCTCTTTTCCTTTTGTTTTTAATTCTTGAAAGTTCCAATATGCCCGTTTCTGGCTCACTAGGAACAGATAATGATCATGAAACCAACCAAAAAGTACTTTCCACGAACTTGGCCACAGGTTGGACCCAATGAGGGAAGAAAAAGATAAACAAGATATGGTCCTTGGCCTTGCAGAGCATAAGCTTACATTCAAGTAAAGGGTTGGCCTACAAAACAGAAATAATGATGGTACAAATTAGAATGTGGCGAGTGCCCAAGGAGAGAAGACTGTTATGGGAACATACCTAAGGAAGCTTTCCTTTAGGTTTTTCAGAGAGACAGGTTCTGAGTCTTAGGAAGTAGATCAAGGTCTCACTTGGAAGCTTTATAGAGAAAACAAAAATTGTTTGGGTATTTTTTAATATATAATATTTATTTACTCATTTTTGGTTGTGCTGGGTCTTTGTACTGTGCGAGCTTTCCTCCAGTTGCGGCGGGCGGGGCCTGCTTTCTGGGGCGATGCGTGATTGCGATGGATTCTCTCGCGGTGGAGCGCGGGTTCTAGAACACACAGGCTTCAGTTGCTCCGCCCCGTGTGGAATCTTCCCAGACCAGGGATTGAACCCTTGGCCCCTGCATTGGCAAGTGAATTCTTATCCACTGGACCACCAGGGCAGTCCAGAATCAAACATTCTAAATGTGCACTGGTTCCAAAGCACCGAGGTAATAAATGGTGGGGATCGGATGTTGGGTGTAGCACGGCTAATAAAGAACAGGAAGGAGCTTTGTGGCGACAGACTGCAGGTACCAGATAGGCTGCCCATGGGGATGGAACTTCAGTGTGTCGTTGTGTGGTGGTGGCGGGGGTTTGCCTACCCAGCGTCTGTTTCCATTTTCCTTATTCTGGCAACAGCGTTTAATCTTCTTTTAAGGAACGTCTTCTCCCCAGCATTCAGCCATGGTCCCAGTCAGCCTAAAATCCGCACGGAGGGGTAAGAGGCGTGGTCCAAGGGAGGCCCCGTGCGCCCCCGACCCCGGCCCCAGCAGCTAACAGTCCAGGGAAGAAGGCGACTGGGCGAGCGGACGGCGCAGGCCGCGGCAGGATCACGGGGGCTGGTGCCCTGGAGGCCAAGGCTGGGAAGTCAGCAGTCACCGTGGGTGAGAATCCCCGCGTAGTGACCGGAAAATATTCATCAGGCATGCTGAGAAGACAGTCCACTGAGAACGCCAGAGAGCAGAGGGGAAAGCTGATTGCATGCTGCTAAGGCGGGAAGCAGGATCCAAGCGAGCTGGCGAGTCCGTGGAAGCGAGGACACGGAGACTTTCCCATCTTTAACGTAATTTCACAGCAAAAGAAAGATGGCTGACCCAGCAGGCCTCGGAGGGACGTGGGGAGTGGTGGTGGGTTTTTTTTTTAACAACTTGTTTTTATGGCGGTGAGAAGTCCTATCATATAAAACATGCTAGTTGAGCCATACTTAACTGTGCTGTCCAGGGGCACTAGTTGCGTTCACAGTGTGCGGTTCTCACCATCACCCATCTCCCGAATTCTTCACTTTCCTAAAGTGAAACTCTGTCCGCGATAAACACTAAGCCCCCGCCCTCCGCGCGGGCCCCCTGGCATCTACCAACGGACTTCCTGACTCCGTGAATCTGACTCCTCCCGGCGCCTCGTAGGCAGAACCACACGCTGCTTCTCTGCACCTGATGGCTCCCTGTTGGCTCAGTGGTAGAGACCACCTGCCAGTGCAGCAGATAAGGGCTCCACAGCTGGGGGGGAGACCCCCCTGGAGAGGGAAATGGCAACCCACTCCAGGATTCTTGCCTGGAGAATCCCACGGGCAGAGCAGCCCTGGCGCGCTACAGTCCAAGGGCTCCCAAGAGAGCCAGACACGACTTGGTGACTAAACAACAAGGCGTGATTAAAAACAGACGGGAAGAATCTGATCAAGAGAAAGGGCAAAGATGTCTGGAAAAAAAAGAAATCGCTGAAATAATCAGCAGTGTGAGGTTCCTGAAGGTGGAGGGGGTGGGAGTCCACGAGGAGGGTGGCAAGTCCTTTGACAGGAGGAGGACAAGAAACGGCGCAGAGGTAGAGAGCAGCATGACTGGCGTCAAAAAGAACAGGACATCCTCCAACAACGGTCCATTTGCTCTCCGCAGCAGGAGTGGCATGGGGTCGGGGGCCACGGGGGCCAAGGGAGAAAACAAGGAAGTACGTCTGGAGGAAGGGGCTTCCCAGGTGACTCAGCAGGAAAGAATTCGCCTGCCCCTGCAGGAGACACAAGAGATATGGGTTCAGTCCCTGGGTCAGGAAGATCCCCTGGAGAAGGAAATAGCAACCCACTCCAGTAATTTTGCCTGCAGAATCCCATGCACAGAGGAGCCTGGTGCGCTATAGTCCATGGGGTTGCAAAGAGTCAGACACGACTGAAGGGCACACACACATGCACGCTTGGAAGAAAGCAGTAAGCCTTCACAGGTTGATGTTTTAAAGTTCACGTTTTTGTTTGCACATTGACTTGGGATACCCCTCAAAGCAGCTGAATGGAAGAAACATACTTGGGGATCAGTTCAGTCCAGTTCAGTTCAGTCGCTCAGTCATGTCTGACTCTTTGCGACCCCGTGAATCGCAGCACGCCAGGCCTCCCTGTCCATCACCAACTCCCGGAGTTCACTCAGACTCGCGTCCATCGAGTCCGTGATGCCATCCAGCCATCCCATCCTCGGTTGTCCCCTTCTCCTCCTGCCCCCCATCCCTCCCAGCATCACAGTCTTTTCCAATGAGTCAACTCTTCGCATGAGGTGGCCAAAGGACTGGAGTTTCAGCTTTAGCATCATTCCTTCCAAAGAAATCCCAGGGCTGATCTCCTTCAGAATGGACTGGTTGGATCTCCTTGCAGTCCAAGGGACTCTCAAGAGTCTTCTCCAACACCACAGTTCAAAAG
>SJYQ01095349.1:524703-574241 GCA_006410935.1 Redunca redunca
CCTCCATATCCCCTTCCCTGCTTCTTGCTACTCTCAGACCATCGCTTGGACACTTCTAGCCATGAAACCCTCTGACCTGAAGCTCATGCTTCTCCCTCTCCTGGTCAGTTTCAATTACCTGTTTCAAGTCACTCCCCGGAAAGTCACAGATACCTTTTGTGTCCACTTCCTTTTATCTCCTACCTGACTGCAAGCAACTTCAACAATGGTGTGTAAACGTCAAAAAGCCGTGAAAATCCTAGCTGATATTCTATGTGCCACGTGCTATGTAAGTGCGTTCCTGAATTATCTTGTCTAAGCCTTCCTCCTGTCCCATGAGGCCTGTGCTACAACTAAGCCCACTTTACAGAGAGGGGAATGGAGGCTTACATGCTCCATTTGATGCTTGGCTAAGGTCACACAGCTCCTGGTAGCAGAGCTGGAGTGAAGCCCAGGCAGCCTGTCCCCGAGCTACAAAATGCAGGAGATGCAGGAGACCTGGGTTCAATCCCTGGTCCGCAAGATTCCCTGGAGAAGGAAATGGCAACCCGCTCCAGTATTCTAGCCTGGAGGATCCCTTGGACAGAGGAGCCTGGTAGGCTACCATCCATGGAGTCAAAAAAGTCAGACATGATTGAGTGACTCAACAAAAACAACGGCCTAGCGTAGCCCCTGGCCCATCATAAACACTCTGCTGGTTCATCGATAAAAACTGTCATCCTTGCAATTAAAGAAAGACTACACAAGTTGGTGATGGACAGGGAAGCCTGGCGAGTTGCAGGCCGTGGGGTCGCAAAAAGTAGGACACCGCTGAGTGACTGAACTGAGCTGCCATGAGTTATGATCTTATGTGATCTGTCAAGAATCAAAATAACTTTACCTAGAACTCCACAGGCAACATGCGCGCTGCTGCTGCTGCTAAGTCGCTTCAGTCGTGTCCGACTCTGTGCGACCCTGTAGAGGGCAGCCCACCAGGCTCCCCCGTCCCTGGGATTCTCCAGGCAAGAACACTGGAGCGGGTTGCCATTTCCTTCTCCAATGCATGAGAGGGAAAAGTGAAAGTGAAGTCGCTCAGTCGTGTCTGACTCCTAGCGACCCCACGGACTGCAGCCCACCAGGCTCCTCCGTCCATGGGATTTTCCAGGCAAGAGCACTGGAGCGGGGCACCATATTCCTCCCCTATTGTAAGCCCTAGATCACAGGCGTCCGGGGTGCAGGCGGCCCTACGCACACTTCTGCCCCAGCTTCAGTCTGTATTTGAGAATTCACGGGGATTTGTGTACATTATCCTCTCTCCGATTAAATGGCACTTCAGCTTGACCAAGTTTAATGTCCATATAAAAATCAGAAACGCTGCACACTGCGGCACGTGGACACATTTCCCATCCCTCGTTCAGGCTCCGCCGGCCGTCTGCATCCCGCACCGCCGCTGCGGCTGAGCACTTTCCGGCCAGAAACCTCATTCTCCATGGAATACTTGAATCAGAACAAATTACAGCAATAAGGAAAATGGGCCTCTGGATGCGCGTGACTCACAACAGGCACACTCCGCCGGGCTACTTAGCCGAGGTGCGGGCTCTCCTAATGGGCTGCACCTGGCCTCCCTGCACACAGACCTCAGACGATGGAGGCCTGCAGTTAAAGTCACAGGAGGCCACGGAAACCTAGAGGAATAGAGAGTCAAATTCGTCTCCTTGGGACGAGGCTTTAAAACAGCCCGCTAATGGGAAGAAGAAATCGAAGAGGTGCGTTTCTGCGCAGAGGTCGGCCGGAGCGCTGGGCTGGTTTTGCTGTCTCTGCTCAGTCTTGGCTTTCTGCTGCCACCGTGGCACTACAGCTTGGAAAAGCAACCTGAGACAGCGCGCAGAGGGGGAAGCTGAGCAGGGCCTTGCAATGGTCAAGCTCCCTTTCCCTGGAGCACGCCCCTAAAATGGAAAGGTCGGACCGGGGCTTTCTCTGGCTCGCTCTCTCTCACTCAGCTTAATTGAAGAGAAAACGGCCTAGAAAAGCTTAAATCACGATGGTGTTGCCAAAGCATAGAAGTAACGGCTTGGTTTTTTAGCCAATTCCAGTATTTACCCGGTGGCACTACCAGTAAAGAACCCGCCTGCCAGGGTGGGAGACTCAAGAGACACACTCAGGTTTGATCCCTGGGTTGGGACGATCCCCTGGAGGAGGGCATGGCAACTCACTCCAGTTTTCTTGCCTAGAGAACCCCAGGACAGAGGAGCCTGGGGGGCTCCTTCCATGGGGTCTCAAAGAGTCGGACACGACTGAGAAGACTGAGCAGGCACACACTCTGGGCTATGCGCTTTTCATCAAGACTCCTCCGGAAGGCACTTCTCTGGTAGACCAGTGCTTAAGAAGCCACCTTCTCAACAGATGCAGAGAAAGCCTTTGACAGAATTCAGTACCCATTCAGGACTAAAACTCTTCAAAAAATGTGCAGAGAAGGAACCTACCTTAACATGGTAAAGGCCATGTATGATAAGCCTACAGCAAGCATTCTTCTCAATGGTGAAAAACTGAAAGCATTCCCCCTGAGATCAGGAACATGACAGTGTCCACTTTCACCACTGTTATTCAACACAGTTCTGGAAGTCCTAGCTCCAGCAATCAGAGAAGAAAGAGTCCTAGCTACAGCAATCAGAGAAGAAAAAGAAATGAAAGGAATCCAGAATGGGAAAGAAGTAAAGCTCTGTAGATGACATGATACTGTACACAGAAAACCCCAAAGATAGTATCAGAAAATTACTAGAGCTAATCAGTGAATTTAGCGAGGATACAAAATCAATACACAGAAGTCACTTGCCTTTCTATATACTAAGAATGAAAACTCAGAAAGAGAAACTAAGGAATCAATCCCATTCATCATTGCAATGAAAAAAATTAAATGTCTAGGAATAAGCTTACCTAAGGAGACAAAAGAACTGTACAGAGAAAATTATAAACTAGATAGCCAACGGGAATTTGCTGTGTGGCTCAGGGAACTCAAACAGGGGTCTGTATCAGCCTAGAGGGGTGGGGTGGGGAGGGAGACGGGTGGGAGGTTCAAAAGGGAGAGGCATATGTACACCTGTGGCTGATTCATGTTGACGTTTGACAGAAAACATTCTGTACAGCAATTATCCTTCAATTCAAAAAGAAAAAGAAAAAACAAAGAACCCACCTTGCAATGCAGGAGACCTGGATTCAATCCCTAGTCCAGGAATGAAGATCCCTCCTGCCATGGGACACCTAGGCCCACGAGCCACAGCCGAGCCAGCTCACGGCAACCAGAGGTCTGCCCGCCACAGAGAAGGCCCTTCGTGCCACAACCAAGACCCGACACAGCCAGAGAAATAAGTAAATTAAAAAAAAAATACAGAAGGAAACACAGAATAAACAGAACAATGTCTCAAGACAGAGGCATATTACATGGTAGTTAATATGCTGGACCATGAATCAAAACAGCACTGGGCTTAAACATAGCTCTTTCACTTAAAGCTGTAAGACCTGACCGTCACACAGCCTTGTGGGTCTCTGTCTACACAAAAAGAACGGATCGCTGTGCACCCGAAACGGACACGAGATTGTAAACCAACTGTGCACTGCTGTGCGCTCACTGCTCGGTCGTGTCTGACTCTCCTCGAGCCCATGGACCGTAGCTCACCAGGCTCCTCTGTCCATGAATTCTCCAGGCAACAACACTGGAGTCGGTGGCCATTTCCTTCTCCAGGGGATCTTCCAAACCCAGGGATCAAACCTGTGTCTCCTTCATCTCCTGCATTGGCAGGTGGATTCTTTACTACCGCACCACCTGGAAAGTCCTAACTAACACCTAGGACTGGGGTGTAAAATAAATAATAAAAGGAATGGAGCTTTTAATTAAGTTCCAAGGAAACATATTCATCAATGAATTCAGATGCTCTTAGCATCTGCTCATTGCTGGTATAAGATAATAAGTAGCATGTGAACAAGAGGGTGGGTCTCTTATTTCTTTCTTTGGTGAATAACATGCAAAAAAAAAACCTTAATATAACTGTTGGCCTCTTGGCTCAGTGACAAACACCTAAAGAGGTTTTCCGGGCTTCGTGTCCCTCTCTCTCTGACTCCTGATTTCACCTTCAGTGAACCCTCAGTAAATACAGTCTAGAACAGCTTTTTTCAACTTAATGATAAAGATAATATACTTGAAATGCTATTTCCAAACTTGGGCAACATTTCTCTGATCTTCAGACACAAATTTCTACCAAATTATCATCAACACTAAGCATGCAGAAGGTTAAAGCATTTCAGCTATCAAAGTTGAAGTCAGGAACTCAAACCAAATTTAATTTAGCTCTGATTCGAAAACATTCTGCTGTTATGGTCTGTGGTTTTTAGAAGGGGGAAAAAAAAAGTACTCACAACCAGTTCTGGTTGAAACAGGTCGAGTAGGTTAAATCTGAAATAGTTCTCCATTGGTTTGTGGTTAACCAATTCGTTTATTGTTTCAGAAACTGAAATTGGTTCACCAGCCTCTGGTTTGGGTCCCTGGTTCAGTTCAGTTCAAGATCTTGGCAAATGAATACTCAGAAAAACGGACAATTCCCAAATGACCCTGTGCTAAATACGCCAGCTTTCTGAAAACCCACATGTGTTCCGCAAACCTCTCTTCTGCGGGTAGGATTACAGAGAACTGTCCTCGCCGGAGGCTGCCCAGTGTAGCCCGGAGCAGAGCTGAAGCATCTCTCGTCTGAGAGCAGAGAGAGTCCTACAGTCCTGCTTCCAACAGAGGGTGGTGACGGGGCCACAGCGGTGCCGCTCTCCGGCGTCGGAAATCTCGGCCTCGGTGGCTCTCCTCAGCGACGTCTGGCCACAAAGGTGGATCTCATTTAGTCATGCGGCACATGTCGAGCACATGTCCTTAGTCGCTCAGTCGTGTCCGACTCTTTGCAATCCCACGGCCTGTAGCCCACCAGGCTCCTCTGTCTACAGCGATTCTCCAGGCAAGAACACTGGAGTGGGCTGCCATGCCCTGCTCCAGGGGATCTTCCCAACCCAGGGATCGAACCCAGGTCTTCTCCCGCATTGCAGGTGGATTCCTTACCAACTGAGCCACCAGGGAAGCCCCATAAGTGTTGAGTAGTCACTTATAAATAATTGGTGGATTTTTTTCAAGAGGATATATTGATATACACATGTGAACGCATTCATACAGATACTGATTGTATAAGGATTCACGAACAAATTATTCTCAGTTACCTGTGCTCTGAGTGACATTCTTGACTGGGAGTAAAATACGTGGGGCACGTCTAGGAATGTGACCCCAAAGGGGCGTAAAGCACTGTATGTAGCAAAAGACAATTGGGACAGCAGATACTTTTGTGATGTTCCCTTCTTCCTGTTCATAGCACAGATACACCTGGAAACGACGACCTGAAATTGGACAAGGCTAAGGACTGACGTGTGTCCCCAGGTACCCCAGGTCATGGACTCCCTGAAGTCTGGGTGTAGCCACGAAAGCAGTTACAATTTGCTAATGGCAAATAAGCCAATTTGCCCTGAAAACAACCAGCTCCAGCAAGATCATGGTGCCTTGACATGACCACTTGAAAGTCAACAGGTTCTTAGTTTGATTCTGCTTAAGAGAAATCATCCCTGAATGTTCATTGGAAGGACTGATGCTGAAGTTGAAGCTCCAATACTCTGGCCACCTGATGTGAAGAACTGACTCATTGGAAAAGACTCTGATGTTGGGAAAGATTGAAGGCAGGAGAAGGGGATGACAGAGGATGAGATGGTTGGATGGCATCACTGACTCAGTGGACACAAGTCTGAGCAAATTCCAGGAGACATTGAAGGACAGGGAAGCCTGGTGTGCTGCCGTCCATGGGGTTGCCAAGGGTTGGACACGGCTTAGCAACTGAGTGACGACAAAGAGAAAAAATGATGATGCTCCTCAGTTAGGTCCCTATCTTCAACCAGGTTTCAAGTTTCCACCCTTGAGACGGGCACAGTGCCCGGTGACCTTGGTTAATTCAAATTTGCAGAAGCTCAAGCAATAAATACTGAGGAAGGAAGCTTCTCCAAGTTCCAAATGCAAACTCTGGATGGTGCAGACAAGAGGGAATTTAGAAACCTCCTCCTCTAGTGGCTTCTAGCTGACCAACAGAATGAGCCGCACAGCTTCATTTTAAAATAAATAAAACAGTTTGACATAAAACACCAAAATTCTGTAAAGCAATGATCCTTCAATAAAAAATAAATTAAATGAATAAAATAAAATGCCTATCGACTAAGAATCACCAGTGCTGCAACCTGGTAATCTGGGAATTTAGGAAGCTCCTCCCAAAATTCTGATGATCAGTCGTATGTGGACCCCACCGATCGAGCCCAGTTTTCCCCTTCCATTCAGAAGGAAGCAAGTGCAGACCATGCCTCAATTGCAGGACTAAGAGCTAACATGCGTGGGGTGCCCACTGTGGGCCAGACACTTTTATCTCCAGTCTTTACAACCCCTCTTAAATTCATGCCGTGAGCAGACAACTTTACAACCTCCTCTCTCCAGACCTTCAGCACTGTTCTCTTGTAGTTATTCCTCGATGGACATTATGGAGCTTCCGCCTGTTGCTCCCACAAAGGCCTGCCATCAAAGCAAAGAAGAGAAAGCAGTTGAGTTGCATTTCTCATCACTAGCACTTTCTCAGGGATGTTTCCCAGGACCTTCAGGAATCTATGGTACTGTTCTCAGTCTGGTGGCATGGCAGCTCTGCAATGATCAAGGAGATGAACAAACTCAGAGGAAATTCATGTGCTCATGATTCACAAGCTGGTATGAATAACCCAGTGCAAAGCCTTTGCTCAGCCACAAGGCAGTCAGAGAGGTCAGGGCTGTCCCACCTTCAGCCATTTCCATGTGGGGTCAACTCATGATCTGAATTGATGGGACCACCCAAAGCATTAAGACTGCTGGCTATATGACTGGTTTTCAGATGCAAAGTGGTTTGGCTGTCATTAAAAATATTCATAAGTTTAATTTCAAGCAGTTTTCTTATTTTTTCTACTGTTGCTTGCTTCCAGAATTTCTAGCAAAAAAAAATGTTAATCAAAATGAATATGAATATTTCACTTTTCAAACTATGCTCAAACTTATTAAGCGTAGTTTCCCAAAATGATAAAATGAAGCAAGTCAGCATCTGACATCACCCCTGGCAGCTGTGCCATAAGACCCTGCCACTTGCCCTCAGCTCCTTTACCTCATTCCTGAACCCCAATCAAAGCTTCCTAAGGGAAAATTTTGGCAGCCTGAAGACATAGCTAATTCCCTTATAAATAGTTGTTCTTCCAAACTGCCAGAAAATTGAGTGGATTATAACACAATAGAGCTATAAAAGTTAGTGCCTCCATAATAAATGTCAACTATACTTCTTATGATTATTTATCTCCTTCTATCAATTATATAGGTAAGGCAATTTATAGAATTGACATTGTGTACACAGAAACTAATGCCTGAAAGAGGAAGGAGATATAAAAGATTCTTGGGTAAATTAAAAACTTATGAGCTTTACAAGGCATTCCTTGGCCATATCACGGGTTTGGTTCCAGAGCAGCACCCACAGTAAAGCAAGTTACATGAATTTTTTAGTTTTCCAGCACACATAATAATTATGTTTAGGGACTTCCCTGGTGGTTCAGGGGCCTCCTAGGTGGCACAGTGGTAAAAAATCCACCTGCTGATGCAGGAGATGTGGACTCGATCCCTGGGTCAGGAAGATCCCCTGGAGGAGGACACGGCAACCCACTCCAGTATTCTTGCCTAGAGAATCCCATGGACAGAGGAGCCTGGCGGGCTACAGTCTTTGGGGTTGCAAAGACTCAGACACAACTGAGTGACTAACACACTGGTGGTCCAGGGACAAAGACTTCGCCTTTCAATGCAGAGGTTCAGTCCCTGGTTGGGGAACTAAGATCACACTTGCTGGAGACCAAAAAAACAAGAACAAAAACATGAAACAGAAGCCATATTGTAACAAGTCCAATAAGGACTTTAAAAATGAACCACCTCCAAAAAAAACACTTTAAAAAAATAAAAAGTTGTGTTTATCCTATGCTGTAGTCTGTTACATGTGCCTTAGCATTACCTCTTTTTAAAAAGGTACTTACTTCAATTTAAAAATACTTTATTGCTAAAAATACGCTAAACATCACCTGAGCCTTCAGTGAGTCATAATCATTTTGCAATAGTAGCATCAGAGATTATGTGTGTATGCTAAGTCGCTTCAGTCATGTCCAGTTCTTTGAGACCCCATGGACTGTAGCGCGCCAGGCTCCTCTGTCCATGAGATTCTCCAGGCAAGCATCCTGGAGTGAGCTCCTCCAGGGGAGCTTCCCGACCCGGGGATCAAACTCTTGTCTCTTTAGTCTCCAGCATTGGCAGGTGGGTTCTTCACCATCACTGATGACAGATCAGCATGGCAAATAGAATAATAACGAAAAGTTCAAATTTTGTGAAACTTACCAACGTATGACAGAGACACGGAACGCACAAACGATGTTGTAAAAATAGCACAGATGTACCTCCTTAACGCAGAGTTGCCATGAACCTTTAATGTGTAAAGAGCAAAATAAAGCAAAGCACAATACAAGGAGGCGTGCCTGTATTTACAGAAACGTGTGGGGACTTCCACAGCCCCGGGTCTTAGCTCACATTAACTCTCCAGGCCCGTTCACGGACATTGGCCTGCTTGAGCCTCAGGCGGTTATCAAAGGAAGCATCCCTGGACGAGAGGAAGGGGAGGACTTCTAACAGGAACCCTAAATTGGAGCCCAGGCTCCCACCGTACTTGCTTCGAGATAAACAGTTACAGTATTTAACCACCTGTCCATGGCCCCTCAGTATCCACATGAAAATTATTCAGAAAAAAAAAATTCCTGGAAAGTTCCCCAAAGCAAAACTTGAATTTGCCACCTGCGGGCATCTATTTACATCTATTTCCATAGTATTTACATTGTATTAGGTATCATAACTAATCTCAGTTCAGTTCAGTCTCTCAGACTCTCTGCGACCCCATGGACTGCAGCACGCCAGGCTTCTGTCTAACACCAACTCCCGGAGCTTGCTCAGATTCATGTCCATCGAGTCGGTGATGCCATCCAACCATCTCATCCTCTGTCATCCCCTCCTCCTCCTGCCCTCAGTCTTTCCCAGCATCAGGGTCTTTTCAAATGAGTCAGTTCTTCGCATCAGGTGGCCAAAGTACTGGAGTTTCAGCTTCAGCAACAGTCCTTCCAATGAATATTCAGGACTGATTTCCTTTAGGATGGACTGGTTTGGTTTCCTTGTAGTCCGAAGGACTCTCAAGAGTCTTCATATTGTTCATGGGTTTCTCAAGACAAGAATACTGAAGATACCACAAGATGATTGCATTTAATCTGTCTGAGCCTCAGTGTCACTACCTGTAAAATGGGGCTGGTAATAGCTACTGTCATTTACTGGAAAGACCAAATGGCATGAACACCTAAAAGCATCAAGCTCAGTAGTCAATTTATACTTTCTGGTGGTGCAAATCCCAGGGGGCAATTTTTTATCTTGACAAAATGATTCCAAAACATAACAAGTTTTCAGGAAGCGGCAGTAAAAAGCCTTAAGGAAGAGTAACGACAGGAGACTCTCGTGGCTGTACATTAATTACCTTAATGGTCCCAATTTCTCTACCCCTCCCTGCCTGCCCCTTCTGTGCAAGGTGCCTCTGCAGTCTCTTCTATCAAAAGGTAAAGTAGATTTCCCAGACCCTCGGGGCTGAGTTCAGTCATGTGACTTCTTTTGGCCAATGAGATGTTAGCAAGCAGGTTTGAACACACTATATCTGCTTCCTGTCCTGCCCTCTGCCCCTTGCAGTAGGAACATCTGGGCTGGTACCTGGAGGATAAAACGTGTGCAGCCTGGTTACATGCAGCTCCTCAGTCCACAGCCAGCAAACCACCAGGCTAAGAATGAGCCCAGCTAACATCAGCTTAGACTGACCTAAATCAAGCTGCAGATTCATGAGCTAAATAAATGGGTACTGTTTTAAGCCACCCTTTCTCAATGGAGTCTCCATGAGAAACTTAAGCCCTATAGAAAAAATATTTGAGTGACTATTTTTCTAATCTTCCCCCCTGGAAAATAGTTACTTAGTTACATATAATAAATGCCTTAGAGTATTAGGGTTTAAATGCTTCTTGAAACCCTGTTTAAAAGGGCTATTTTAAGCCCTTGCATTTTGGAGTTTTTTCTTGGGTGGGGGGTTCTTTTTTTTTTGGCCCTTCATGCAGGATCTTTGTTCCCAGACCGGGGATTGAACCCACGCCCCCTGCAGCGGAAGCACAGCATCTCAACCACTGCAGGGAAGTCCCTAAGCCCTTGCATTTTGGATGGTTAATATATAGCATAGAGGATTCCCAGGTGACTCAGTGGTAAAGAATCCACCCGCCAATGCAGGAGATGCCAGAGACACCAGTTCAATCCTTGGGTCGGGAAGATCCCCTGGAGGAGGAAATGGCAACCTACTCCAGTATTCTTGCCTGAGAATGCCGTGGACAGAGGAGCCTGGTGAGCTACAGTCCATGGGATCGCAAAGAGGAGGACACGACTGGGCCACTGAGCTTGCACGCACGTATCCAGCGTAACTGCAGCAATAGATAACTGACACGACCATACAGGAAATACATCTACATATATGTGTATATTTCAATGCTTTTTCAAGTCGCCATTTTGCTAAAATACAGTTGATCCTTGAACAGAGCAACACATGGGTTTGAACTTGCACAGGTTCACATTTATCCAGATTTTTTTCCATGGTAAACACTACAGGACTCTGTGGTGTGCGGCTGGTGGAATTCGAGGAAGCGTCGGCAACCCTAATGCTCCGCATTGTCCAAAGGTGACCTCTCATGTGTCACCAAAACGGCAGAGCAACAGACCAAAATTAAGCCTCAAACAAGCCTGAAACACACACAAAACAGACAACAAAAGTGGCCTGGTAAGTCTTTGGGGACGAGATGGAGCATCCACTGAGGCCTCTCAGGAAAAGGAGGCATTATACGGGAACAGCGGTGTCACTGCCCGACATCGCGCCTTCAGCTCCCCTCCACCCAGGTAGGATTTAATATCGTGATAAAGAGAGAGCTCTATCATAGAAAGCAGGTAAAACTTAATAAAAGGAGCCAAAGCAGAAAGACTGACAAAAACTTTAAACATCAGTACGTATTTTAAGTATTAACTCTGGCACAAAATGCTTATATTTTGATACGTAGTTGAAAGGCAAACAAAAAGTGGAATTTGGTCATGCAAAATAAAGAAGTGAGGTGTTAGACACTCAATCGTGTCCAGCTCTTTGCGACCCCGTGGACTGGAGCCCGCCAGGCTCCCCTGTCCATAGGAATCTCCAGGCAAGAGTGCTGGAGTGGGCTGCCATGCCCTCCCCCAGGGGATCTCCACGACCCAGGGGTCAAACCCAGGTATCTTGTGTGTCTGACATCGGCAAGCAGGTTCCTTACCACTAGCCCCACCTGGGAAGCCCCTGTGTGTATGGACCATATCTATATCCACTCACCTCTTGTGGGTGCTTCTGTGACTTTGCTATTGAGGTAAATTTAACTTAAATAGCTAAATGAAATAAGATACATAAAGTTCTTAGTTCAGGGCCTGACACAAATATCCATCGTCTTCTCTTTTCTCTCTTTATTAATAACACTAAAGTCGAAAGACGACCAAAAATGTTTATGTGATCAATGCTGACTGTTCTGCTTTACCAGCACTAATCTCAGTTGGATACATTCTGCTTATTTTCTTTCTTTCATACCCTGTTACTACTTATACGCGTGTATTATAATTCATCTAGTAGAGATTTAATAACCAAGTATGTTATAAGATGATATTCAATAGTTTTGACTGTGGTGTTTTTTTAATAAGAGACATCGGGGGACTCTCCCGGTGGTCCAGTGGTTAAGACTCTGCGCTCCCAATGCAGGACACACAGGTTCCATCCCTGGTTGGGGAACTAGGACCCTGCAATACGCTGCCACCAAAACTCAGCAAAGGCAAGAGTCAATTCTTTGGAAAGATTAATAAAGTTAATTTATAATAAGACATTCAGGGCACAGTGCATGCATTGACACACATGGCTGGGAAAACAGACCCACAAAAATACTTAACCTGTCTGAGGTCAATAATAAAATCAGAAGAAGCAGTAAGCAAGTCCTTTTCTCCCTGAAAACCTGCCTCAGCCTGAAAAGCAACAGGCATCTGAGTCATCCAGCATCATGAATGCACTTCAGCAGGGGCCTCGGGCACAGGGAAATCAGATGTTGCCGGTTTGCCCCTCTGTGCGTGCGTGCTGAGTCGCTCAGTCGTGTCCGACTCTTTGTGACCCTGTGGACTGTAGCCGTCTGTCCATGGGATTCTCCGGACAAAGACTATACGGGACGGACATAAGCCAACAACACACTGCAGCCAGGCCCCTACAGAAGGGATCTGTCTAGCCCCTTCCAGAATATCCTAAATAAGAAAGTACAAAGGTGGAATCAAAGCCATCTGGAGCTAGGGCACATTTATATTTCTGACAAGTATAGATTATTCAGTAAGACCTCTCAGTGCACCAGCAAGCAGGAAAGCACGGAGAGCTAATAAAAGTAATGAAGTCTTTGCCGGACATGAACTCTCTGCCATTAAATCTCTTCTGAGAAATGCGATGAGCCTGTCAAGTCCGCAGGGGCACAGCTGGGTCCATGGGCCACAGAAGTGCAAATACCGAGAGCCTTGTGGTCACTGTGGCTGAGATCATGGGTGTTCAAGCTCAGGGATGGGGCACTTTATCTAGCCTTCAACTTCATGGAGAAGCGATGATGACATAAAGCCGGGCCCATCACAGTTGTACATTTCAGCGGAATGGAGAGATAAGGACCCAAGTTTGATAACATCCTAAGCTCGGGTGTATCGTGTGGTTTGCAGCCCTGAGCCACATCATGTAAACTCTGCATTCTTCACCCAGGGACTGAGAGCTCCCCTGTTTAAGGCCCGCTGAATCCCTGAAAAGCCCTTGATGCTGGGAAAGATTGAAGGCAGGAGGAGAAGGGGACAACAGAGGACAAGATGGTTGGATGGCATCACCGACTCAAGGGACATGAGTCTGAGTAAACTCCAGGAGTTTGTGATGGACAGGGAGGCCTGGCGTGCTACAGTCCATGAGGTCGAAAAGAGTCGGATGCAACTGAGCAACTGAACTGAACTGAACTGGAGTCCCTAAAAAGCTGGGATGAGGTTCAGTTCTGCAGAAGGGGGTCTGTGGAACGATGGAGGGGGCAGGAAAGGGCACACAGCAACTTAGGACAGCTTAGTCCGCAGAGCCGTGGGCAGAGAATGGGGACACCCCGGGATGTGGAGGACCCCAGGGTGGGGACGCCAGGCACGCCTCTTACCCCTGCAACAGAAGTGTCAAGGGAAGGGAGAGGTTGCCCCAAACCAGGGATAAAAGACGCTCTGTGGAAAAGAGCTCCCTCTGGGAGCTAAGCCGCCTGCAGGGAAGGGGTGGGGGTCCCCAGCCGGTCTTCCCTCTGCTCCCCAGCAGGTAGCACTGACTGAACCCCACCAACGGGGAGGGGAGCAGGGAGGGGGCAGGCCACCTCCTCCCAAAAGCCACCGAGCAGGACAGAGCAGCAGGGAGAGCGGATCAAGGGGCAGATGAAAGACGCCCAGTGTAAGTGGGAAGAGAGAATGTGAATAACCTCTGGGAGGGGGCCCCCCGGCGGTCCAGGGGATAAGACTTCACCTACCAATGCAGGGGTTGCAGGTTCCATCCCTGCTCGGCCCACTTGCCTAGTGGCCAAAAAAACCCAACCATGAAACAGAAGCAGCATCGTAACACACTCAGTAAAGACTGGATTCTTAAAAAAAAAACCTTCAATAAATGAACAACCCGTGGCGTCGCCTAAGCCTTTCTCTCAGCAATTCCCAAGGTGGCACGCTTCCTTGGTTCAGGCTCCAGGAGGACCCGTTTGAACACAGGAGCGAGTGAAGGACATCGCTCTCCCCTGGTCAGTTTCCTTAAGCTCTTCCAGGTCACAGGCACGTCAGCTCCTGTTTCCTCCTTCCTCGCCCCCTCACCGCCACCTCCCCACCCCAGAATCAAGCATCATCACTTCAGTCCCCCGAAGAGCATTTATTTTCCTCCTACAAAGAGCACCCGCAGTGGAGTGGCGACTTTCTCTGGGAGAACAATTAGAGCCCTCAGTTTTCCCTTTAATACAGATCAGGTGAGCAGTGTACTTCCTCCGAATGCTGGCAGCTTTTTGGCTGCTTGGGAACCCTGGGAATATTGATCAGTTGCGGGTACTCGGGCGCGCGCCTCTCCTGAATCTGCTTACTGCAGCCCTTCTTCCTGGTCCGTCAGGAGAGCTCCAGCAATTTTGTTATCATGATAAATTATCCTACCCGGTAGGTCACTCTTTTTTACCTAAAGTCACAATTTGCTCTCTCTTCTAGGTCACAACCTGATTTTTCAGGGTGACAGATTTATTGCTTGCTTTGTGCTCCAAAAAACAAATAGCCAACATTGCTCAAAATACAGTCCTGTCATAATAACTTTGGCTATTTCCCAACAGGAACGAGACCCAGCATTCATGCTTCTGTTTGCATGGGGTGGAGAGAGAAGCCATTTCCACACGGCTATGGATCGGGGCAGAAGGGGCAGGATGAGGTCAGAGCCATGCTGCTAGTTCAAGCAACTGATAAGCAAGTATTTGTCGGCAAGGTCTTGGAGGAGCTTTTCTTCTTTGAAGGAAGCTCAAAAGACAGAGCAAGCAGCCACCTGTGACCTCCCAAGCAAGCCTTTTTGCTGATGGCACATTTTCCTCAGCCCTTGTCCTCATGAAATGTCCCTAAAAGCCAAGAATGATACTCTGATGTTTCCAGGGTCAGGCCAGGTCACAGAGCAGAGCTCACACAGTGGAAAGCGGACTGAAGTGATGAGCAACGCTTCCAGGTCTGTACATCACACACCCGCACTGCCTCCCAGCTTCCTCCCCAGCCTGCCGCCTGGGTGTGCCCCCAGCACCTCTAAATGCACTGCCTCGTAGGCAGTCTGCCCACCGACCATGCCCACGGACCTCCAACCTGGCTGGTCTCTGACCCAGCCCCACACCCTGCGTTCTGTTCTCCATCCATTAATCCAAGTTCATCCTCTCTCCCCAGAGAATTCATGCCTTTCTTCCAGTCCAGATCTCCCACACATCACCAGCAACCAGAAAAAAACTCTAGAGCCTTCTGGCTTCTTTTGATCCATCCATCTGAGACGTTATCGGATGTCCCAGCTCTGCCTCGGGTCCATAAGGGTGTAGTGTGTGCATGCTCGGTCGCTCAGTCGTGTCTGACTCTTTGTGACCCCGTGGACTGCAGCCTACCAGGCTCCTCTGTCCATGGGATTCTCCAGGCAAGAACACTGGAGTGGGTTGCCATGCCCTCCTCCAGGGGATCTTCCCGACCCAGGGATGGAACCCGCGTCTCCTGTGTCTCCTGCATTGGCAGGTGGGTTCTTTACCACCAAGCCACTTGGGAAGCTCTGAAAATAAAGACTAAAATGAGTGAAAAATTAAATTAAATTGTGGAGGAACCTCAATAGCATAATAGTGAAAGGGAAAAAGACACAATTCATATGCCTGCCCATGTGAGGAGACACAAGAGAGACAGATTCAATCCCTGGGTCAGGAAGATCCCCTGGAGGAGGAAATGGCAACACACTCCAGTATTCTTGTCTGGAGAATCCCTATGGACAGAGGAGCCTGGCTGGTTACAGTCCATGGCGTCGCGAAGAACTGGATGCAACTGAGCGTACATACTCACACACATATATACACATATATATATACACACATACACATATACATATATACACACATATATATAACACACATATATACACACACATATATACATACACATACACATATATATACACACACATATACACACACATACATACACATATATATACACACATATACATATATATACAAACATATATACACACACACATACATGTATATCTATATACACATATACACACATATATATACATACACACATACACACATATATATACACATATACACACATATATGCACACATATACACACATATATGCACATATACACACATATATATGACACATATACATATATATATATAGTAGGATTCTGTCTATATACAGGGTGAAACAGGCAAGATGAAACTGTTTTTTTACTCTGTGGTATCCATAGAAGGTTGGGTGGCAAAAGCAAATAGAGATGGCCATTATCCATATCTTTTCTTTTCTATGTTATTTCTGTATTCTTAAAAACAGAACATTCTCGGGACTCCCCTGGCGGTCCAGGGGCTAAGACTCTGCCCTCCCAGGGGAGGGGACCCAGGTTCAAAACCTGGTCGGGGAACTAGATCCCATATGCCGCAACTACGTGTCTTCATTCCACAATAGAGATCCCGCATCTGCAGCTAAGACCCAGGGCAGCCGAATGAATAATGTATGCATACAGATATAAAAACTTTAAACAGCATTCGCTCCATGTGTGACACAGCTGTCTACATAGGTGGCACCCTGAAAATTCAGTGAGAGAAACACTGAAAATCCAGGTGAACTCTTTACGTAATGCCATAAAAAGGAAAAACAGCTCAAATGATAAAGTGGTTAAAAATGAGTTAAGCGCACGGCATGGTGTGGATAGACAGAATTCACATTATTTGCATTCCCCACTGTGTTCTAGAGCATGCTTTCTGCATCATCTTTCTAAGCATGTATTAAACTCCAGCACTGTGTCAGCCACCATGCCAGCTCTGATAACACAAATATGGTTGAGACAAATTTTCCTTCTCAGGGATTTACTGCTTCCTGGAAGGTGATGAGAAAGAGGCAAAAATATTTAAGAGTCACAAAAACTGGTAGCAACTAATGTAATAGAAACGCAGAAGGGTTCCATGGGAATACAGAAAAAACATACCTACTTCTTCCTGGAAACAGAGCTGGGAAGAGTTCACAGGCGAGATTTCGTTTTGCTTCTAGTTTGAGGCTTCTTTTTGTTTTCTGTTTTGGGGGAGTTTTTGGGTAATTTTTTGGGTTTTTGTTGGAAGAAGTTCATCTGTAAGGAAACGTGGAGGGCGACATTTAGGAAGAAGACTTTGCAAGGGAGTGTGGAAGGAAAGGTTCACAGGGTGTCAGGGAAATGAAAATATAGGAGAATGAGATCAGAAGATGAAGGGGCTTGTAGGTCATGCTTTTTGCTGCCGCAGACCACAGACGAGTTAAATAGAGCCTGTCATATAAATAAAGCTTTATTGGCACCCAGCCCTGTCCCTTCGTTCCCCATATCACCTGTGGCTGTAACGCAGAACTGAGTGGCTGCTGCAGCGACCCTAGGACCACGGAGAAAAACGGGTCTTGCAGGAATGAGGAACAGCAGAATAGCGGCGGGAGTGGGTGCCTCCCACGCAGGACGCCCCCAGGAGGTGCGCAGGCGGGCACGCAAGAGTGCTGCGCTTAGGATGCGTCTCACGAAGGAAGGGAGACAGAGCTGCGATTGAGCCCACGTCGTAAATGCTGTAGCGGAAGAAGCCTGCAACGTGAACTGACTCCAACCTACTCACCTTTTCTGCTATGAATGGACATTTGGCTTGTTGCTAAGTTTTTCCCTCTCTTTTGGGACCACTGCTACCCTGAATCTTTTACTCCAAATCTCTGAGTCCACCCATGCAGTGATGAGTTAGTCTGCGCTGAAGATGGGAAGAACAGCCACTCAAGAGGTCTGCACACAGTCAGCTTTCCTAGGTCGCATCAAACTGCCTCCCCACCAGGTAAGCATAAATCACGTGCACCTCTCCAGCCTCCACACCGTCAGGGGGAGAGGAGGGCAGGGGCAAAGATCATGGACTCAGACCGTCAGTCCCTGGCTCTGCCACCACCCTGCCGTGTGACCTCGCAAACTCACCTAACCACTCTGTGCCTCTGTTTCCTCATCTGCTCAGTCAGTTCAATCCAGTCCCTTAGTCGTGTCCAACTTTGTGACCCCATGGCCTGCAGCACGCCAGGCCTCCCTGTCCATCACCAACTCCTGGAGCTTGCTCAAACTCATGTCCATCGAGTCGGTGATGCCATCCAACCATCTCATCTTCTGTCGTCCCCTTCTCTTCCCACCTTCAATCTTTCACAGCATCAGGGTCTTTTCCAATGAGTCAGTTCTTTGCATCAGGTGGCCAAAGTATTGGAGTTTCAGCTTCAACATCAGTCCTACCAATGAACACCCAGGACTGATCTCCTTTAGGATGGACTGGTTGGATCTCCTTGCAATCCAAGGGACTCTCAAGAGTCTTCTCCAACACCATGGTTCAAAAGCATCAATTCTTTGGCACTCAGCTTTCTTTGTAGTCCAACTCTTACAACCATACACGATTATTGGAAAATCCATAGCTTTGACTTGATGGACCTTTGTCGGCCAAGTAATGTCTCTGCTTTTTAATATGCTGTCTAGGTTTGTCATAGCTTTTCTTCCAGGGAGCAAGCATCTTTTAATTTCATCTGATAAATAGAGATAATTACAGAACATTCCCTATAGGGTTGTTAAGAGAATTAAATAGCTACTGTGTGTAATGCCTATAAAATAATGCCTTCCTATACAAGTGTTAGATAATTTTTTATAAATATCGTTTAGTAGGAATAAAGTGATATCTTCCTTGTAGTTTTCATTTCCCAAAATGACAACTCAAATCTTTCCCCACTTATCTCCTCCATTCATTAGACTTTCTGCGGTTGATTCAATGAAATTCTCTGTGTGGTATTCTGGACTCATCATTTGTCATTTGTATTTGTTGCAAATATCTTTTCCCAGCTGTGGCCTGTCTTGTTCACTCTTTTTATGACATACAGAGTATAGATGTTGATCTTAGAAAATCATGAATTTTTGAAAAAGATACCGTAAATATTGTAAAGTCAAGGCCCTGGTGACTAGAGCAAAGTTTTCCAAACAGATATCTGTCAGCATCCATCAGACAATTGCCAAACTCTCCCCCTGGCTTTTTACTAAATCAAACTAAACAACACACCAAACTCAAATCAAAGTAAATTTATAATCACTAATCCCCCATACTAACACAGTCAGGGACACACAGAAAAATAGAGCACAGTTCCTGCCTTCATCGGGTTTCAGGTCCAGCTCTGACAAAAGAGCAAACATGTGGAAAAAATCTCAAATTACAAGGTAATGGTATCACTTCGGTAGTGCGCACCGCCGTATCATGCGCGGCCGCTTCAGTCGTGTCTGACTCTTTGTAAGCCTGTGAACTGCAGCCCACCTGGCTCCTCCGCCCACGGGGTCCTCCAGCAGTAGCACTGGAGGGGGCTGCCATTTCCTCCTCCAGGGGATCGTCCTGACCCAGGGACTGAACCCGCCTTTCCTGCATTGCAGATGGATTCTTCGCCACTAAGCCACTGGGAAAGCCCACACCACTGAATGTATCACCATAATTCATTCTTACGTTCAGGAAACTTATTCCATAAGTCACACCAACAACGAGAACAAAAGGGTGAAAAAGCCATTTCCTGCCCTGTGGTGGGGACCCTTGAAATACCACAGTTTATAATGTCCAAACCACAAAAGAACAGACTCACTAAATTAGTGGTCCACAGACGGGGGTGTTGCCATGGATTCCAAGTCCGAGAGGACCACTGCGCTGCAGCTCAGCCCTTGCTGTCTCATCCTTACCATCATCTGTGATTCACAACACATCGTGCCTGTTGAGCAACTCCTGGCCTCTAAAGAAACCTCATTATCTCATTTCTTGTGAACATCATGGTTTCTTCACGAGAGTCACTTGGGTTGTTCAAGGATCTTCCCATACGAGTCTTCACTGATAAAGGCAAGTCGGTCTTAATAACTTGTATTCTTCATCATTCTGTGATCCAAATATGGTCTCTGTGGACCTGAAATATTTAAAGTCGACAGTGTTTCATTTAATCAATTCAACTCTGGTTCTGAGACCAGATATCAGTGATCAGAGCACAAGAAATGTTTCCAAACACAGTTTTCACTGGACATTTAAAGTATCATATTTTAGTAGTCAGTATTTGTCAATCCCAATGTCCCAATTTATCTCTCCCCCACTCCTCCTTAACCCCTGGTAACAATAAGTTTATTTTCTACACCCATGACTCTATTTCTGTTTCGTAGAACTCTACTAAAAAACTCTGTAATGGTCTATATGGGAAAAGAACCTTAAAAAAGAGTGGATATATGCATATGTATAACTGATTCACTTTGCTGTACTCCTGAACCTAACACAACATTGTATATAAACTATACTCCAAAAAATTTTTTAAATACCATATTTTAGTCATCAAAACTTACTCAAGTCCATATTATAATTGTTAGAAGCCAAAAGATCAGTAGGCAAAACTATCTTAATTCTGATGCTTTGCTTCAATTCGAGTAATGGTCACAATAATAATAAAGATAGTTAATATTAAACGAGTGTCTTTGTGCACAGCCCTGAGCAAAGCACTTTATATCAATTATTTCACTTTATTGCAACAGTCACCCTCTATGCAAGGTATTATTAGCATTCCTGTTTCGTGGAATCTATCTGAATTAGAACTTATCTGTTCAAGTCAATAAACATTTCTCTTGTACCTGTTGTGCGTGAAGCAGTCCCAGGCAGTGTGGAGGCTCTACAGACTCTGCAGCGCAAGTGACTACGCTGCCAGACAGCAGCGTGATCTTTAGGCATCCCGAGGCATCCTGAGGCACGGTGGCATGAGGCATCGAGAGGCGTCGTAGGAGAAGCATAGCTGCCTCGGTACCTCGAAGACGGCAGCGACCGTATCTGCAAAGCAATCTGGAAAGGTTTCATTGAGCAGATGTTAGCAGATTATGGCTTTAGAACCAAGGAAACCCCTCCTATTCTTTCCCTCCCTACTCAGACCACAGGAGCTCTGCCCTGGGCCTTTAGCGAGGGCGACACAGCACAGAAGATGACCCCCGGCCCTCCATCAGGACCCCGGCACAGGAGTCCTAATCTCTCCTCCCTACCTGGATCACCCCTTCCTGGCGACTCTGACTCTGGGTCTCCATCCTGCCTCTGGGAGGTGTCACCGGCTCAGGAGTTGGGCATGGCCCACTCTGACTTCAGCCTGTCCCACATTCCCAGAAAGGTCTATTAGGGCCCAACAGATCATGTCCATAGATTTAGCTCTTTACATAAGGAAATATGTAGAGATTTAAAGGTATATCATTTTACCCCCGAAACTATGTAATAAAAACCACAGAGAGCAAAATCCACTGGACTGTAGTCGTGACATGCAAGACATTTGGGGGAAATTGCTTGGACACACAATGATACCCCTGACTCCAACCCACTCATATTTTTTCCATTTCCATTTTGTAGACAATCTATAATAACATGCCGTCAAAAAAAAAAAAAAAAAAAAGTATTTCCACAGGAATCAGCAGAATTTTCCAAGGTCCCATCCAAACCGCTCTGTACGCACTCAGAGTCTGAATCACAGAATTCCTTCTCTGCTGTCAGTCTCCATGTTTGTTTTCTTTCTGTGGCCACCAGAAGCTACCAGTGAGATAACCCAGAAATCCTCAAGCACAGAGGAGCTGATTGGAGTGGACTTTGTTACTCCCCAGCTGGTTGGAAGAAGCCTGCTGGGGCAAGGTGCTTCAGAGGATGGAGGGTGACTCAACCAGGGATGGTGTAATTCATCTACCCCGGGGTGGATCAACTCACAGGGAAGTTAACCTGATCCTTATTGGTAGGTACCAGGGCTCTGTAATCATCACTGCTCAGGAAGACTTGTGGTCCAGGCAGAGATGGGTGTGGCCCAGGGCAGAACTCAGAGCAGAAAGACTTGAGTCTGCCATAATTCATCATCAGTCTTCGGAGAAGGCAGTAGCACCCCACTCCAGTGCTCTTGCCTGGAGAATCCCATGGACAGAGGAGCCTGGTAGGCTGCAGTCCATGGGGTTGCTAAGAGTCGGACACGACTGAGCGACTTCACTTTCACTTTTTGCTTTCATGCATTGGAGAAGGAAATGGCAACCCGATCCAGTGTTCTTGCCTGGAGAATCCCAAGGACGGGGGAGCCTGGTGGGCTGCCGTCTATGGGGTCGCACAGAGTCGGACACGACTGAAGCGACTTAGCAGGCAGGCAGGCAGGCAAAAGAGTGGGTAGTTCACTAAACAATCTTTGAGATTCCCTATCACTCTGACATTTTCTGGCTAGATTACTTTCCCTTCTAGACATGGCTACTCTCCTGTGACACTCATCGGGTTGGTTTCCCAATACATAGAGCAAGGGGCTCTTAGGGGTAGCAGAAGTTAAATTTCAGGTCACTGTCATTATTAAAAATTAGAGTTTCTCTCTGTGCACCAAAATAAAGCACCACGTCTCAATCTAACCTCAAATACTTAGACGACACCACCACAACAGCAAAAAAATGAAGAGAAACTAAACAGCCTCTTGACGAAAGAGAAGAGTGAAAAAGCTGGATTAAAACTCAAGAGTCAAAAAAATAAGATCATGGCAAATAGAAGGGGCAAACGTAGGAGCAGTGACCGATTTTATTTTCTCAGACTCCAAAATCACTGCGGACAGTGACTGCAGCCATGAAATTAAAAAACGCTTGCCCCTTGGAAGGAAAGCTATGACAAACCTAGACAGCATATTAAAAAGCAGGGACATCACTTTGCCGACAAAGGTCCACAAAGTCAAAGCTATGATTTTTCCAGCAGTCGTGTACAGATGTCAGAGTAGGACCATAAAGAAGGCGGAGCGCCAAAGAATTGATGCTTTTGAACTGTGGTGTTAGAGTAGACTCTGGAGAGTCCCTTGGACTGCAAGGAGATCCAACCAGTCAATCCTACAGGATATCAACCCTGAATATTCATTAGAAGGACTGATGCTGAAGCTAAAGCTCCAATACGTCAGCCATCTGATGTGAAGAGCCAACTCACTGGAAAAGAACCTGATGCTGGGAAAGATTGAAGGCAGGAGGAGAAGGGGACAACAGAGGATGAGAGGGTTGGATAGCATCACTGACTCAATGGACATGAGTCTGAGCAAGCTCCGGGAGACGGTGAAGGACAGGGGAGCCTGGCGTGCTGCAGCCCATGGGGGTGCAAAGTGACTTCGTGACTTAGGGACTGAACAACAGCATAACTTACCAAACAAAGGTCCCTCCTGCAAGGCCGCCCCGTCTCTCCTTCCTACGGGCTCCAGGGTAGGGGTGGAGGCATGGTCCCTGGCTGCCCTTCCCAACACCCCATCCCAGGCCCCAGCTTCACTCTTCTTTAGTTTCCTCTTTAGCACTTCTTAGGGCTTCCCCAGTAGCTCAGATGGTAAAGAATCTGCCTGCCACGCAGGAGACCCAGCTTCAATCCGAAGCAAGAAGATCCCCTGGAGAAGAGAATGGAAACCCACTCCAGTATTCTTGCCTGGAGAACCCCATGGACAAGGAGCCTGGCGGGCTACTACAGCCCACAGGGTCGCAAGGAGATGGACACAACTGAGCCCCTAACACTGTCGGTACTTACCAACATCTAGCATGGAATATGTTTTATTCATCTCACTTATTCTGTCTCCTCTCTATAAAAGTATACTCTGCTTTATTCGCAGCTGAATTTTTAGCCCCTAGAAAAATACCCGGCAGATAATAGGCACTCGACAAGTATTGGCTGAATGCATAAATAAATGTTATTTACTGTCATGATATGGCAATAGCCACTTTTAAAAGAGGGACATGTGTCCGGCATATAACCAAAATAAAGGCAGCCCTTGCCTTCTGGAGGTTTTCCAGCTTCAGATTACGTGAAGGGCCCGTTCACCTTCTACTGAAAACAGCAACAGCAAAAGGAACACACGGGCAATCACGACACAATCTGGTTTCTGACATAAATCAGGGGATGTGGACTCGGGACAATAAGAGAATCAGATTAATGCATTATTCTAGAAGGCTTCCAGTCTGGGCTCAGAGGACACACAGAGTACACACAGGTATCTTAAAGGCTTTTCTGCCAGAGAAGTGTCAGGCCACTTGCAGCCTGGGCTTTGCTTCTTAAGCCCAAAGGGTAGTGAATCTCCCCACAGCTCCATAACAGAAGAAAACCAGAATCTTTCCTCCTAAACGACTCCCAAACCCCAGCACCTGATGCAGTCTGAACCGGGCAGGCAGTGACAGGCCCACCCCATGTTCCTCTTCACTCTCTGAAAGTCACGCTTTCTTGTCTCCTTGTCTGTTTACCACTTCCGGGCTCATCCTTTGGGTTGGCAGAGTTCAGCGCCCTGCAGCAATGGGACTGGGCACCCGATTTCCAGGCGGGTTGCCAGGTAGGGCCCATTTCAGCTAGGATAGGCTACCCACCCACGTGCCTCGTGGCCCTCTGCATCTCCAAGCCAGCGAGAGGGTGTGCGGACCGTCTCAGGTGTTCCAGGACTGGGAAACAGCCACCCACCACAGATGCTCAAGCTGAGAGTTTGGCCATCTTCCTTAATTCCTCCTCACCCACCCCGCAAGTGTGTTTATCTCCACGTATGTATCAAGTGTATCCATTCAGCCCTGACTCAGTTTCACTGCTCTGGCCTCAGAAGCCATCGTGGGCCACCTGATATTATGCAACAGCTTAACACACTCCTTGCCTCCCCACAACCCGATCTGAATTTTTTTAACTGCCTTCCTAACTCTCTGTTATCCCCAAGATAAAGACCAAAGTCCCTAGCCTAGTTTACGAACGGCGTTCCTAATCTAGCCCTGTTGATCTCTCTGATTTCATCTCTGGCTTCTCCTTCTGCCCTGCTCTCCACATGAAGTACAAATCCAGGGATTTCCCTGGCGGTCCAGCGGTTAAGACTTTGCCTTCCAATGTAGGGGGTGTGGGTTCGATCCCTGGTCAGGAAACTAAGATCCCACATGCCTCAAAGTCAAAAAAGCAAAATGCAAAGCGAAAGCAAATTGCAACAAATTCAATCAAGAGCTTTAAAATGGTCCACATGAAGAAAAAGAAAAAAAAAAAGAAGAAAATCCAGAGTCTCCCTGCTAGGCCTCTCCTAACTGTTCACAGACTTCCTCCCTGGCCCTCAGCAGCCCCTCTCAGAACCTCTTGCTGTTCACCCACGCGCAGCACACTCTGCCGGTGGTCTCACCTCCCTGGATCATCCCGGCCGCTGGGCAGCTTTCTCAGGGATCGCCTCGGAAATCATGTCTTTAGGAAATCTCCCCCAAACCTTCGGTTCTGCCGCTTGCCGCGCTTACTCCCCACGCCACTCAGCACATCCTGGTATCTCTGTCTGTCTGTCTGTAGCCCCATCAGATGGTGAGAAGCGCTCTTAGGTGGGAACCATACCTTATTCTCTATTGCACCTCGTGTCACAAGACGGTGACTAGCAAATACAAAGCACCACCTCCTTCAAAAAGTCAATGCGTGAGAGTTGCGTCTTCTCCAAGTCTGCGACTCTATAGGGTAACCCATCCAAAGGCAGGGTTAAAATCCTGAGCACCCCCAGAGGTGAGTCCTTGAGTTAAAAAGAAGTGAGGGCTTTCCTGGTGGTCCAGTGGTTAGGAATCCACCTTGCCACGCAGGGGCCACCGGTTCAAGCCTTGGTCAGAGACGACCCCACGCGCCTCAGGGAGACTAAGCCTCTGCGCCGTAACTACCGAGCCCGCGCACTGCGACTACCGAGCCCGCGCACTGAGACTAGAAAGTAGCCCTGGTCGCCGCAACTAGAGAAAAACCCGAGCAGCAGTGAAGACACAGCACAGCCAAAAATAATAATAATGATGAAATAAAAATGAAAGAAAAAGTAAATGAGTTGGTAACAAGGTTCCTCTGGCTCTTCCTTTGCTTGTGAGGTTTTTAAAAAAAACCTTTCAGAACGTGAAGCAAGTGGTCTAATGTGACCATGTTCTCGAGCATCCACAGGTGAGAAATCAAGGTGAAGCATAATTCTTGCAACACTTTCCTCTGTAGGGAGCTCCCTGGAAGAAACGGCCAGAAGGCAGGTTTTTAGCTAAAAGGAAAATATGTCGCAGCTCCTCGGATCGGTTGGTGCCTCCCCCATCTGTACAGCCACGTGTGGCAGCCACCTGGAGGCACGGCCGTGCGGGGCTGACATCAGCACCCTCCCGGAGAACCTGCGCGTGCTCTTTAAGGGCCAGAGGACTTCGAACAACCTTGCCCCTCCCAGCGCTCCTGGGTGAGACCGACAGGAACCAGGACAACGAACGGAGCGCCCAGCCCCCTCCAGCTACAAGGACTGCGGCTAAGATCGCCTCTAGTCCCCTCCCCAGGTCATCAGGGACCACACCTGCCTGGATTCACACGCAGAAGGCCGAGTGACGGGGACCCGCGTAGATCACACACAGCCAGCCAGCCCTTCTGGGTCTCAGACCCCGTCCCCTGTGTTCCCTCCTCCTGAAACCCCATCCCCAGATGTTCACTTAGCCAGCTGCTCCTCCCGGAAGCTTCTGAAACTCTCACTTCCGTGACCACCCCATCTAAAGCGGGGTTTGCCCCCAGCCTCCCCGCTCGTGGCGGTGAGACAGCAGCCACCCTCCTCACTCAGAAATTGTCAACTCAAGTCCCAGTGCCTGGACACAGTGAGGCCAGACAAGCAGAAATGTGGCAGTCTGGAGCAAAGAAAGGTTTATTGCAGGGCCGCACCAGGAGAGGTGACTCGGGCCCTAAAAATTCCCGAACTCCCCAAAGTGTGAAGAGTTTCGGCAAAGCGCTTTTAAAAGCCAGGCTGGGGGGCGGGGAGGAGTCACAGGGTGTGTGATCAGCTTGTGCAGAGCTCTGATTGGCTGATGGTGAGGGAGCAGGGCAGGTCACCGGAGTTCAGCTGTCAGTCCCTAGGCTACAGAAGCCCTAGGGCCCTGTGCTCCTGGTTATCAAGTAGTTAACATCTTCTATTGGAGACAGGCTTTTACATCTGCAAAACAACTCAGGAAGTGTGCATCAAACACTATTATCTAACTCAACATTCAAAAAACGAAGATCAAGTCATCCGGTCCCATCACTCCATAGCAAATAGATGGGGAAACAGTGGAAACAGTCACAGACTTTATTTTGGGGGGCTCCAAAAGCACTGCAGATGGTGACCGCAGCCAAGAAATTAAAGAATGCTTGCTCCTTGGAAGAAACACCATGACCAACCTAGACAGCATAGTACAAAGCAGAGACATTGCCAACAAAAGTCCGTCTAGCCCAAGCTACGGTTTTTCCAGTAGTCATGCACGGATGTGAGAGTTGGGCAATAAAGAAAGCTGAGCGCCAACAAATTGATGCTTTTGAACTGTGGTGTTGGAGAATACTCTTCAGAGTTCCCTGGATTGCAAGGAGATCCAACCAGTCCATCCCAAAGGAAATCAGTCCTGAATATTCATTGGAAGGACTGATGCTGAAGCTGAAACTCCAATACTTTGGCCACCTCATGTGAAGAACTGACTCATTTGAAAAGATCCAGATGCTGGGAAAAATTGAAGGTGGGAGGAGAAGGGGATGACAGAGGATGAGATGGTTGGATGGCATCACCATCTCAATGGACATGGGTTTGAGCAAGCTCCAGGAGTTGGTGATGGACAGGGAGGCCTGGCATGCTGTGGTCCGTGGGGTCGGACACGACTGAGCGACTGAACTGAGCTGACCTGAACAAGGTACTTTGGAGAGAAGCTAAAGCAGAGGGTCTGGGGGACGGGTCTGTCCCAGGAAGACCCTATGGGGTCCTGCTGGGTTACAGAATGATCTTGGTCATTCAGTTCTGCGATCTTCCTCAAACACAGGCTCCCTGAAGGCAAACAGCCAATCGGTCTGTCCTCCACTGCAGGGCCGGAACAGCACAGCGCCCAGGACAGGTTTATCACCCAAAGAGCAAAGGCTGGTCCTGCATTGCAAGAGTGGCCAAAAGTCTGAAGGTCAGTTTTCCAATTGCTGCATTTCAATGGGTTAAATTCCTCATAAGCGAGTCAAAAGCAGAGACTGTGGCAATTATCCGGAGTTCAGATGCAAAAACCCACCCTGGACTTGAAATCTCCATTTCAAGAGACAGTGTTTGTTTCCAATTCTGGACCTCATTTTGTGTAAATCTCCCTATGAGCTCCCTTCCTACTGTCAGTGGGCAAGAGAGCTTTCTCCTTCCTCCCCAGGTGGGGAGTTTCAAATGAGTGAGGTGCTGATATATTATAGACTTGTGTGCAGGTTTGGGCGTGGGGTTTTGGTTCTCATTTCCACTCTTAGAAAAAAGGGCTTCCTTGGTGACTCAGACAGTAAAGAATCTGCCTGCAGTGCAGGAGACCTGGGTTCGATCCCTGGGTCGGGAAGATCCCGGGGAGGAGGGCATGGCAACCGACTCCAGTATTCTGGCCTGGAGAATCCCATGGACAGAGGAGCCTGGCGGGCTGCAGTCCATGGGGTCACAGAGTTGGACGGACACTTCCACTTTCACACTATGTATATAATAGATAAATGGCAAGAATCTGGACATGACTGAGCGACTGAACAAGAATCCACTGTATAGCGCAGGCAACTATACTCAACATCTTGAAATAACCTCTAATGGCAAAGAATCTGAGAATAATATGCATAATATTATATATAACTGTTACTGAATCCAAGTTCGCTCTGCTTGGCAAAGAGAGCCTGCTGACCAAGAAGATGGCAGACTGAGCTCTCAAATACCCACCTCCCCTGAGTCTGATGCCAGGCTCCTCTATGGGTAAGAGACGGGAGAGGTGAGGAAACGAGGTAAAAAGGCCAATAATCTTGCCAATTTCTCCTGGAATGGCAAGCCTCAGGCAGGGGGATATGTTCATTTCTTTCTTCCTGCCATCCCCAAGAAGGCAGTGGCACCCCACTCCAGTACTCTTGCCTGGGAAATCCCGTGGACAGAGGAGCCTGGTGGGCTGCAGTCCTTGGGGGCGCGAAGACTCAGACACGATTGCGCAACTTCACTTTCACTTTTCACTTTCATGCCCTGGAGAAGGAAATGGCAACCCACTCCAGTGTTCTTGCCTGGAGAATCCCAGGGAAGGGAGGAGCCTGGTGGGCTGCCGTCTATGGGGTCGCACAGAGTCGGACACGACTGAAGCGACTTAGCAGCAGCAGCAGCAGCAGCCATCCCCAAGTGGATAGGTTTCTGAACAAAGGCATTTTAGTTTAACAGTCAGGCAGAGGGGCAGGATTCTCTGAGGCAGACCATTCTGTGTGATTATAATAACAATAGGAATGGAAAGTAAGTCAAAGCAAGGGTTTCAACACGAAGTCAGAATTGGCTTTTTCCTGCAACAATACTGTGTATAGTGTTATATAATATACATATACATAATATATTGTACNGAATCACTTTGCTTTATACATGAAACTAATACCACATTGTAAATAAACTATAATAAAAAACAGAAAACGTTTTACCTTGGTTATCTCAATTTAAATCTTTAAAAGAGAGAAATCTGGACTTTCCTGGTGGTCCAGAGGTTAAGAATCCGCCCGCCAGCGCAGAGGCCATGGACTGATGCCTGGTCCGGGAAGATCCCGCATGCTTCAGGGTAACGGAGCCCGTGCGCCCTGCAGCCGAAGCTCCACAACAAGACAAGCCGCCCCAGAGAAGACCACACGCGGCCAAGAACAGGAGCCCCGGACCGCCACAGCGAGAGAAAAGCCCCTCCGCACCCAGACCCAGCGCCGCCCAAACGGATAAACAGAAGAAACCTGCGTAGGCCTGCTACTCTCGTGGGGTTTTAATCTCCTTCTTTTTTTAATAGCATTTATTCTTGGAGCAGTCTCAGGCTAACCGAGTGGAAGGTAGGGAGATTTCCGAGACGGCCCCTGTCTTCACGGGCGGTCGCCTCCCTGACTGTCAGCATCCCCCAGGTGTGGTTACAGCCGGTAAAGCTACACGGACTCTACCAGCATTGCTGCCGTTTAGTCGCTAAGTCATGTTTGACACTTTTGTGACCCCATGGACTGTAGCCCGCCAGGTGCCTCTGTCCACGGGATTTCCTGGGCAAGAATACTGGAGCGGGTAGCCATTTCCTCCTCCAAGGGATCCTCCCCACCCAGGGATCACACTTCAGCCTCCCGCCTTAGCAGGGAGATTCTTTACCGCTGAGCCCCCAGGGAAGAGCCTTAGTTCACACTGGGGTTCACTTTTCGTATTATACACCCCGTGGGTTTACAGAAATACAATCCGCCGTAGGAATCTCAGACAGAGTAGTTTCACTGCCCTAAACGTCTTCTGTAGTTTGGGGATCTTTTTTTTTTTCACTCTCTTTTCATTCTTAAAAATTCAAATGACCCTTCACTGTTACCCTATGCAAGAAAAATATCAAGACAATATTCCAGATGTGTATGCAATGGTGTTCAGCATCCAAATCCAGAAAGCTGTTGGACAAGATTAAGTAAGTGAATAAACTTAGTTTTCCTTTAGTTATTTAAGCAGGACACAAAAAGTCTGACGTCCAAGGCTGTTCAGAATCAGACTCCAAGCACCCCTGGAATCTCTACCCCAGCCTGCCTTGTTTGGTCACTGCAGCTCCGGCGCCTTTTGTTCATTCCAGCCCCGGCGTCTTTGCTCAGGCTGCTCCTCCGCCGAGCATCCTCCATCCCCCACCTCGTCACCATCCATCCTCAAGGCTCAGGTGTGTCCGAGGGTGCCCAGGAAGCCGCCGCCGGAGCCCCCGCCCCTCCCGACAGCCCCCTCTCTGGCCTCCTGCCCAGCCGCTGCTCCATCATCTGGTTTTGATTCATATCCTGGTCTTTACTGCTAGTTAAAATTTTATATGTGTCCGCCTCATCTCCCCAGCTGAACTGTGAACAACTAAGACACAAGGGCCCTGTTCTCTCCATAAGAGAGAGCCTCGATCCAAGCTCAGACACACAGCTCGCCATGTTCTCTGCACATTTCACAAACTCATCAACCCAAGCCTGCGGTGTTTCCACCTTAAGCAAACGGCTTTCCCACGCAGCGCTAGTGGTAAAGAACCCGCCTGCCAGTGCAAGGAGACATAAAAACAGACGCAGGTTCGATCCCTGGGTTGGGAAGATCCTCTGGAGAGGGGAATGGCAACCCACTCCAGTATTCTTGCCTGGAGAGTCCCGTGGACAGAGGAGCCTGGAGGGCTATAGTCCATGGGGTTGCAGAGTCAGACACGACCAAAGCCCCTGAGCACACCATAGGAAAAGCAGGTACGATCAGATCATAAAGCCCATCTTTTTTATGCCCCGGGTGAACTAGAACAGAACCATAAACCTGACCTGGTTTGGTTCACAATGACAAACCCAGATTTATCTCCTAGCAAAGCTTCCACAAGATGGAATCAAGATTGTCAGAAGCAATATCGATAGCCACAGATATGTAGATGATATCATTCTAATGTCAGAAAGTAAAGAGGAACTAGAGAGCCTCTTGATGAGAGTGAAAAAGGAGAGTGGAAAAGCTGGCTTAAAACTCTACTTTTTAAAAACCAAGATCATGGCATCCAATCCCATCACTTCATGGCAAATAGAAGGGGAAATTTCTTTATTATTTTCCTGGGCTCCAAAATCACTGCAGATGGTGACTGCGGCCATGAAATTAAAAGACGCTTACCCCTCGGAAGCAAAGCTATGACAAATCTAGACAGCGTATTAAACTAGGGACATCAATTTCCTGACAAAGGTCTATAGAGCCAAAGCTATAGTTTTTTCAGTAGTCATGCATGGATGTGAGAGTTGGACCATAAAGAAGGCTGAGCAGCAAAGAACGGATGCTTATAAATTGTGGTGCTGGTGAAGACTCTTGAGAGTCCCTTGGACAGCAGGGAGATCAAACCAGTCCATCCTAAAGGAAATCAGTCCTGAATATTCATTGTGGAAGGACTGATGCTGAAGTTGAAGCTCCAACACTTTGGCCACCTGATGCAAACAGCTGACTCATTTGAAAAGACCCTGATGCTGGCAAAGATTGAAGGCAAAAGGAGAAGAGGGCGGCAGAGGATGAGGTGTTTAGACAGCATCACCGACTCAACAAACATGAACTAGATCAAACTCCGGGAGACAGTAAAGGACAGGGAAGTCTGGAGTGCTGCAGTCCATGGGGTCTCAAAGAGTCGGACACGACTTAGCCACTGAACAACAACAGCAATAAAGATTCCCAAACAAGAACCGAGCACAGCGATTCCACCTTCGCTGGATATTAACGAACCTACAGCTAACCAAACCGATCTTCCCCCAAACTCCACACCCAACTGGCTCTCCACGTTCCTTAGGGGTAACTGGAATTGTACATGGCAGACAAATTGTTATCCCTGGGGTAGATTCCCTCTAAACCAACTTGCCCTGACATACCAGTTCCTGGTCCTTCCGGAAAATAAAGCACATAAAAATGTTTCTGTACAAGTGAATGTCTTTTGGGTCTAATCTCTCCCGGAGTTCTATAGCACGGAGACAATTACAGCACAAAAGGACAGAACTGAGGAAGGTGTGTCTGTGTAATGAGGATAAACCCCTTTGGTTGACATAAGGCGACTTTTGCTTAAAAGCTGCTTTTGCTGCGGTAAGACACCAGTCCTCTTGTTCTTTTTCAAGCCCGTCCCTTAGAAGAAAAGAAAATGCGGTCGGTGATCATTAGCCAGTTTTATTTTATTTACTAAGATAAGATTTACAGCTTTCAAGCACGGCTAAGCTCTTGTGTACGGCCCACAGTCACCTTTGTGACACAGAATATGGTGGCCAAGTTTCTTTGTAAAATGCTCGACTCTCCCAAGACAGTGAAAATTCCTGCATACCACTTGCTCCAGTGACCTCAAAGAAATAGTCAAATCACAGCTCATTGCTGATTAGAACAGTCATATAACAGAAGGTAATGTGTGGAAAATCAGTTATCACAAGACAACAGAGAAGCAAAGATTATTTTTAAATGGTATTAGGATAACTAGATAACTTTGTGGACAGGAAAAAGGATGCAAGACCGTGATTTACATTGATGCACAAAATCAGAGTCCAAACTAGAGCACATTAAATGGTTTTTAAAACCATTACCATTTAGCAGAAAACCAAGTAGGTCTTTGAAAGAACAATCACATGTTCCTCAGATTTGACACAGCTGAAGAAAATCTGAAAGAAAACAGAACTCTATCAAATAAAATAAAATACTTAAAAATAAAATACTTAAATTTCTATACCAAAAAAAATCAAGATTAGAGGAAAATTAGTATAAACCTCAGATAAGGAGTATCATAAATATCTCATCTTAAAATTTAAGAAAAACAACTCAAAAAGCCAAAAGCCAAAAGATGGAAACAGCTAAGTCAACAAAAGAAAATGAAACTTACAAAACAGTGCCTGTTGGTAGTTAAGGAAATAAAAATAAATACTTATAATGACAGTGAAAATAATGAACATTTGCTATGTGCTGAGCACTAGACAATCCAGCTATCAAGTCCGAGCCCCTGGCAGTGGAAGCTCACGTTCTTGGCCCTGAACTGTCTGGGAAGCCCGAAAAACACTCTCAGAGTAGGAACACAGAGCAACATAGGAAAGTGTTAAAATACAAGGTACCACTCAAAAATAAGCGTTACCTTCAATCATTATGATTACAGGCATCTAAAATGCAAAACAGAGATGGGAAGGAAAAACAAAAAAGAAGGACATCTATAGTGTCTGAGTGCTCCTAACCGTTCTGAAGGAGACCAGCCCTGGGTGTTCTTTGGAAGGAATGGTGCTGAAGCTGAAACTCCAGTACCCTGGCCACCTCATGCGAAGAGTTGACTCATTGGAAAAGACTCTGATGCTGGGAGGGATTGGGGGCAGGAGGAAGAGGGGACGACAGAGGATGAGATGGCTGGATGGCATCACAGACTCGATGAACGTGAGTCTGAGTGAATTCCGGGAGATGGTGATGGACAGGGAGGCCTGGCCTGCTGCGATTCATGGGGTCGCAAAGAGTTGGACACGACTGGGCGACTGAACTGAACTGAACTGAAGCATCTTAGCTCGGAGAAGGCTATGGCACCCTACTCCAGTATTCTTGCCTGGAAAACCCCATGGATGGAGGAGCCTGGTAGGCTGCTGTCCATGGGGTCGCTAGAGTCGGACACAACTGAGCAACTTCACTTTCACTTTTCACTTGCATGCATTGGAGAAGGAAATGGCAACCCACTCCAGTGTTCTTGCCTGGAGAATCCCAGGGACGGGGGAGCTTGGTGGGCTGCCGTCTATGGGGTCGCACATATGGGGACACGACTGAAGCGACTTAGCAGCATCAGCAGCAAGCATCTTAGCTCAGTTGGTAAAGAATCCGCCTGCAAAGCAGGAGACCCTGGTTCGATTCCTGGATCAGGAAGATCCCCTGGAGAAGGAATTGGCTACCCACCCAGTATTCTGGCCTGGAGACTGTACAGTCCATGGGGTCGCAAAGAGTCACACACAACTGAGCAACTTTCACTTTCAAGCGTGTCAAAGTGACTTTTAACAATCTACACTTAGAATCTTTATCCAAATTTTAGAAAATAAAAACATTCTAAAAGTTTTCGTAGAAATACAGATAAGTGTGAACTTATATCCTAGTCATCTGTCTTGCTTCGTTTGAGCCAATGAATTTTAAAACTAATGGGGATGGAGGTGAAAGATCCTTTAAAACGCCTTAGGGTTAGTGACAGCTGCCCCGACGCCGGTGCCGGGGGTGACGCTGCCCCCCCGTTCTTTAAGCACAACAGAGCTGCAAAGACCCGGAATGTTCTTCTTCCTCTGCTCATTGGGGGGACGTTCCTTATTAATTAAGTTTGCGTTTATTTGGGGTGTGAAGGGGCTTCGTTTCTGCTAAGGGCTTTCCCTCCTTGCGGTGGTGTGCGGGGCTCTGGCTTCGGTGGCGTCTCTTGTTGCAAAGCAAGGACTTGGGCGCTTGGGCTCCGGCAGCGGTGGCTCGGGGCTCCAGAGCACAGGCTCAGCAGCTGTGGCTCCGGCTCGGCTACTCCATGGCACGTGGGATCTTCCTGGACCAGGGATCGGACCTGTGTCCTCTGCACTGACAGATGGATTTTCATCCACTGTACCTCCAGGGAAGTCCATGGGGAACTCCTTTTAATTTGCTACAAGGGAAGACAGGCTGTGTCTGAGATCTCATACTAGAGAGCCGGCCTCTGGAATCCACTGAGAACAAAAATGGTAGCAGCGATACGTGTGGGGGGATGTGCGTTCAGCCGCCCAGCTGTGTCCGACCCAGCAGCAGTATAAGCACCAACATTCTCACTCTCCCAGATGCCGCTGATGAATTTCTAGGACAGAAGCACTCAGCAGTCCAATCAAGACCAGCATGCATTAGCTCTCCTGGTACCGGGAGAACCGTTCTCATCAGACTTAAGTCCAGTTTGGATCCTTAATGTGAGCATAATACACACGTGATCCAGTGTACGGACCCCTAACACGTGCCAGTGTTCACAGCGCAGTGTCTTGATTCTGCTCCCTTCTTCTGGCATCTTCTTCCATCTTTGTCGTCAGAGTTCATCCATTCCTGTGATGTGCGATCTTGGCTATCACATTAAGTGTGAAAGTGAAAGCAGTCCATCGTTTGACACTTCAGCTCGATTCCCCCTTGGGGAGGGGGAGCAGGAGGGAAGCAGCACATTCCCCCTGAGCTCCCTGGGAGGCTGGAAATGTTCTCTACACACACTGTCTGTTACTGCAGCCACCAGACAACAGCAAGAAACTACACCCAGAGGCCTCCATGGGACAGCTGGCCAACCCAGGAGTTCATCGTGGAGCTGGTGGGCTCTGACCTAAGGAGGTGGCTGTCTCGGACTTTGCAGCCAAAGTTGCTACATCTCCAGGACACTGAGGCCATCTCGATGGATGGGCGCAATCACAGCACTTGGTTTCACTTGACGTGCTATTTATTTACTGAGTTTAGACTTAAGCAGGAAGAAGAGAGAAATGAAAACAGAACTCACTGGTAGGTATGTCGAAAACGGCCACATAAGGAATCAACTGGACAGGAGACATGATCAACTAAGATTAATACCAGTGTGTGCTCAGTCGCTCAGTCGTGTCTGTCTCTTTGTGACCCCATGGACGGTAGCCCGCCAGGCTCCTCTGTCCATGAGGATTCTCCAGGCAAGAATTGTGGAGTGGGTTGCCATTCTCTCCTCCAGGGGATCTTCCTGACCCAGGGATTCCCCATATCCCCTGTGGCTCTTGCACAGGCAGGCAGATTCTTTACCGCTGAGCCATCAGTAAAGTGACAATATTCATTTCCCATAGGGGTTACGAACTCCTAGATCTTACTCCCTTTCTTCAAAGTCACCAAAGGGAGGGGGAATGGTGGCGCCAGCGATAAAGACCCTGCCTGCCATTGCAGGGGACACGAGAGACTCGGGCTCGATCCCTGGGGCGGGCAGATTCCCCTGGAGCAGGGCATGGCAACCCTCTCTAGGGGTGCTTGCCTGCAGCATCCCATGGACAGAGGAGCCTGGCAGGATACACAGGGGTGCAAAGAGTCGGAGGTGACTGAGGAAAAGAGGGTTAGCACGCCACATTCTCTCCTCTGACAACTCTCCAGGATGAGCAAATTCTCAGATCACATCTCAGCCAGAAAAGCCTTCCAGAACCTATAAGCTCCGTGATTAACAACAGCAACAACCACCACTAGTGAGAGTTCCGATCAGAGTCCCTGTGCTGGGGCTCTAAACACACCCATCTTCAGCCGTCTTAAATTCTGCATGGCATCCCCATTCTACAGGTGAGGAAACAGAAATTCAAGCATGTTAAGAAATTTGCCCAAAAGCAGGCGGCAGAGAACAGAGTTAGGATTTAAACCCAGATCAGTATGATTCAAAAACCCATGCTCTTCAGACAGAACTCTGCTCAGTGCCGCGTGGCAGCTTGGATGGGAGAGGAGTCTGGGAGAGAATGGACACGTGTGTGTATGGCCGAGTCCCCTTGCTGCTCACTTGAAACTGTCACAACAACGTTAACTGGCTGTGAAAGTTAGAGTCGCTCAGTCGTGTCTGACTCTTTGCGACCCCATGGACGATACAGTCCCGTGGAATTCTCCAGGCCAGAATACCGGAGTGGGTGGCCTTTCCTTTCTCCATTGGATCTTCCCAACTCAGGGATCGAACCCAGGTCTCCCGCATTGCAGGCAGATTCTTTATGAGCTGAGCCACAAAGGAAGCCCTACAAAACAAAAAGTTTTTTTAAATAAAACTCAGATGAGACAAATAAACAGAAAGATGATAGGTTTAAGTCTAACCATATCAATAACAATAATAAATGTAAAGAGTCTAAACACCCCAATTAAAGGGTAGAAAAAACAAAACAAAACACTCACTCTCGCTCCTCAGTTTAACTCCCTAAAGTGAAACATGATAGGCGTACAGGAATAGCAGCTCGCATCCATGCAGCTGCTGGAGGGGGTTTGCAAACACAGGAAGAACAACGTCCACCGTTCTCAGCATGCCTCTGCTTCATAGAACCTGTGTTCTCCTCCTAAACCCAGACTCCAGCCCCGTGTCCCGCCTCCCCTCTTCTCTCTCCATCACGCACATGGATCTCCCTGGAGCCTTCCCCCATGAATGAACCCAAGCTCTTCGATGCGAAAGTGGTCGCGTCCAGTTCCTCGGTGCCCTGACAGCACCAAGCCCAGAGACAGACCCAGTGCACTCACAGAGGCGGGCTCAGCCCTCGGTGCGTCCCACGAAGAGAATCAGACACAAACGGAACCCTTCAAACTCACGACTGTGATCACATATGTCCTTACTTCCCATGCTGGCTTTTACGCCAATGCCTACTGTTTCCAGGGCCTGAGGACAGCGAACATTCATTGAGCACCCACTGTATAACTTGAGAAGCCTGGCACATTATATAATGAATTGCTAAATGAGAGCATATACATGAATCTGTCAAAGCATTGAGGAAGCAGATTAAGCACTTTCATCAAAAGCAGCCTGTATGTTTGTGGATCACAGAACTGACTCTAAAGGAGTTACTCGGGAACTGCTTTGTGACTCCGAGGGTGAACTCGGGGCTGGAACCAGAGGCGGCTCTTGCTGACTCCTGCGCTGTGCTCAGCCCGTCACCTGCTCTCGCCGTGCTTCTATCCGAAAATTGGGGCCAGTAGGTTAAAGCAGCCCCGAGATAGATTCTGAAAAATAATTAATCTACTTGAAGGACAGAAAAAAGGGCTTTTCTAATGTTATAGGGGAAGAGAATCCGACACGATGGAGCAAGTCCAATGGCTCCTAAGGAGCAGGTGCAAATTACACCCCATGGAAAAAGCAAAACCGAAAAACCCCGGAAGATCCCAAGAGGGGCTCCTGTTTCTGATAGCATTTCATGAGCCATCCGTATAAGGTCGGTTTCCCCACCTCAGTGGGATGGTCCTTTTGTCTCACCTGAAACATCAGTCACTAATGGGTTGTACAGTTTTTTGAAATACACCCTTTATTTGGATTGCTGCTTGATTAAAAATAGATGAGAGGGGGTGGGAGGTGGGAGGGGATTCATGTTTGGGAACGCATGTACACTCGGGGTGAATTCATGTCAATATTTGGCAAAACCAATACAGTATTGTAAAGTAAAAAAAAAATAATAAAATAAAAATAAAAATAGATGAGAAAATTCATAGAGATAATTATGAATAGGAGAGGGCAGGATTTCAGCGTTTATTTCCCATCATTTGAGAAAACAATGTATCCTTTGTAGCGGAACTTGCCGGAGTCTAACCAGGAAGGGCCCTGAAAATAGATGCCTGACATCAAATTGTGCCTTAATGGACACTAAGTATTCACACGGACTGCCAGGTTTAACTCAATGAACCTAGACACTGCTACAATTTATTTTATTCTCAGACAGACCAATCTTAGGATACCGTATGATCTTCAGGGATGTGGGAATGTCGGCTAAACAGTGTTACCTGGCATGGTCAGGTCCAAGCAAGTTACCTGTCCGGTCTAGGGGCATCCTTGCCATCAACTCCCAAGTCCTTAACAACCTAGTTCAACCTGAATCCTTTTCTTTTTCCCTCTGGGCAATCAGTGGCAGCCCGTATAATTCTCATCTTATAAAAGAATTCATTTAGAGGTGGTCTGAAAGTTAATGGTTAAGCCCATTGTTTGCGGTCCCATGAATATAGGTCACAATAGTAACAAGCCTTTAGACAGAAGGTACATAGAGAGAGAGGAGCAGTTCAGGACCTTATTACAACATGTCTATCAAACCCAGGGGAACAAACAATGTGTCTGATTGATTTTTAAAAAGTCTGGCAGACAGCTCTCATTGTGCCTGTAGCCCCAAACCTTGCCCCAAATTAAAACTGGAAGCTCAAAAAAACACCCAGCCTTCCTGACTCAACCACCAGGACTCACTCTCTCGGGGCAAAACCCCTCGGTTCCATTCAAGATTCTCATCTTTCCTCTCGCAGGTTCAGGTGTGGGTGACCCAGAGATGTCTCCCCATCGGCGACTGTGCCAAGGATGGAGAGATTTCTCCAGAACAAGTCCCACCCACCCTGCCCCCAGCCGCAAACAGAAAAGCTCCCTTTCACTTTGCTTATGTCTCTTCCCATCAATCTCTCCTTATGATAAACGCCAAATACTAACAGGACAAATGAGTAATATGCAAGAAAGGCCCCTGGAGAATAATTCAGGGAGAGGAAGATAACATCTGAGCAGTAAGTCACATCTCGAGTCTCCCAATGCCGCTATGCAGAGCTTCTGAAGTCCACAGGTAATATGATGGTGGCTCTGATCACAGTACATTTTTGTCTCCATGTGACCGTGAACTGTCCCCTTGCCCTTCTCATCACGGCCAGCGAGCGTCATTTAAAAGGTGCCCAGTCCTGTGCGTTCAGTGAACAGCTCTGCAGGCTACACTGGCATAAACTCAGCTGGTTGGGGATTTCAGATGAAAAGTGCAAAGCATGTAGCAGATTGTAAAACAATATTTAGATCCAAACAGATAAAGGAAATGCAGCTGGAAACTGTGGAGGATTAATTAAAAGACACGTGGAGGGGCGGCTTTTCTGGGGGTCCAGCAGTTAAGCCTCCAAGGTCCCAATGCAGGGGGCCCGGGTTCCATCCCTGGTCATGGAGACAGATCTCTCACCCCACAACTAGGATCTCTCATGTTGCAACTAAAGATATCGAGCACAGCAACCAAGGCCCGGCGCAGCCAAATCAATACATAAGGAAACATCGTTTTTAGAAAAGACTACATTTGGGTCCATTCTGACAATCACATTTAAGATTTATAAAACACAGGCAAGTGAAGGATAACAGCTGGATGTGGGCATTGTATAAGCTTTCATCAACATTTCCAGTGTCCACACCTACGAAAGAGGTCTGCGCTTGCAATTGCTTAAGGGAAGAATCATCTTTCTGGACTTTCAGAGCCAAGGGAACCAGAAAGCAGATACCTCAGAGTATGGAAGTAGTATATTTGGATGTAGAGCTTACATTTTCTTTTTCTCACTGACTGGGTCCTGACTACACAAGACAGGAATTAACTAGCTTAGCGAAATACCAAACCAAATTCCTCTCCCCTAAAAACAAAGATGAACAAACAAAACAGGCTGCTTGTTTTATGACAGGAGGTAGGAGAGGACCAACACTCGCTGGTGTGAAATAAGGGAAGAGCGTTTATGTGGCCAGGTTTTAAGGTGACACCGAGGCCGACATCACGGCCGGGTTCTCAGGGAGACGGTACCCCTGGGAGTCGCGTCTCCCAGGACAGAGGAGGTGCTGGCAGGCCCCCCCACCACCGTGGGTCCCCACTTACAGCCCCCGCCCCGCCACTGGCGTGCGTTCTGGTGTTCACTCTGTGGCGGAAACACTGTTCACACTTCCCTCCTGGTGCAGAGGGGAGCGAATGGAGCAGAAGGGTAAAACCCTTGGCAGTCTAAAGACACCCTCCAGGCTTCCAAGAACACACCTCAGAAAGAAGCATGATATACACACACACACCCCAAAAGGAAAGTCAGCCCAAGCAACATCGAGTGAGGTTTATATGCCATCATTTAAAATAGAAAAGCGATGGTAATAAAGTCTCCATCATGTGTCATCACCTCATATGTGGAATCTGAAAAAATGATACAGACAGACTCACAGACATAGAAAACAAATCGATGTTACCAAAGGGGAAGGGGCGAGGAGTTTGGAATTAACATATATAGTTCTGGACATACACAGAGGACTATATATAAAATAGATAACCAACAAGGACCTACCGTATAGCACAGGGAACTCTACCCAATATCTCGTAATAATCTATAATGGAAAAGAATCTGAAAAAGAAGAGCTATACATATAAAAGTATATATAACCGAATCACTTTGCTGTANCATTTAAAATAGAAAAGCGATGGTAATAAAGTCTCCATCATGTGTCATCACCTCATATGTGGAATCTGAAAAAATGATACAGACTCACAGACATAGAAAACAAATCGATGTTACCAAAGGGGAAAGGGGCGAAGGAGTTTAGAAGTAACGTATATAGTTCTGGACATACACAGAGGACTATATATAAAATAGATAACCAACAAGGACCTACCGTATAGCACAGGGAACTCTACCCAATATCTCGTAATAATCTATAATGGAAAAGAATCTGAAAAAGAAGAGCTATACATATAAAAGTATATATAACCGAATCACTTTGCTGTATGCTTAAAACTAACATAACACTGTAAATTAACTATATTTCAATTTAAAAATTAAATAAAATCAAACACTAGCTGGCTGAGCATCGAAGAATTGATGCTTTCAAACTGTGGTGCTGGAGAAGACTCTTAAGCGTCCCTGGACAGCAAGGAGATCAAACCAGTCCTAAGGGAAACCAGTCCTGAATATCCACTGGAAGGACTGATGCCGAAGCTGAAGCTCTAACGTTCTGGCCACCTGACGTGAAGAGCCGACTCACTGGAAAAGAGCCTGATGCTGGGAAAGACTGAAGGCAGGAGGAGAAGGGAGAGCAGAGGATGAGATGGTTGGATGGCATCACCGACTCAATGGACATGAATCTGAGCAAACTCTGGGAGATGGTGAAGGACAGGGAAGCCTGGAGTGGGACACAACTTAGCAATTGAACAACAAGCTTTCAAAGTGGTAAGATTTTAAACTTCCAAGTTAGTATTTTGGTTTTTTAACACACACACATGCACACGTGTCTCTAGCTATGGAATTACATTTTAAACTAAGCCAAGGAGAATAAAATATTTAATGTAGATTGTAGATTACAAAAGCTGTAAAGAAAATTCCCTAAAGTGATAAAGTGTAACTTCTATGCTGAATACAGAAAAGTAACGAAACATTGCCCAAAGGCTCTGGAATCATCTCTCTCCCCCACTTTCAGGGTCTAAGACAGGTTTGTAACTGTAACCAGTGTGTACAGATGAGGTAATTTACAGCTGAATTAAACAAAAACAAAAACCTTATCACAAAAAAATACAAATTGAAGCTCTTGAAATCCAGTTCACCCGTGTTTGGGTATAAAAAAATTCTGTTTTCAGATTCACAGGTTTATTGTGAGTTTAATTAAAGATCTTTAGATATTTAAATCAGCATTCGGCAATGGGTTTGAACTCTATCTTTTTTAAGAAACTGCACATTTGAAATGACATGATAAAGCATTTAGGAGGAGTTAACAGTGCAGCTCACAGAAAACTTCAAAAGTTACCAACACAATCCGTCTGTCGTATCTCTTAGTGATTTCCTTGCAGTCAGTCAAAACTGTCCAAACTCCTTCTAGAACAATGACAGTAATCCGGTTGAGGCTTAACCAAGAGTGCCTAAATTGGGCCAGCTTTAGATAATGCTTTCACTGATGTCAAATAAGATAAAACCAGAAATACCTAATTTGCTATCAAACTGTTTGGAAATCCATTCTTTAAAAAAATAATGATAATTACCTAACTTGTTTTCACGCATGCAAGCGTTTCTCAATTTTCTGCTTTTTGTTTGTTCGTCTTTTTCCGGCTGTGTCAAATCTTGACTGCATCTCGGCACATGAGGGCTTAGCTCTCTGACTAGGGTGGAACCCGGGTCTCCTGCATTGGAAGGTGGATTCTTAACACAGGGACCACCAGCGCAGGCCCTCCATTTTCCGTGCTTTGCCTTTTGTTTTAAAACTTGAACAAACCTCCCATGCCTTCATTCATCAAATAATGAACAGACGGGTACTTTCTATAGGAAATATAACACAAACCTGCCATCTGTGTTTTTCAACTTCACCAAGTTCCCACAAGCTGAGGCCAGGTGAGCAAAATCAGTGACACACCCTTCCCTTCCCCGACAATGGAAAAAAAAAATCTGTGTGTACACTGCCCCACTTCACCAGACTCATTCCCATATTCCATTTATGCCATATCGACTTTGAGATCAGAAGGTCTAGAAAGCAGCTTTCACCAATCACAATGACAATTCCCAGTGTTTGTCCCAAGGAGATATTAAGGGTTTTTCTTGTAATTAATTTACATGTAGGTTTAAGATGAATAAGTGACTGTTAGAATCAATTTCAATCAATAGTCAATAATTTTCTAACTTTAGCCAAAAACATCCACCTTGGAAGATCTGAGTGGTTTGCAAACAATGGGGAGAAAGTAATAACCGATATCTATTGTTACAATGCCGGGGTTTTTAATGTAATTAGCTCATTTAACCCTCACAACAACCTTAGGTCGTAGGTACAACCCTTCTTTTACAGATGAAGAAACTGAGGCAGCAAGGCGCAGAGGCGCTTGCCCAAGGTCACCCAGCACAGCACACCGATGCCACTGGTCTCGGGCACCAACTCCAGCACTTCACTGCCTCCGGGCGCACACGCACGCACACCCTCCGCTCACTCCAAACGAGCACCCTCTTTCCCGTCTGGTACTAGGAATGTGGTCTCCCAGCAGACATGCAGGGGACATTGTGATCTAATAACACGCCAAACACAAGTAAGGGACGAAACTGAGGGGGCCCTCCAGGTCCGAAGCCCCTGCCCTGTCTGTCTGCCTCTGGGTGTCCCCCACGAAGCCCAGGACAGCTCTGGGAGGACCTCGCCAGCGCTCAGGACTGCCTACTGACTTGACTTTGATAATCCCGAAGAATGGATGATGGAACTTGGAAACAAAGTCAGCCCAATTGCTGGCACTTTCTGTAGCAGCTGGGCGTCCAGCCAGCCAGTCTAGATAACGACCACGGCGTGGACAGAATAACCAGGGGGAGGGCAGTGAGATGTGAACTCAGGACAGCTTCATTATTGTTCCAGTTTTTCAGAAATGTTGTCCAGTGATCAGAGCTATGGCTCTCACACTGAAGTAGGTCACTGAGAGAGTCACTTTCTGTGACTGAGTGAGTGAGCAAGCAAAGAAGAAAGTGGAGAGAGATGGAACCTGGGAGAAGAGGAGGAGGAGACTGTCCACACAGACCCGATACCGCATAGACCCGGCACCCAGCACTGAGAACGTCCACACTGGTCAACTGGAAGGCAAACCTCAACTCAGCAGAAGTTTCCCATTTTGAGAAAGGAATACAAATTGGCATCCAACAGTAAGGACGCTGCATTTTTAGGCTGCTTAATTTGATTTACAACTAATTAAAAAAAAAAAAAAAAACAGACTGAGCTAGCAAAAATCCTTCAAGCTAGGCTGCAGCAGTACATGAACTAAGAACTTCCAGAGTTCAAGCTGGATTAAGAAAAGCAGAGGAACCAGAGATCAAATTGCCAACATCTGACTAGATCATCGGAGAAGGAAAGGGCAGCCCACGCCAGGATTCTTGCCTGGAGAATCCCAGGGACAGAGGAGCCTGGTGGGCTGCCGTCTATGGGGTCACAAAGGGTCAGACACGGCTGAAGCAACTTAGCAGGAGCAGACTGGATCACAGAAAATTTCCAAAAGAAGAGAATTCCAAAAAAATATCTACTTCTGCCTCGTTGACTATGCTAAAGCCTTTGACTGTGTGGATCACAACAAAGTATGGAAAATTCTTAAAGAGATGGGAATACCAGACCACCTTACCTGCCTCCTGTGAAACCTGTATGCAGGTGAAGAGCCAGCCATGGAACAATGGACGGGTTCCAAACTGGGAAAGGAGTCCCTCAAGACTATATATTGTCACCCTGCTCATTTTACTTATATGCAGAGTACATCATGAGAAATGCCAGGCTAGATGAATCACAAGCTGGAATCAAGATTTCCAGGAGAAATATCACAACCTCAGATATGCAGATGACACCACTCTAATGACAAAAAGTGAAGAGGAACTGAAGAGCTTCTTGATGAGGGTGAAAGAGGAGAGTAAAAAGGCTGGCTTAAATCTCAGCATTCAAAAAACTAAGATCATGGAATCCGGTCCCATCACTTCATGGCAAACAGATGGGGGGAAAGTGGAAATAGTAACAGATTTAATTTTCTTGGGCTCTAAAATCACTTCAGGCAGTGACTGCAGCCACAAAATTAAAAGATGCTTACTCCTGGGAAGGAAAGCTATGATGAACTCAGCGTATTAAAAAGCAGAGACATCACTTTGCTGACAAAGGTTTGCATAGTCAAAGCTATGGTTTTTCCAGTAGTCATGGACGGATGTGAGACTTGGACCATAAAGAAGGCTGAGCGCTAAAGAATTGATGCTTTCAAATTGTGGTGCTGGGGAAGAATCTTGCGAGTCCCTTGGACTGCAAAGAGATCAAATCAATCCATGCTGGAAGAAACCAACCCTTAATATTTCTTGGAAGGACTCGTGCTGAAGTCCGAGCTCCAGCACCTTGGCCACCTGCTGCAGCACCCCATGAAGACGGACTGACCTGCAGGAGAAACGGGGCGCCTCAGCTCTAGTCCTGTTCCTTTAAGTAACCTTTTCATTTCTGGCATCTCAACTATGTCTTTCTTGAAGCTCGCATGTTTGAGATCTTTTAAAATATATCCTCAAGTGTTTTGGCCTTTAGTTTTTCAACTGGTGAAAGTTCCTGGGTTCACATCCCTGTTTAAAAATAAAATAGGTTTTGGTTTTGCTATTAATGTCTCCCTTCCAATTGAACCAACATTGTGCCACCCTTCCACCACTGAGTACAGGAAAATACCGTCTCCTGTCCTGTGTCTGCTCGCTGTCCTCAATTTCCTGGACTTTTCACTGATGACTCACGAGCCGGGAGATGGCAGGTGTGACCGTGCAGACAGGCCGAGCGCGCGGCTGCGCGTGACGGTGACAAGAGGCACGGCCACAGCACACCTTCTGCTCGGTCCGCGCGGACCAGGCTCTCTCTGGCATCTCTCGGGGGACACGCTGACCGCCCTCATTTGGCTTCTACTAGAGGCCTCTGTCTCTTCACGGGTCACTGGGGAGCACCATAAGAATGCCAACGACCGTATGCCCAACTATTAACAGAGGGGGGTACTGAGAGCTGGGCGGGCTGCGTAATTCACCACGGCGACTGACAGGACCCACTTGACCTTCCTGGACAAGCACGGAAGCCAGGTCTGGTCCGAGCTCCTTAAAGGATCGGGGAAAGCAGAGTGACAAGCGTCCAGACTCCAGGACCAGACCAACGGGCCAGTCACAGCTCCATTCCCGAGCTGACTGACTCCAGGAAAATAATTCAGCTTCACGACTCTCCACTTCCCCCACTTTTTTTAAGTGTAGGCGATTTACAATGTTCTGTTAGTTTGAGGTGTACGGCACAGGGATCCAGAATATACAGTCTCTTTTCTCAGATTCCTCTTCCTTATGGACTATTACAAAATATTTAGTAGACTTCCCTGTGCTACGCAGTAGGTCCTTGGTGACTATCTATTTTATAGATAGTAGTGTGTATATGTTAGTCCCAAACTTCTAATTTATCTTTCCCCCACCCTTTCCCACAGACTTAATCATAAATCTGTTTTCTGTGTCTGTGGGTTTATTTCTGAATGGCCAACAAGAGGAGAATGGTAAGTTACAGAGGAGCCATCTAACGGAGCAGCAACCAGAAATTCAAAATTATGTTTTAGAAAGAAACATATCGGATGGAAAAATAGTGATCATATAATGTAAATGTCTAAAAGGGCAACTATAAAACAATATATAGGACACCAATTTTGTCTGTATTTCAGAACTTAAATACACTGGAAAAAGACTAGAAGAAAATATTTCAAACCATAAGATCAGATCCTTGGAAGGAAAGCTATGACAAACCTAGACAGTGTATTAAAAAGCAGAGATATCACTTTGCTGACAAAGGTCTGTGTAGCCAAAGCTATGGTTTTTCCAGTAGTCATGTATGTATGTGAGAGTTGGACCATAAAGAAGGCTGAGTGCTTAAGAACTGAGGCTTTCAAATTGTGGTGCTGGAGAAGACTCTTGAGAGTCCCTTGGACTGCAAGGAGATCCAACCAGTGCATCCTAAAGGAAATCAACTCTGAATATTCACTGGGAGGACTGATGCTGAAGCTGAAGCTCCAATACTCTGGCCACCGGATACAAAGAGCCGAATCACAGGAAAAGACGGTGATGCTGGGAAAGACTGAAGGCAGGAGGAGAAGGGGACTACAGAGGACGAGATAGCATCGACAAGTCAGTGATCGTGAGTGCGAGCAAAACGCCGGGAGATGGTGAAGGACAGGGAAGCCTGGTGTGCTGCAGACCGGGGGGTTGCAAAGAGTGGGACCCGACTGAACAACGGTAACAACGATAGGTCCCAGGATGCCAGGACTACGGGCAACTCCCTCCACGCTTGGCTGCAGTTTCTAAGTTGTCTTAATCTCTTTTTCTGCATACATATCGACGTGTACTAGATTTTTTTACTTGAATGCATAAATGTGACCATATGCCCCTACTTTTTCTTCTCTTTGGCTTGGTTCTCCCACTCACGCAATAACCTGGCTTTGCTCGTCTACTATAAATCTTCACGAGACCCCCTCCAAGCTTCCCTGAGAAGGCTCTGTGTAGCTTTTCTTTAATGGCCGCATTACACCTAACAGAGCGGAGATTCTATAATTTATTCAGCTTTCCCCTAGTCAGTGGTTGGTCTCTCTGCTTGTATATTTCCATGCTCCCAGGACAGATGCTAACACAGGCTAGGCTCTGCTCGGGTGGAATGGGGTTAGGACCCCGAGCCCTCCACAGCCCCTCAGGAATCCCCTGTTACTTGGCCCACTCCGAGGTGCTCTCAAGGATGCTCCAGCCCACTTCCAGAATGCTGCCTCTCATCCCTCCCAAGATGCATTAGGGATGCCTGGTACCCCTAGCATCCTAAACTCTGATAACAGCTTTCCTCCTTTCTCTCTTCCACCAGACCGAATTTCACAAGGTCTGCTCTTCATCCCCAGCACCAGTTACAGCCTCCTGCATATTAGCTGATGAAGCAGATGGATGGATGGAGAAATAAACAGATGAAGATGCGAATGAACAGAGGCATGAATGTTAGGATGTTTTGAGGAACTACAAGTAGTTCTTTACAGCCAGAGTATAGAATGAATGAGAAGACAGATCAGAGAAGTTAAAAAAGAAAAAGTCAGGGGACACACCCATGGCTGATTCATGTTGGTGTATGGAGAAACCAGCACAATATCATAAAGCAATTTGGTCAGATCCTAAAGGGTCCTGTGTGATAAACAGTATGAATATTTTATTCTAAAGAGTAGGGCAAACCACTGAAGAATTTAAAGCAGCAGAATAATTAATCACTTTAAAAAAAGAAATGTGTTAAGCAGGAGTGTGGGGAAAGGCCTGGAGAAGCCAGAGCAAAGGCAGAGAACCATCGGGAGAGGACAGAGGAATTGGAGGCGGAGAGGATGCGCAGGCCACGGGGCTAGACCTGCTGTGCTCCCACTCAGCCGTCCGCGGAGCCGTGGTCCATGCTGCACCCGTGCTGAGGAACCAGTGGGAGAGGGGACACAGAACCCACCAAGGGTCACACTGGTGGCCAGTGAGGCACCGGCCCAGACCTCGAGCCCCTCTGGCCCCAGGCCAGTGAGCTGTCCTGTCTGGACGGCGGAAACCAACCCAAGAGCAGGACCGGACCAGAAGATGGGATGCCACTGAGGGATGTCAGGGAACAGAAGGGGCTGAGCTGGGCAACTGAATGGACACAGAGAGTTAATCAGGGGGAGATTTTTAGAGGGATACTCACATTTCTGACTTAGCAGTTTGGTGGTGTCCTTCACTCAAAAAATTTGGCATTTGAAATGAAAGATGATGAGTTCCATTTGGGACATGCTGAATTGGATTTGCACTTAGGATTTATTGATATTTATGTATATATTTATATTATGTAAGGACACTGTACATTATCAATTCTATGTTTAAATTTCTGTGCATTTCCCCAGCTTACATCTTCTAGCCATCAATACTAATAGTGTTAGTGGATATTTATGGAATGACTGTCATGTGCCAGGCATATAAACCATTTAATTCATAATAATTAGTTTTAGAGTTAAATGATAGCACGTATGTAAAGCGCTTGGCAGAGTGCCTGGCTTATTGTATGTGTCCAGCAAATGGAGAAATGACACATGAAGACATAAAAGGAAAGAGAAGTTGAAAAAAGTAGCAAAAAATCACATACCTAGTTACAACTATTCTAAATCGCACAAA
>SJYQ01095349.1:574258-588468 GCA_006410935.1 Redunca redunca
CAACTATTCTAAATCGCACAAATATTCTAATATTAATATAGCTGATTGGAATAAAACTTCAAGATCACAATAATAGCCCAAAAAAGACACTAAATTAAGCAGAGCACAATTAAGTTTGGTGGTAACAGAAGTTAGTGAAAAAGAGAATGAATAATTGAAATCTCACAATTCCAAATTTTTTATTTACCTGAAAAATCAACTCTCTTTTCTCTTGATTATTAGCTAAAGATAAAGATGGTTTGTGGCTATCTGGGAAATACAAAAGAACTGGAAAGATCTAAAAATACATTAATATTATTAATGTAATATTAAATAAATAATGGTTGAGGATATAACTTGTTAGATTCATGGAAATAAAAATAACAGGTAGAAACTATGCCTCACTCTTTGAAACTCATTTTTGTTTTTCTCTATTTCATACAGTATAAGAAAACCTTTCTAAGTACGGGGTTGACCAAAAAGTTCATTTGGGTTTTTCCATAAACCTTACAGGAAGAACCAGAACAAACCTTTTGGCCAACCCAATATCTTCAATTAATCCTTTCTCTTTTGGTTTTATCTTTTCTTTCCCAAAACGTAATGTGCATTTACGCCCCTATTTTATTACTATCAGTAGATTGATGCTCGATGTTCTGACTAATCACAGATTGCTGTGTGTTCAGAAACCCGCTAAGGTTTGCTTGCATGGGTGTGTGTGTGTGCATGCGTGTTCAGTTGCTAAATCATGTCTGACTCTTTGCAACCCCAGGGACCGTAGTCCGCCAGGCTTCTCTGTCCACGGTATTTTTTTCAAGCAAAAATACTGGAGTGGATTGCCATCGATATTTTAAAATCCTTCCTCGTTTACCATTTTTTATTAAATGTGCTCTTATTTCACAAAGGATTGAGAGGGCAAAAAAAATAACAATACAACGGTGTGTATTAGAATAACTTCAGCACAATCAAGATGGAGTTGTACGGCCCTGTGGAAGATTTAGCCATGTGACTCTTTCACTCTAGAGGAACACTTGTCACCTGAAAGACCATTTCACTCCCGTAGCCTACCAGATGACGTCAGGTAACACACAGCCTTCAGGTCCCTGAGTTAAGAACGTCTGAGGCCTGTTTGTGGCTCCGTATCTTTTGGGATAATCACCATGTAATTTCTAGAGGAATCACTCTGGATGTTCTGCATATCCCTCTGTTAAAAATCGTTTAGCTAATTTGGTTATTTGCCGGCCCTGAATGGAGACAAAATGGCTCTGAGTTTATTCCATTTGCTCTAAATAAAGATATGAACCCAAAGTCATCAGAGCCAGATCACAGATTGTGATAAACGTGGGGAACTCAACACAAGCCCACAGAAGAATCAAGTCTGAAAGATTTCAATTGCTGGAAGACTGACTAAGGCTCTGTTTAATTATTAGTGCTATAAAAAGTGAGTAATATTTACCTGGCCATAATAGTGCTGTGTAAAAGTGACTTATCTGTCCTGCCAGGTGCCCCATTTCTCACAGTTATTACAAAGAATGGAAGGAAATCTGTACACAGTCATTGCTTCTCCAGATTCGCCACCCCAGCATCTTATACGACTGGGGGCTTGCAGGCTGTTAAAGAAGCCGATTTTTATTTTTCTTTAAGTGCCAGTGCTAGCCCGGGGCTTAAATGAAATCAGTGACAAGTGGCTTTGTTAGTGAAGGGTACCAGCAAAAGTGCCCCAGTAAGCATGGGGCATGCGTATGTGCCGTGTATAACAGTGGCAAAATGTCTGCCTGCCAGTGCGGGAGATGTAAGAGATGTGGGCTTGATCCCTGGGTCAGGAAGATCCCCTGGAAAAGGAAACGGCAACCCGCTCCAGGATTCTTGCCTGGGAAATCCCACGGACGGAGGAGCCTGGCGGGCTACAGTCCATGGGGTTGCAAAGAGTCGGACAGGGCTGAGTGTCTGAGCACACAAACTCCCCAATAACTGGTACAATCAGTCCCACTGAGTGATGAGTCATTTAGGGTGCTTGTTCTTGGTAAATCCGAATATAAACAGACCCGCGGGCTTTCTGCTATATGCTCACGCACAGTGCTGACCAGAAACCTGATTTTACAAGACTCTCAGTTCCTAGTGGATATGTCATAATGTCTTGGAAGAGAATATTCAGGAAGTTTACAGCGACTGTGATTCATTAACCCAGCTTCAACATCGTCATGCAATATGGGTTCAGATGACATTACTGAATGCTTTCTGGATTTTGGCAAAGATGTCCAGGAGTCATTAGTTATCTGTCAATCATTTACAAATCCTTCCTGAAACCAGTTAGCAAATAATGTTTTATCAGTATAAACAGGGATCCTTGTACATGTGAGTCACCGAAGGTCTGCTCTGTGGTGGCATCTGATGAGTTCGGTGGAATAGCGAAGGTGATGAAATGCCCACATCTGCCCAAAGGACATGCTTAGACTGTGCCTTGATTGGGAAAAATAATTACTAAAAGCTGAGGTTGTGATTCCTTTTCTGCTTTTCCCCAAGCCTGGTCGGAACCTAAATTGCTCATTAACCACCTCTCGGGCTGAGTTCCGTGCACCTGTTATTTGCAGCACACGCGAGTGTTATTCCAGCCTTCTTTCACAAAAATATGTTCATTTCTCACAAAGTTCTGAGTGTCTATTTCTAGTCAATTAGCCTCCTAGATAAGCTTCAACAGACCAAAGTAACTCATTAATGCGACATTTCCTCAGCATGCCAGTAAGCTCTACAGGACGTGAATAAGACAGGCAAACTGTAATTTTTAAAGGTTCTGGTGGGAGTTAAGGGAACCCAGTAATACTATCATCTTTCAATATTTTTTTGTAAATTTTGTAAATAAGCCTGTCTAATCAGACATATATAACAAAGCAGGGAATTCAATCTTTTTTATTGTTCCATGTTTTATTAGCCATACACACAAAAGAAGAGGACCAGAGCAAAGAACGTCGCCCCGCGATTGAATTACAAACCATGGGAGGTCTTCCATAGGGTGTCAGGTCGAACCTGTGATTAAGAACTGGCGTCAAGAACAAAACGCAGAAAAGAAACTTGCATATATCTTCCCAAATTCCATTTATGGAAGATGAGTCTCTCACCCAAGACCCCGAGTCACACAGTCCATTGCGGCTTTTAATGACGTCAAAATGTGTATTGGAGGGCATCCCCGGTGGTCTAGCGGTTTAGAATTCACCTTGCTGTGCCGGGGACATCGGTTCCATCCCTGCTCCGGGAAGACCCCACATACTGCAAGCACCTGAGCGGACGTCACAACTGCGGAACCCAGGCTCCAGACCCACAGCTACGTGCCCACGCGTCAAGCCTACCGAAGCCCGCTGGCCTCGAACCCAGCCTCTACCGCAAGAGACGCCCCTGCAACGAGAAGCCCGCACACCGCGAATGGAGAAAACCCAGGCAGCAGCGAAGACGCAGGGCAGCCAAAAGCTTAGCAGGTAGATCATTTTAAGACATCAAATAGAGACTTCTGGGCCTTCCCTGGAGGTCCGGTGATTAAGGATCCACCTGCCGATGCAGGGGACACGCGTTCAATCCCTGACGACCCTACATGCCACAGGGCAACTAACCCCGCCGCAAGCGCTCAAGTCCGCACGCCTGGGGCCCGTGCTCCCCAGCCAGAGGAGCCCTCACGCCGCAAACAGGAGCGGCCCCACTCGGCGCAGCTAGAGAAAGCTGGCGCAAAACAAGACCCGGTGCAGCCGAGACACAATAAGCAAATAAATCTTTTTAATTGGTGAAGATTGAAATTTAAAAACACAGTATATTACTACAGGCTGAATGCAGAAGTGCATGTGAGAAGGCAGCTTTCTATTAAGCTAGACGTTAAAAAGACTTCTGAAAACGCTGCTTTTTAAAGATTCTTTTCCTTCAGAAAATAGTTCTTTTCCATTCTCAATGTGTTATAATACACCTTGATAACAATACATTAATATACTTATAACTAATAATTTTTACTTTCTCAATTTTAATTCCAAATGCAATAAACACTAATTGATATAACTTACATGAGCAAAAACCTTTTGGAGTCCTAAAACTTTTTAGGAGAAGAGCTGCTCCTCAGGGTCATGCGTCGCATCCTTTAACATTTACACAGGCACATTTATGGCACTGCACCACATTACTGTCTGATTGCTTAAAGAAATAACAACAAAGAACTGACATGGATAATTATAATCACCCAATCCTTTGTAGCTTGAGATATATATTTACTCGTCCAGCTAAATACTTCACTTCCAGCCTCCCTTGCAGCTAAGTGTGAAAGAAAAAGTGAAAGTGAAAGTCGCTCAGTTGTGTGCGAATTTTTTGTACCCCATGGACTATACACTCCATGGAATTCTCCAGGCCAGAATCCCTTCTCCAGGGGATCTTCCCAACCCATGGAGAGAACCCCGGGCTCCCACATTGAGGGCGGATCTTTACCAGCTGAGCCACAAGGGAAGCCCAAGAATCCTGGAGTAGGTAGCCAATCCCTTCTCCAGCAGATCTTCCCAACCCAGGAATCGAACCAGGGTCTCCTGCATTGCAGGCGGATTCTTTACCAACTGAGCTCTCAGGGAAGCGGCTGAGTGCACATATGTGTCAAATTTCTGCCTAGTGAAATATAAGCAAAGTGTTTACACAGTACTTTCAGGAAATGTGCTGAAAAAGGAATCCATGTTTTCTCCCTTCATCCACGCTGCTTCCTGGTAGTGATGGCTGGCCTCCAGCAGCTGTTTTGGTGACAACAGCTGAGGACAAGAGCCAGAGGACAGAGAAAGGGAAGGAGTGAGGTCCTGTGTAACTTCACAGGGGCACGGTACCATCCCTACCTCTGAAATGCTTTCATAGGAGAAAGATAAATGTCTTATTTAAACCACTGTCTTTCTGGTTTTCTATTATATGCAGTCAAATTTAAGCCAAAAAAATATAATTTTGATGGGGAAAATGCTGTACATAAACATTCTGGCTTTTCCAATGGAATCTTAGGCAAAAAGAAAAAAAAAAAAACTGCTCCATTAGCAAAATCGAAACATACAAGAAGATGACTAACTGTCCCACAACATAGGAAAAGACACGCATTGTTCTAAGAATCCAGATTTTATTACTCTGGAAAACAATAGAGATATTCTCCAAGAGCCTAAAACTAACCTTGGTCATTTGAATAATATCTCTTTCATGTGAGGAGTAACCCTTTTTTTCCCATGGATTCAAGGAAAGAATGATAATTTTTAAATTATGGGAAATGTATTTGCCAGCATTTACCTCAAAGTATAAAGCGTTACTTTTGGGGGGCAAAGAAATAGTATGCCCTTTTAATCAACTGACCAATCTACAAACAAGCTAAGGTTAACTCCTCAGCTAATGAACAGGCAGGATTAAAAAAAAAAAAAAAAAAAAGCTGGTTGACAAAGCAAAAGAGATAAATGAGTACAGGCTCAGCAAGCCTGCCTGAAGGGTTCCGAAGCGTCAATCATACCCCCGGTCATCACTTGGAAAATGAATGTCCGCCCACGTTATCATCTAAAATATATTTACAGAGGTCAGAAGAGCTACGTCTGTCCTCCTCTATGCAAAGAGGTGATGACATCCAGGGAGTATGTCCCAAGCCTAAGTTTAGTCAGTGGATTTAAGCTGGTTTGCAGTTTTCCCCACTAAGTGTGATCTTCTGACCCCTCAGTTTTACAACCTTCCACTCTCTGCGCTGCACACCAGCTCTCCACTTCTGAGTTAATCATTTCTGTGCCATTATCTGCAAAGAGTTCTTATCTCTTTTGCTGTCACTTTATAACAGGGTCCTCTTATCAACCTGCCTGGAGTCACATGATTCATCCAAGCCTATCAAAAGTTTCCAGGCCTCTGATTAGAAACCATCACGAAACTGGATACAAGGTTTACAGCAGATCACTAATGCTGGAAAAAGTACAGAGTCCAGGGAAAGACTTGCTTGTAACTTTCTGGATTCTTGGAGGGTTTTTTTTTTTTTTTTCCTCTCTTTTTCTTAACTTTCACTCAGGGTTATGATAGTCGGATGTGTCCTGCCCAAGGCTACAAAATTTGACAAGCTGCACTTCCATCTTACACTCAATGATATCTGCTTTAAACCAAAGGACTGCCTATAATTTTATTAAGAATGTCTTCTAATTCGGATACTGGGGATTTACAAGAATCTCTAAAGCACGGACTTACACCTATTGGTAAGTAGGAGTTGCTCTATTTATCATCTATTTATTATCCTGCTATGACACTAATACATGTAATTCAATGCCATTGATGTATTTACTTTTATAAGTCACTGCTTTTCCAGTTGTGTTTATTAAAAGCACAGAAGTCCACGTATATATCACACATTTATCTTTCTTGAAGTTAAAGAGGTAAATGAATATTTCAAATATTCTTATAGCCTTTGTTTCTGGACGTCATTCTACCAGCCTAAAATAGCCAGAAAATAAAAAGTACAATATATTCATTTCATCCCTAATATTTTCTGACACTTTTAAAAGAGAAATAATACACTAAAAGCTGAACCACTCGAAACAGGTTAGCCATATGGAGTCACCACCGATCCAGCCTTAAGCAAACGCTTCCAACTGTCTGGGGAGTTTGAAACCACACCACAGAGTGTCTCATTCATTAACGGTACTACAGAAAACTTTTGTTTTTCAATCCAAAAGACAAAATCAAAACCCAAAATCATACCATCATTAGTTAAGAAGTTAAGGGTTACAGATTTTCAAAATAATGAGTCTATCTTCTTTTTATAAACAGAATAAATACACAAAGCTAATTTTCATTTTTTAAAAGTACAAGCAATGCCAAGTCAGAAACGTTGATGTTACAGCAAGAACACTTTCAATTAACCCTAAACGTAAAGGGTGAAAAAGAAGACTCCCAGACATCTGTCATTATTGCTCTGTGGGAAACCGTGCCTTTATTCCTCCGCACTAGTTTTTGGAGGCCCTAAGCCCTTTCTTGCAGCACTTTTCTTAGGCTTTGGAATGAATTGGAATGCCCCTGTAATTCGCATAGGCCTGAGTTCCAGCTCTGCTGAGAAGGAAAACCAAGGTCTGGGATTTTCCTCGTTCTCCCTTCATAACCAGCTGACTCCACTGAACGCAGTGATTGCTTTTTTATGGGTCAACTACACCCTAAAGTATATCAATTGAGGAAATGACAAAAAAAAAAAAAAATTCTGTNAAAAAAAAAAAAAGTTCTGTACTTACGAAAAGGAGAACACTGAGAAGGCAGGCAGAGTGCAACAGAATTCAATTGCTCTGCAGATAAAAAGAAAATATGGGCACAGAAATGAGCTGGAAGAGAACACAGGGGCGATTTCACGTCTTTGCCCGGGGAGCAGCCTGGGCGCCTGGGCAAAGGGTCGCTGAAGGCGGAGGCCGCTGGGGCGAGGGCGCGCCCGAGCCGGGGGCGCGGGGGCGCGCGGCGAGGCCCGGAGCTGCGGGGGCGCGCGGCGAGGGCGTGCTCGGAGACGCACCCACCTGTGGATGCGAATTCAGGGCGAGGAAATCCGGGGCCGCGCTCGGGGCCGCTCACTTGGCGGCGCCAGCCCGGGGTGAATGAACCGGGTGAGGGTGGAAGGGACCGCCTTCGCGCTGCCTCGGCTCCCGCCCGGCGCTCAGGCCGCGCGGGGTCGGTCCGGGCGCGAGGCTGGACCCCTTCACGTCTGGGGTCCGCAGGGGCCGGAGCGCCGGCGGCCGAGGGGTCAGGATGGGGGTGGCCGTCTAACCCTGGAGGGACCGCTGGAGGCTGAGCCTCGAGAAGGTCCTGAAGGAAGGACCCAGGAGCCCAGCCCGGCCCCGGAACCCGTGCGGGACTTCAGGGCGCCGGAGAACAGCTTTGCGTTCAAAGAGCCCTCTCCCCGGACCTCACTCGCGGGCACTGCCGCTCCGGGCTCAGGATCGCCCCCTCCACCCCCCTTACCCCCCAGGTGCCCGGGTACGGCAGCCCTGCTGGTGGCCGTGAGAAGCCCTCTTTGGAAGCCCCTGGTCACCTCGGGGAGGCTGCTGGCTCTGAGCATCGTCTGCTCCACAGCGTAGCCTCCCGGGGTGCTGGGGTGGGGGGTGTCATTCCCGGGGTGCTGGGGGCCCTTTCTGGGATACTTGGCCAGACGCTCACTCAGAGGGACAGTGCTGCATCAGCTCTTCAGCGCGCCCCTGAAGGCCACTCGCCTCTAGAATTGGGGGGGAGGGGGCGGTGTCTGACCGCCCAGGGCAGGCCCACCGAGGAGAACCCACCAGTGCATCTCAGTGTCTGCAGTCCCCGGGGCTTTGATGGCAAATGGCACTTTGAGACCAGGGGGAGAGGCCCCCCAAACCCAGCCCACTGTGTGCACAGCGCAGTCAGGGACTGAATTCTGCCTCAGTTTCTCTGTTCTGCTGGGAATGTGCTGTTTCTCTAAACAGCAGTCTGTGTGTGTCCCGGTGGCATGGTTCCCTGACAACTGCATATAGTCTGTGCTCATATAAAGTGAAAATAAGACTCCAGTGTGGCTTCTGCTTGCCTGCAGGGCTGTCCAAGAGCATGAGGGCAGCAGACCTGGGCTATAACTAGATTGTTCCTTCGAGGGAACTGGTCTCAGATGCCCTCCAGACTCTCGGTGTCTGGCTTAGGTTTTTTACATTCTCATAAATAGGGTGACATTACAGAGTGCTATGCAGTAATAGTTTGAGAGAGAATAAAGTATTTGTCTATATCAGCAAAAGAGCCAAATCTGTGTCATAGGAAGCCTGTCATCTAAGGGGCTGCAACCCTCCAGCTATGTGCTTAACGTTACGGTTGATTTGCGTTAAGTTTATGTAATTCTTCTAATTAAGTGCATTTTCAAAGAATATTTTACAGTCTATATAATGTTGCATATGAGCCACAGTAAGTTCTGTGTAGTTGCTGCTGCTGCTGCTGCTGCTGAGTCGCTTCAGTCGTGTCCGACTCTGTGCAACCCCATAGACGGCAGCCCACCAGATTCCCCCATCCCTGGGATTCTCCAGGCAAGAACACTGGAGTGGGTTGCCATTTCCTTCTCCAGTGCATGAAAGTGAAAAGTGAAAGGGAAGTCACTCAGTTGTGTCCGACTCTTCACGTCCCCGTGGACTGCAGCCTACCAGGCTCCTCTGTCCATGGAATTTTCCAGGCAAGAGTACTGGAGTGGGGTGCCATTGCCTTCTCCGTCCTTCCTTCTACCTTCTGTCTTGCAGAGTCCATGTTCAGTTTGATATGTGCCTTTAAAACATTTTACATACATTTACATGTACATTTATGCATGCATTCTGTGTAGTTAGGGTATATAATAGGGGTTCCCTGGTGGCTCAGATGGTAAAGAATCCACCTTCAATGCAGGAAACCAAGGTTTGATCGTTGGGTCAGGAAGATCCCCCTGGAGAAAGGAATGGCAACCCACTCCAATATTCTTGCCTAGAGAACCCCATGAGCCAAGGGGTCTGGCGAGCTACAGTCCTTGGGGCTGCAGAGAGTCAGGCAAGACTGAGTGACTAAGCGCACACACAGGGTACGTAAGGCACAGGGAAGGTGCTGCCTGGAGGCTGTGATTGTATCAGTGCTCTCTGGGCCCCTTGGTGCTCTCGGAGGCTCATTTTATTCGGGTGACAAGCTTCAGCGAGCTCTGTGCCCTTAAGGGTCTCTGAAGCAGCGTCACACAACGGGCATTGAGACAGCCACCGTGTCGCCCTAACCTCCAGCCAGCTCTGTTCGCAGTGCCGTTGAGAACACCATCACCCACGCCCGTGCTCTGGTGCTCGAGCTGGGCTCAGGCAGCCAGTTCCGTCTGGGAAGCTGAGCCCCGGAGCCTCCTCTCCTCCCTGGCTCCTGCCCACCTCCCAAACACTGCTTCCGAGACTCTCTGTACTGGTCTGGATCCGCAACTGTGATGAGACTTAAAGGACTTCTTTAATGAACCAAGAGAGATATACAAAGCGAGAACAGAGGCTTGGTGATGCTTTTTTCCTTTACTTGACCCTTCCACCCAGACACAATGTCTAGGGTTATCTTGGCTTTAGCCTTGAACTTGAACTGAGCTAGAGAATGGCTCTGGGACTGTCTCCCTCCACAGTCCAACCTCCCCAAACAGCTCCTGGCATGCTCTATGCAGGGCAAGAAGCAGACATCTCACCCCCCAGTCCAGAACCTCCCTTTGAGGGTTCGTCCTTACTCCTCACCCTGTTGGAACTTCTCCGAGAAATCCACTTGGCTTCAGGGAGCTTCAGGAATTTGGGGGGCGCTGTATCCGGGGAGGGCCTAGCAGAGAACTGAATATGGATGGTGTGAGTGTGAGAGGTAGAGCCTGGAAACCCACGTGGACGGAAACTGACCAGACCACTCAGTCAAGGCTGCCTCCTTCTCAGCCTTTTCGAAAGCTCTGTCCTGTGTGTTTACATGATTCATATGAAAAGATATATTTAGCTTTTAAATCTCAAATAAGCAGAATCTCTGCAGTAACGCAAGTGAGTCCTGAGGACAGTGTCAGACCCTGCAAGACAGACAGCCGGCAAGAGCCTCCGCTGGAAGGGTCCATCTGTCATGGGCCTAGAAGGACTGGGCTCCCAGGTGGCGCTAGTGGTAAAGAGCCAGCTGCCAAAACCAGAGATGTAAGCGTTGTGGGTTCCATTCCCGGGGCAGGAAGATCCCCTGGAGGAGGGCATGGCAACCCACTCCAGTATTCTTGCCTGGAAAGTCCTATGGACAGAGGAGCCTGGCAGGCTATACTGTCCATAGGGTCCCAAAGAGTCGGACACGACTGAGCGCCTTAGCATGCAGAATGGCCAGTGACTCCCTTCCTGGTTGTTTTCCTTACAGAGGATGCTTTGGGGGAAGTTAGGGGGAAAGAGAAAAAGATAAGAAACTTATATTAATAACAGTGTGGTGGGCTGCTCTCCTTACACGAGCTCCTGCGTGTAAAATTTATTTTGTTTAAAACAAGGTTTTCTTCGTGAACCTTATTTTGTTGTTTAGTCACTGACTTGTGGCCGACTCTATGTGACCCCACAGACTGTAGCCCACCAGGCTCCTCTGTCCATGGGATTCTCCAGGCAAGAATCCTGGAGTAGGTTGCCATTTCCTCCTCCAGGGGATCTTCCCAACCCAGGGATCGAACCCAGGTCTCCTGCACTGGCAGGCAGATCCTTTACCACCGAGCCACCGGCAAAGTCCAAGTCTTATTTTACTGATGAAAAAAATAAGAACTTAGAAAGGTCAAGTGATTTATCCAAGGTCACTCAGTTTGTCAGAAGAGTGAGCTGTAAGTGGAACCCATGGATGGGACTCTGAAAACCATGCATTTTCCTAAGGTTATACCTTTTCGCCCCTGTTGATATAAAGAAGGAATGATCACAAGCAGCTGATCTGTTCAGACTTTCTTCCGAAGGCATTCTGCACTTAAGAAAGACACTGGTCAATGGCTCTTTGTCTTCCTCCTCCAACCACAGTGCAAATCAGCCTTAGAACCCCCAAGAGTCTGAAAAGGTGGGCTCCGCCAGCATCTGGCCCTGAACGCAGAGCAGCAATGGGGAGTGGGACGGGCGGCATGGGGGCGTTGGGGGAGGGAGGCCCTGCTTGTCTCAGACTCTGGGATTTCCTGGAAGGATCTTTGACATTGGGCTTGCAGTTCTGTGGCCTCTGGTGACAACTCGTGGGGTTACTGAGCAGACGACCAGGAAGCAGAAAATTCACAGCATCCACTTGTTACCATCAGAGGTATGAGGAAGGCAGGGAAATCCCTCAAAATGAGGGCGTTTACAGAGCACTTTCTATTCCTATACATAATACAGAAAGTCGTTCAGTCGTGTCGGACTCTGCGACCCCACAGACTATACAGTCCATGTATTCTCCAGGCCAGAATACCAGAGTGGGTCACCTTTCCCTTCTCCAGGGGGTCTTCCCAACCCAGGGATCGAACCCAGGTCTCCCGCATTGCAGGCGGATTCTTTACCAGCTGGGCCACGGGAGAAGCGCAACAGATCACCATTTTACTCCTGACAAACAATCCAATGCCTCCTGCGGGGAGGGGACAAGGAAAGAGTTTAAACACCGCCTCCCCCGCCCTCTTTAAGCACTTTTGACAAAGCCGGGTGTGTCTCCCACGCCAGGCGCTAACGCGTTTTCACAGTAAATGCTGCTTCTGGCTGCGGGTCTGGGCGTCTGCAGCCTCAGGGTCCCAACGCTCCATCGCCTCCAGTGGTCTCCGTGGGCCTGGAAAGAAAACTGCTTGGAACCCGCCCCCTGCCCATCCCGTCCCCGAGGCGACGCCCCACAGTGTCCAGACGAGAAACCCAGGGGAAAGTGAAAGGATTCGCCCCAAGGCTCGGTGCACGCTGGCCACCACCTCTTAACTACGAAAGTTGTTTTCCAGTTGGAGGCAGGTTGGAAAAGGACCCTCCGAATCGCGCGATCCGCGACCCCTCTGGGGACCCTAACTTGCCCACTCGGCAAGTCCCGGGGGGACAGTCCCTCCGAGAGCCCGGCCTTTTCAAACCCACACTTTCTTTGCTGGGGAAGAGGCACCCACATTGCTTGACAGCCGCAGCTCAGCGGGTTGGGCACACTTGGATCTTAAGAACCCCCAGGGGGCTTCCCTAAGACACAGCCTCGCGGCGGCCCATCCCGGAACAGCCCATGCCAGGGAAGCGGAAGCTGGGTGGCACGTCACCCCTTCTCTCGTGAAGCTTCCAGTCTGGCCAGAGTCAGTGGGACGTCAGTCTAGAGTCATCTAGTGCTGGGATCCGAGTTCCTCCTCCGGGGAGCTCTGGGGAGCGGGATCGCCTGGGGAGCAGCTCTCACCCAGGGCTTGGTGGTCTGCTCTGGGCCAGCAATGCCCTCGTGGATGCCACTCACCATTCTGGTTTGTCCCCAGCAACCTGGATGGGGTGGTTCCCAGAGTTGAGTTGCAGCTCACTCATGCTTGCATTTCAAACACAGAGAGGAACAGCTAGATTACACTGGCGGATTCCCAGGTGACGCTAGTGGTAAAGAGCCAATGCAGGAGACGTTAAGAGATGCAGGTTCGATCCCTAGGTTGGGAAGATCCCCTGGAGGAGGGCATGGCAACCCACTCCAGTACTCTTGCCTGGAGAATCCCAGGGACAGAGGAGACTGGTGGGCCCCAGTTCTTAGGGTCGCAAAAGGTCAGGCAGGACTGAAGCGACTGAATCCACAGATTAGGTTGGACCAGGTTGGACCCAAGGTCAGGTCCCAGCCAGCTCCTTTCACAAGACCGGATGCCCTGTTCCCCTCGAGGGCCACCGGCTCTACCAAAGTAGGACGTACTTGGATCCCTAGGCTGGGGCAGTTCTCTGCAAAGCAGAGGTTCTGCAAGGAAGCCTTCACAGCAAGGACAGCAGGTTCTTGACACTCCAGGAGTCTCCCCAACCTCACCTTTCCCTCGGGACAAAGATGCCAGTCTGTCTGGGAAGGGCTTGAGAGGCCTTGCTTACCCAGGAATCGTGTCACCTTGCATTTGCCTCGCTGGTCAAGAGGGGCCGGAGATATGCTGAGATGCTCCCATAGTGAGCGTGCTCACATCGAGGTTGGCGGCCACCCCGCCAGGCAGTCTTTCCGGGTGGACGGTCTAAACTGGCTGCCCTTCTTCCTCCTGGACTGGAGGTTGTTGTCAAGGATGTCGGAAGTAGTAATTTACGCAGGCGTCAGAAAAAGATTTTTTTAAAAAAGACACGCCTTTTCACCTATTCCAATTTATTTTCTGAACGCTTCAGCCAATTCCATGCTCTTCAGTAACTTACATGTCTGCAGGAAAACTTAACTCTTAAAAAAAAGTGCTTCCAGCGCAGGGTTGGGACGCCTCCACCCCACCCCAGCCACCCCGCCCTCCAGCTCGGGAGCACGACTCCAGAGTTATTGCTAAATTTAATTTTCAGAGGAAAGCAAAAGTGATTTCTGATGGGCTTTTCGAGTGGCAGGGGCGGAGAAGTGAAGCAGAGCCGGCTTCAGCGGTGTGTTCTGTCTCCCCCCAGGCTGGCCTAGCCTGGTCGCGGAGACTTTCTGGGGAAAGGGTGGAGGGGTGGGGTGGGAATCTAGATTTCTTCTGAAGAGTAGACACGAGCTCCGAGAAAAGTATTCCGGTTTCTCGAAAGCACCAAAAAGTAGGAATGGAGGAGGCGCTAGACATGGTTTTCAAGGATGCGGATTTGCAAGTTTTTGAGAGGTTGGGATGGGGCGGGGGCGGGGGCGGGGGGGGGGGG
>SJYQ01095349.1:589122-696439 GCA_006410935.1 Redunca redunca
GGGGGGCATAGAGCCCCCCCCCCAGCTGCCAGCCGGGGGTTGGCAGGAGGGTCAAAGTGCCCCAGATGCTCTCTGCAGTGGGAGGCCCTCCTGACAAACTTACTCTGAAAGTTCATCTGAATCCACACGCAAGGTGCGGGCACTGATTTGAGCCCTTTCTGAGCTTCATTCACAACGATGCTTAAAACAACCAGGCAGTTCTGAAAATGGACTGACTGACTGCGATACTGTCACCAAAATCTCAGCATCAGAAGGGTCACTGCGACCCACTCCCCTTTACCACCTAAGGGGCGGCCTTCTCACCAAGTTTCAAGGTCTTCATGAAACCTGCAGATGCTACCAAAACGGAGGTCTGAATAACTTCGATTCTGAGTACTGCAAGTTATGCAGCAAAATGACAGGTCAGCTCTGAGAGGCAGCAGTGTGTGAATGGCCAGGCCTGGGGATGTGGTGAGCAACCCATTTCATTCAAAAGTGCACATTATGCATGGCAGTGATTGGAGTACTTTTCAATTCATCAAATACTGGACTGGCCAGTTTGAGTGTGTGATCCCTATGCCATTCACATAGAATAAATTCAGAGCCTTTGAGATTCAAATTCACCCCCTTGTGGGTGGACTCTACTCAGATACTGAGCATGAGGCGCTTCACATGCAGTCAGGAGGCGAGGGATAGAGTGTTTTCATCTTGTTGAGATGAGATCTGAAAACTTTGAAGATGGGGCTGGGCTGGTGTGGAAGAGCTTGTATAACAGATGGTTCTTTAAAACTTTTTTTCAAGTGCTGGGCCTCTGGGCCTCAAGTGGCCCGTCCCACCCCCAAGACCTGGGAATGGAAGAGGAAGCCGGCCCTGCTCTTTGCATTCAGTATGGAAACGCGGCTCACTAACATTTTAGGAAGTCTGTCGCCAGCCTCATCTGGGGGCTCGCGGAGGCGGGTGGTGTTTTTAATAAGTGAGCGAAGGAGCTGGAGGAGAATGGGGGACTGGGGAGGGCCGTTCGGATTGCCGGCAATTGCGCCAACTCTCGGCGACGCGGCTGTTCCTTCCTAAGCAGGTGGACCGCGCCGCTGGGCCCCTCTGGGGGCGGGGTGGGGGTGGGGGGCTGTGGCCTCGTTGCCGAGGGGAATGGGGCCCGGAGACCCTGGAGCGCAGACCAGCTCTTCTTTTCTCTCCTGGTTTGTTGAAACGCGTTCAACTCCCCCTCACCTAGCGCGCACGGTGGGCGCACCCCCGCGGGCTTCCCCCCTTCGCGCTGACACCTCCAACCAGCTTCTCCTCGGCCGCCGCGCTCAGGCAGAGGTCGCCTCTCAGCCGCTCTAAGACCCGCCGTGCGCACATCCCCCGCCCGGGGCCGGGCGGTGTGGGAGGGGGCGAGGCGGGGTGAAGAGGTTGGGGCGGCGAGGGGCCGGGAAGCCTGGGCCTCGTCCTCATTGGCTGGCGCCTGGGGTCCGACCCGAGTCCGGAACCCGCGTCCCCATCCCCGGCCCTCACCCTCATCCCGGCCTCCCCCGGCCCGGCCCTCCTCCCCTCCCTCTCCCCCACCCTCAGCCTCGCCGCCCCGGGGCTGCAGAGGACCGCTCCCGGACGGGAGTGGACGAGGCGGCGGAGGGAGGCTGGAACTTCCAGCTCCACGCCTGAGAGTGAGCGGGAGGGAGGCAGACACGGGCGAGGGGCGGAGGAGAGGAGACCGAGGCCAGAGACCGCGCGAGCGGGAGACCCTGCGGATCCCGAGCGGAGGGCAGCGGAGGGCGGGGCGCGGGTCGCCGAGCCGAGCCGTCCGGGAGCCGCGGCGGCAGCAGCAGCAGCTCGGCCGCCGCCGCCGCTGCGCGCCCGGAGCTCGGCCGGACGCGCCCCCGCGCCCCCGGCAGCTGCGCCCTCGCCAAGCCGGGCCCCCGCGCCCGGACGCAGTCTTCGCTCGGTGCCCGCCGCTTCCTCCTCGCGGTTCAGGGGCGGCTGAGGAGCAGTGAGCCTGGACGGGGCTCCGGGGTCCTGACGGCAGCCCCGGAGGCGACGGGGACGCGCTCCAGCGCGCCAGCGAGAGAGCAGCCGGCCGGCCGCCCCCTCCTTCTTCCCGGCGGAGTTGAAGCCGTGCTGCCCGCGTTCAGGTGCAGGGCTTCCGGAGGGACACGGACCCCTTGCCCCCGCCCGCGGCCTCCTTGTCATGCTGCCCAAAGTGGAGACGGAAGCCCTGGGACTGGCTCGGTCGCATGGGGACCAGGGGCAGATGCCGGAAAACATGCAAGGTAAGGAGGCGCTCGCGGCGCGCGGCTCCCGCGGCTCCCCCGCCCCCGGCTCGCCCCGCGGGCTGCGGCCGCCGGCCCCGCGCGGGCGCTAGACTGGCCGCCCGGCGCTCGCCGCCGCGGGGCTGCTGGGCTGCGGGGCGGCGCGCGGGCGTCGGGCCCCCTCCCCAGGGGAAGGCATCAAAGTTTATGGCTCTTGAACAATGCGGGGCGGGGATTTTCCGAGCAGTGCCTAATTGGCCGCTTCTAATTAAGAAGAGAGGCTTCGAGCTCCGGCGACCGGAGCCGGGGCAGTCTCTGTCTAGAGATCTAATTATTCCGACGATCTTTCTAAGAAATGGAACTTCTCTCGGGAAGCCCGAGCATGTTCCCGGTCACTCGAGTCGGGGGAACTTGAACCAGGGCTCTTGAGTGCAGAAGAACCCTCTGCCTGGGAAAGTCAGCTGCAGAAAGCGCAGAACCTCGGGAAGAGCTGGCTTAGCGGTGTCAGGACGCCTGGGCACCCTGCAGCCCCGGCGCACCCGGGGAGTCGGCTGGCATTGGAACAACTTCTTAAAACGGCAGGCAGAACTGGAAAGAACCAGTTGTCTCCAGCCCACCCTCCAGCCGGGCACTGCGGAGTGAGTGCAGGGTGGGGGCGGAGGCTTAGCTTACAGCCTCTTCGGTCGGATACCTGGGAATCTGGAAGTCCCGTTTGTTTCCCCATCTTTTGATTGCTGACAAGAAGCGCGAGGCGGAATGGCAAATCGCGTAGGCTGTATTTTCGCCGCGTTCCAAAAGAAGCGATTCTAGACCCTGGCCGTGTTAAGCCCTTCAGAAGTTTATCGCAGTTGCTCGGGTCCAGGGAGGGAACAATGCTAGGAAAAGTCTCCGGTGCCCTTCCATCCTCGCCCCCGCCAGCGCGCAGGATGTGCGGGCCGGCGGGCCTGTGATCCGGGCGCTTCCTGCCATCCCCTCGAGCGAACTTGAAAGGGCCGGGGACGCGCCGAGAGCAGAGTTCAGGGCTGGCGCCCGCGGCGGTGCGGGAAAGGCGGCGCTGGGCCCGGGGCCTGAGGTCGCCGCGCTGTTTGGCGACGAGGGGGCGGCTGGAGGGCGTGCGTCCCCGCCGGTGGGGTCCGTCAAGACTAGAGGATCCCGGGGTCTCGTCCAGCCTCCAGGGAGGGCCGTGGAAGCCCCCAGGGACCGAGTCCCTAGAGTCTAACCTGTAGGCTGGCTGCCCCGGGGAGGACCCGGTTGGCCCAAAGACGCTTTCCCGCCGGGCACCTGGGATTCCGCGAAGCGGGACCAGGGGAAGCGGCCCCGGGGCGCCGCATCGGGCCCCTCGGCCGCCACTGCCGAGGACTGTCCCTTGGGCGTCCCCGGAGCCGGCGAGATGCTGGCGTCCGAGGGAAAGTTTCGGCTTCTTCCCGCGCGCGATTCTGAGCGCCTCGGGAAAAGAAGCGCAGGGAGAAGTTGGAGCAGGAAGTCGGGTGGGGTGCAGACGGGAGGAATAGAGCACTGCGGTACTTTTTCTGTAAAATTCGAGAGGGCCGTTCCTGACCGGACCCAGCGCCCGGGAGCAGAGAGCCAGCTTTCCCCGGCGCCCGGGGCTCTGGGGCGTCGCCGCTGCTTGCTCAGCTCCGGAGTAGAAAGCTGGTGGGAAGCGCCCGGCGCGGCTTCCTCCAGGCGACGCGGCCCGCGGCCCGAGGGGAGGCCCTGGCCTGGGCCGCGCGGCGGTCCGAGCCGTGGGGGGTGTGGGAGAGGTGCAGAAAGGCTCGGGGAACTCGTCCACGTGCCTGCGCGGCCTCTGCCGTCCCAGGCGCCGGCGTCCCCCTCTGCTTTCTCAAGACCGGGACTTCCGTGCTCGGATGCATTGGACTCTCCGAAGACTCACTCGAGCTACAGCACGTGGGCGCTTCTGAAAGATGCCCGGGTCTCGCACCACGGCGTCGGTCTCCCCCGCGGCCTCGGTCTTGGGGAGCCCCTGTCTTTAGGATGTCGCATCCCCAGGTTCGCACCTGGTCCCCTACCTCTCCGGGGCTAAGTGAAGAGTTTCCTTCGCTGGGGAAAGGGGGTGGGGGGGAGGAGAAAGGCACACATTTGGTAAAGTACACTTTTTCCCCTGTCCGAAAACACGCCTGGAGACAACAGTCACGACCTTTCAGGAGGGTATGAACAAACTTCTGGAAACCTCAGCCTCAGCCAAAGCCCCAGTCTCCCCAAACGGGAGCGGGGACCTCCCTTGGCCCCGCCGAGAGGACTGCGCTCCGCGTGTCTATTTCTATTTCTCGGAGCTCAGACGCCTGCCTCGGCTTTTCCCATCTTTTCCTGGGATCCCCTTTCCCCAAACTCGGGTAACTCATCCCGATCTACGCCCCAGCCCAGGAGTCCATGTCTCGAGAGAGGCTGCCGGTAGGGGGGTCAGTTGAGAAGCGTGGCCAGGGACCCCCCCGCCCCAAAGACCCTTTCCAGNCCGAAGTGTTTTGTTATTTCATTTTTTCTGTTGGTATTTTGCGGTAGTTTGCCACCCAAATTATATCAGACTACTTAAAAATAATTCGGCTCTCTAAAAGTGCCTTGTCTGGAACATGAAGGTTAATAAGAAAAAAAAAATACTGGTCAATATAGCATGTATTTTCCTCTGAATGTTGAGATAGGACGGTGTGTAGACAAAGCTCTCCAAGATTTGATGTGATTCTTGTGAAATACAACTCTGATGTCAGAAAAATCTCTACCCTGGTTTTGAAGGGTTGATCTTGTTAAAACGTGAAACAAGCCACAGAACCACATAAGGACTCAAACGGTGCAATGAAAAGATTTACTGGTGATTTCCTTAAAATGAAACAATAGAAGAGACGGGTATTAGCTTTATAAGATGTCTTACTGTTTTCTCTTATAGGGCTTTTTTAAGCGAACAGTCCAAAATAATAAAAGGTACACGTGTATAGAAAACCAGAACTGCCAAATTGACAAAACACAGAGAAAGCGTTGTCCTTACTGTCGATTTCAAAAATGTCTCAGTGTTGGAATGAAGCTAGAAGGTAAGTTTTTTCTAAAGACTGCTGCCTGTTCAAATTCTCCAAGGACATAGGATTTAAAACAACATTGTACTTATAACATGGTAACAGTATTTTTCTAGTCTTTTAACACTATTGACAATAATGCCTTTTTATGTTTTGTCAGCAGTACAGTCTGAGTCTCATTTAAAGGCTGGTGAAATCTACTAGGAAAAAATGTTTCAACATTGGCCTTCGCCTCCCCACCTCATTTTGTAGTTTGAGAAGCAGATGCATTTCATAGGGTAGATGAAAGCAAGACCAATGTGATTCAGCTGAGAACAAGTAAAAATAATGTGCCAAAATATTTTTTAAAGTCCTTTAAAGGTTTCAAATCAGGATGCCCTAGTAAAAAAGTTTGATTTTAATCTTTTTAAATAGGTTAACTTGTCTTAATTGTTACTATTAGTTTCATGATTCCTGAATAAGAGTTAAAACCTTTAATTGTAAAGAGATTTTTCTCATGGAGAGTGTCATTTTTGATTGTGTGGGAAAGCACATTTTTTTAAAAAGATGACTGAGCCTGAAAAATTAAAAAAAATTTTTTTTTAATCAGGAAACATGAAAACTAATGAAGTATCATGTCGGTAGCAGTGGTTTGCTGAGAACAAGAGCGTGGTTCCCCCAAAGCCACATTAAGCTTTATGTTGGAAAAGCAGGATCTGCGCTTATGCTGTGCAGACTGGAGGAAGTGCAGTTAATATGTGACTTGCTGTAAATAACCTGTAGTTCATGGATGTCGCGGTGTCTGGCTGTTTTTCGGTCTTGGACCTACTGGCTCTCCACAGATCGCATATACTGTAAATAAAGTAATACGAAGGGGTACAGAGCCCGGAGATGTGCCGGACGCAGGGCCCCTTCCATTTGATCCGTGAGGCACAGACTAGCTGTCTGTGGGGCTTTTCTGTTGCATGGCACTCAGACTTGATGGAAATACTCAACAAATTTCAAATACTCTGCAGAAACTGCTGATAGATTCCTTCCCAATAGAAGTAGCCTCGTGGGTTATCCGGGGACTGTGATGAGACTGAGAAAGGATGTAACTGCTTTTTTCATTACCAATCACTTTATTATTTTCCAAACAGCAAAACAGTGTGGTAGATGCTTACAATAGTATGAGACTCAGAAGATAAAATGTTAAAAATTAAACGTGTGATCGCATATGATGTCGTTGATTTAAAAAAGGGAAAGGCTGCCTTTCTTTACCTTAAAAAGTGTGCTTTCTTAATAGGAAGTCACTTGTGGTGCATGTTCATACTTTGTTCACAGTGAGATGAAACAATCGAATAGTCAATAAATGATCACCCAGATGAAAAACTCTTTATTATCTTGTGTGGTATTCTGGGTACCTAGCATTCACAATAAATTTTTAATGCTGTACTAATCCTAAGATGAAAAGCTCCAGAACTTGACCTCCAGCAATTTCTCCATGTCACAAGCTGTCAGAGGTCGCTGTGTCTGGTCTAATTGCCAATGGTCACTATGAGCCAGCAGAGACCCACCACGGACATTGCTAGACGGGGCCCCGGACACCACCCAATACTGTGATGGTGGACCGTTTTGAAAGCTTCGGAAATGAATCTGCTTGAGTTAGGTCCAGTTCTGCTTAATTGAAAACAATAACCGGTGGCTACCTGGTGCCTACGCGTCAAGTCTGGGTGAGGATGGTTTCCCAAGAAGAGCATGTACCTAGCAATTTTGCAGCAAATTAGCCAAAAAGACTTTGAGAGAGGAAGCTGTCTTCAGGAGAAATAGTCACAATTTGATCCAGTAATCGCCCCTTTGATTTGCGGTGGGGGGGCACCCTCTGAGCAGGTTGCATTTCCATAAAGGGAAGCCCAGCCTCGCTGGCGGGACAGAATCTCATCCTCACCCTTAGCAGTACAGAGCATCCCCCGTGGGTAGCAAAGACTAGGAGTCTCTTCAGCCCACCGAAGGGTTAACGTGTCCCCACATAGCCGAAATATTCTTTTGATGACAAGCACACTTGGAGGGAAGCATTCATAAACAGAGAGGACATGGCTTTTTCGGGGCTCTGAGAGCCATTGTGGTGAAAATGCCCACACACAGACCACGTCTGGTCCATTTTGAGCCTAACTATCCAGAGATCTGGACAGTGCGCGGGATTTACATCTTATTTATACCCTTCCTTCCTTTTTTTTGTTTTTTTCATGCCCACACCAACAGCGGTAAGGGCGGACCGAATGCGCGGAGGGAGGAATAAGTTCGGGCCCATGTACAAGAGGGACAGAGCCCTGAAGCAGCAGAAAAAAGCCCTCATCCGGGCCAACGGACTGAAGCTGGAGGCCATGTCGCAGGTGATCCAAGCCATGCCGCCCGAGCTGAGCATCTCCTCCGCGATTCAGAACATGCACTCTGCCTCCAAAGGCCTGCCTCTGAACCACGCTGCCTTGCCTCCCGCCGACTACGACCGGAGCCCCTTCGTGGCCTCCCCCGTCAGCATGGCCATGCCCCCTCACGGCAGCCTGCCCGGCTACCAGACCTACGGCCACTTTCCCGGCCGCGCCATCAAGTCCGAGTACCCCGACCCCTACACCAGCTCCCCGGAGTCCATCATGGGCTACTCCTACGTGGACAGCTACCAGACCAGCTCCCCGGCCAGCATCCCCCACCTCATCCTGGAACTGCTCAAGTGTGAGCCCGACGAGCCCCAGGTGCAGGCCAAGATCGTGGCCTACTTGCAGCAAGAGCAGGCGAGCCGCAGCAAGCAGGAGCGGCTCAGCACGTTCGGGCTCATGTGCAAGATGGCAGACCAGACGCTCTTCTCCATCGTGGAGTGGGCGCGCAGCAGCGTCTTCTTCAGGGAGCTCAAGGTACGTGCGGCCGCCGGCGCGGCTCTGTGCCCGCGGCACAGGGCCTGGGTGCCGCGCCGTGTCCGTCCTTCCTTGCCTGCGGGCGGCCGCGGCTTCCCTCCGTGGGCCTGTATTTTCTGCGGCTCTTCATTTAGGGGCGTGGCATTTAATGTCACACACGGTGAACTTAGTTGGGTTATTTTTTTCCTGAACAGGAAAAATGCTGTCCCCTTTCCCTTATCATTTCCTTATTCCCCCGACCTTGGTTTATGGCTGAAACATTGAAGCCGACGTGTAACAGTGAAACAGAACGCAGTAAACTTCTGAAGAATTACCAAGGAAGGAGCTCTATTATAATGGTGCCAATTTAGAAGGAAAAAGTGCCAGCGTTTCGTTGTGTTTAGACGCTAAAGAATCCAAATGGTACCGCTGGTTAAGAGTAGCAAGTAGGTATTTACTGCCTGTTTACCTTGACATTAGGTTGGTAAACCTTTTGTTTTCGGAGCAGATTCCAATAGGATGTTTACTGCCTTTGGCTGGGGAACGGGCCCCGTGTGAGTGCAGCCTGCTCGGCTGGGCCTCGGTCCTCATAATCTGTGTCTGTCGCTGATTTTAATGGATTGGTACATTGTAAACACAGTCCTTGTTTGCACAAGGATCTCTGTTTAACTACATAATTATTTTATTTCCTGAAACTGAAGACTGAATTAATATGGGAAAGTTGTAACCAAGTCCGGGATCGTGGAGTCGCTGCCCGACTGCCAGTGGGGCGTCTGGTGGCCAGCGGTTTCATTCTCTGTGTTAAAGACAGAACTGAATTCTGGGCTTGATTTCTAGTCTGTTATAAAATCAGTTTCTTCCTGTTACCGTGGTGGCTTCAGCCTTTGGGAGGAGATTTTAAAATCTCTGCAAGGAGGGCAGTACAAAGCAGACTTTTCATTTAAAGGTTCTGTGTAAAGCTGTGGCGTGTGGATGGGCTGGAGTGTGGAAACCACGCGCAGATGGCAAGCTCGGCTTTCCACGGCCGCCTTCTCTCGGCACCGTGATCTGAAACAGAAGAGTTACCTGAATGGGCCCAGGCGAGTCACTGGGCCGCCGTCGGGTCCAGCCCTGTTCCCGGGGCACCTGTCCCGCGTGTGCAGAGGGCCGATGGTGGGGTCACCCCCGGAGTGAGCAAGGTGCCCTGTTGGCTGCCAGACCAGACCCTCTGGCGTGGAACCACCCTGGGGTCATCAGGTGCTTATCATCAACAATAAGCAACGTTTTCCTGATGGTGATCTTGGGTTCGCAACTTTGTCCCTTAAGAGAACAGGTAAGGGATTGGAAAATGAAAACGAAAATGATCGTTCCAGATGCAGCTGACAGGTCAGGAAACGCAGAAGGACGGAAGCCTAGCCTTCGCAGGGGACCCAGCTGGTGTTAGATCCTTGCTGCTTAGTAACTGTCTCTGTTGGGCAGGTTGTCAGTCTCTGAACCTTAGTTTTCTAGTCTGTGAAATTACAGGTGTGGTGCTGTGGGGGAGGTGGAGGTATGTAGGGAATAACAATACATCCTTTGAGATATTTCAAGGGATAAACGAGACTATATGGGCAAAGCATCTAGTTATGGGAACCCAGCACATATTATATGCTTAGTAAATCAGGTGCTATTTTAAAATTGTTCTCACTGTTTTATGACAAATTGTGGAGGCTTTACTTAATATTCTTATGTTCAGGAAAAAAAATGCACTTGTACTCTTTTTAGTTTGACATTGGAAGGCAGAATTACCATGTGCATGATAGAGAAGTAAAATTCTATAATAGTAATCACTCACTTCCAGTTGAGGACCTCAGACTTGCCAGGTAGTACATTGGGTGTGAGATGGATACAAGGTTGAATAAGACAAAATATTTGCTGTCAAAGACAGTTTCATAAACATCTACTTGAAAAAAACAACGCTGAAGTTCGTTTCACAAAATCATGAGGAAAGAAATCATGTGTATTATTTACATGAAAAAAGAGAAAGTTGTGAAGTGAGTATAGAGAACCTCAGGTAGGACTTTAAGAGTGCTAGGAAAACATGCTCTCCAAATTTCTCCTTTTCTTTCCCTGTAGTTAAATTGCATGAGATTCTTTTCTAGGGCATGAGATTTCATATTTGGATAAAATATGAACATTTTGGGGAATGGGGCATATTAAAGCATTCTGAGTCCTTTCAGTTCAGTTCAGTCGCTCAGTCGTGTCCGACTCTTTGCGACCCCATGAATCGCAGCATGCCAGGCCTCCCTGTCCATCACCAACTCCTGGAGTTTACCCAAACTCACGTCCATCTGAGTCCTTTATACCGTTGTTTAAGGCATTTATCAGTCTCCTGTGAGAAAATGCTTTAAAGAAGAGAAGGGAACAGATGCACATGCTGGCCCGGCTCCTGTAAAAGGCAGGGGTGACCCCAGGAGAGAAAGACAGCTATACCCTCTCCGCTGTTGGCCTTGGACTTATATTTTTGAAAGAGGTATTACCCTTGAAGTATTTTTCAGAGGACTAACAGTAGAATTCCAGAATAACTTAGGGATTGTTTAAATACAGAATTGAGAGGTGACCATTTGTTTCGGAAGAATTCCTTTTCCTTTGTTTATAAAGTCGCTTTGTGGAAACCAGACCAAGGCGTTTGAAGCCAGCGTGGAGACAATGTGTGCTGCCCGCTGTTTCTCCAGGGCAGAGGCTTGCAAACTTTTGAACTAAGGCCTGCAGTAAGAGACATATTCTACATTGGAACCTGGTGTACCAAATACACGAGCGCACACGCACGCTCAACTGAGCCAGAGTTCCACGAGACGGTGCGTGCTTTTGTCCTGCCACACATGCTGATATCTTCTGTTCTATTTTGCTTTAGTCGAATTTATTTCATGCTTTTAAAATAAAAAAATTCCTGGTCACGACCGGCTGAGCTGATTTCCTGACCCGCTAAGGAGGCAGGCCCAGCAGTCCAGGCGTGGTTGCTCCTGGGCAGGGTCGTGGGCCAGCCCCCGGGCGGGGTCCGCCAGCCCCGGCCAGGAACACCTCCCCCAGGAACACCTCCCGCACGAGGCCTCCCCCCACCACCCCCCTCACCCCAGCCTGGCCTCCAGGGCCCCCTGGAAACCTGCAGCCAGACCCTCGCCTACCTTCCTGCAAACCTTGTGATTTTAAAATAGTGTTTGGGATGATTTAGGTGCACGGTCCCTTTTCCGCATTTGTCTTTTTCTTGTTAACTTCACCGTAAGTTACCCATCAGGCAGTGTGCTTATAGAGCAGATTGCTTATAGCTCCGCAACCCCGGGAAAGCGCACACGTTTGCTGCAGGAGAAGTAATGAGATAACCGGGCAAGTTTGCAAACGATCCCTTGCTCACCCTCACAGGACACGTCACACTCTCTGCATGGAGAAGAGGGGGATGCAGTTTTCATTGGTTTACTGTCTAAGGGATCAAAAAGGCCAGAGAAAAGCTGGTGGGTTGTTTAGTTACACAGTGCAAAAAAGAAAAAGAAATGATATTCTGGTTGCCATTCAGAATATTGGAATGGGAAAGAGGAAATTTTAACTCCCATATGTGCATCTTGAAGAACAGTACATAAACTGCAAAAATAAAAAAATACAATATAGAAGCCATCCAATTTCAGAGCTAGGTGATGATCGGGGAAAAGAGAGTACATGTAAGTGAGCTGTTTTGTTTCCTATATGAGGGTCAGTTCTGATTTCCGTCCAAAGTCTGGCATGGGAAAGGTGGACTAGCCCGGGTAGCTGTCCAGCCTGCACCTGTGCGTCCAGCGACCCTTGAGGCCCGGACACCACAGGCTTTCCAGAGCAGGACGAGATGGTGGGGGTCCTTGGACTCTAGCCCCTCCGTTTACAGGTGGAGAAGCTGAGGCAGGGGGCCTGTGGCTTGTGAGAGATTATACAGCTGTCTACCGCAGGGAAGAACTGGGGGGCTGGCCATTCAGGTTACAAGAAGCTGTGCTTCTCCACAGCCCCTCCCCCTCCGCCAGGACACACACACGCATACGCACACGCGCACACATGCATGCACACACACAAACACAAGCCCTGTAACCTTTGACTCTAGAAATCCATGCCTTTCCCAAGGAAGCTACGGCAGACCTCCTGGTTATCTGAAGTCCGTCACTACTGCCCAATTACTAAATCACTGGTAATCAGCGAGATGGATTTTCTCTGAGCCCAGACCCGTCCCCGGGAGGGAGGGAGTCACTTTAGAGAGCGGCTACAATTCTCACAGGCTACTGGGGCCTTAGCGAGTGAAGTGCGTCTTCCCACCAGCACCCCTGAGCCCCGGAGGAGGGTCCAGACCCCTCTGAGTGCCTCCCCTCTGCCCACCACCCTCGGGAGGACAGGCGGCCACGAGGGGCTCTGCCCTGCTGTAAAGTGGATAAAGGAAGTTACGTCCTGGGTCCGGCGGGTGCTGGCTGCATCAGCCTGGACTCCTTTCTGTGTGTTTGTGGAAACAGTCAGGAAGGGAGCTTAGGGTTGTAACCAGGTGGTAGATGGCCCTGAATTACCCCAGCCTGGCAGCATTTGTGGGGTCAAGGCCTGCATTCAGTATACCTTCGAATCTTTAAGCTCCACCTGTCTTACGGTGGCCTGTGTTCTTGACTTTAACTCGTATTTTTGGAAATCAAGAATGAATTCCAGACCCCCCTCTCCCAACATCCCAGAAAGTGCTGTAGTCGAGAGTCAAGAAGATGGAGCTCTTTTTCCTTCACTCATTTTCCCCTCCTCTGTGTCTTGAGCATCTCACAAACAGAGGAGCAGTGGGCAAGTAATTCCCACTTTGCTGAACAACTAATGAGTCTGCAGAGTCTGTTTGATCATCTAATGAGACCAGATGTCTTCCGAGGATTCTGGGAATAGACGGAGAAGAACTTCCCCTCCGTGAATGGTTCTTGTACATGGAGGAATAAAAAAAGTCTAAATTAATCCTGACTGAAATGCATAACTAGTGTTTCTGTGGAAAATAGGGCTCAGAGGCTCAGGGAGTTTGTGCCAGAGGAATTCAGCCACGCAGAAGCCAGTTTTCTAGAAACCCAGCTGCCCTTTTTTCTCTGCTCTGGCGCGGATGCTGTTTGAGCAGAGTTTTTATTTATTTATCGTTAACACCCTAGATCCCTTTTCCCAAGCCTCAGTTGACGTCTCCCAACCAACACAGGCCTGCAGTCTGCAGTTTGCTGGGTTTGCCCCAGTTTGAAGCCGTGTTCTTTAGTGGACTTGCTTAGCCCTTCTTTTCTGTGTGTGCTGTTTACCTGCCGTCTGCCCTCCTGCTCTCTTTAATGCCTCCCAGGTGGCTCAGTGGTGAAGAATCCGCCTGCCAATACAGGAGATGCTAACGCAAAAGATGCGAGTTCAATCCCTGGGTTGGGAAGATTCCCTGGAGAAAGAAATGGCAGCCCACTCCAGTATTCTAGCCGCGAGATGCCCATGGGCAGAAGAGCCTGGTGGGCTGCAGTCCATGGGGTCACAAAGAGTCAGACCCAGCTGAGTGCACACACACCCGCTGCTCCCTTTTGCCTCTGCCTGAGCTTTCAGGATCATGTACCCAGAATTATCATCTGTCACTTTACTTACCTGTGTTTTCATTTCTTTGGATGCAAAGTAGTTCCTCCTGGAAGCAGATGATCAGCATTTAATGTGATTTCCCATAAAGAGGAGAGAAGTATTTCTATTCGAAGACAAATAAAAACATCTCTCACCATGAAACCTATTTCTCAAAAAGAGATCAGAAGGAAATAAATGGACCTGCGGTAGGTTTACGAGGAAACCAGAAACTGGCTTTTCTTCCACTGGGGGTGGGCATGGGAGTTTTCTGCTGCCTGTGAGTTTGGAGGGAAGGTTGGAAGCTGCAGGTCTGACTCTCACTAGGGGCTCTTCACCATCAGACGTCTGCTTCTGTGGCTCCTCCGGGCAGAGCTGGCACAGAGCCTCTCGGCTGGCTGCTGGTGCTGAGATGTGGGTCTTTCTGGCTCTCCGGGCTTGTCCAGGCTTGTGTGTTCCTGCACCCGAGTCGCTTGCTGACTGAGGAATCTTCCCATAGCTGTTGAAGTCTTCTTGGTCACTGTCTGCGGGGTGAATCAGCTGTCCCCCATCAATACCCGTTTAAGGTGGAGGTGTTGTTCTTTGGCAGGAATGACCCCCCGACTGAGGAGTGCTAGACCCTCCACCCTCTTGGTTCCTTTTAAAGTACTGTTGTTAAGTTGCTAAGTCAGCTTGGACCCTTTTTCAACCCTGTGGACTATAGCCTACCAGGCTCCTCTGTCCGTGGGATTCTCCAGGCAAGAATATTGGAGTGGGTTGCTATTTCCCCCTCCAGGGAATCTTCCCGACCCAGCCATCGAACTTGCGTCCCCTGCATTGCAGTGGATTCTTTACCGTGGAGCCCCCAGGGGAGCCCCTGTAAGAATTGCATTTGCTTTATGCAGTGAGGAGCGTCTGCAGGCTGCAGACTCGGTTTGCACGCCAGGTTTCCGTGTGCCCAGACACGGTAGTTACCGCACCATCGGGTGGAAGCCAGGGCGTGCGCTGGGAGCGAGGAGCGTGGCGTCACGCTGGGTCTGCGTGTTCACATACCCGCCGCGCCTCCTGTTGCTGTTAATCTGTGTGTCACCTGCCGGGATGCTGGGGAGCGTGGGAGAGGCCCGCCACACCAGGGGCGCCGTGTTTAACTGGCTGGGTCTGTCAGGCGTCAGGCATGCACGGTGAAGGTGGGAGGGAAACGGGCGTCTCCCTTGCTCTGCTCACGGTCAGAGGGTGGAGGGAAGAGGCCCCTTTGACCGGGTGCCTCTCCTCAGGCACCGGTCCGGTCCGCTCCTTCCCTCCTGGGACGGAGGGCGGGACGAGGTCGCTTCTTGCCCAGGAGGGGAAGCCCTGGACCCTTGCTGTCAAGTAAAGTGGTCGTTCCAGAGGACACGTCCGACCATCCCTTCTGGATCCAGAGAGACACAGAGTTAACTGGTTAGTAAAAGTTTGCTAACTAGGTTTTTATTTTATAGTTTTTGAAGTTTTTTCTGTTCCCATATAGTTGATTTACAGCGTTGTGTTCCTTTCTCCGCAACAGCAGACTGGCTCCGTTATACATGTATACATTGTTTCTTATCTTCTTTTCTATTTTGGCTTGTCACGGGGTAGTGCATACCATTCCCTGTCCTGTACAGTAGGACCCTGTTTGTCCAGCCTGTGTATAATAGTTTGCTCCTGCGAATCCCCACCCCAGCCCCTGCCTTGGAACCCACGGGTCTGTCCTGTGCGTCTGTGAGTTTGCTTCACAGACGAGTTCGTTCTTCTTCGCAGCTGACTGGCACTCCACTGTATGCGTGGGCCACGTCTGTGCGCATTCTTCTGTAAGTGGGCATCTAGGTTGTGTCCATGTCGTGGCTGTTTTAAATACTGCTGCCGTGAATGTAGGGGTACATGCATTTCTTGAATTACAGCTTTGTCTGAATACACGCCCAGAAGTGGGATTGCAGGGAGCTCTGTTCTTAGTGTTTTAAGGAACCTCTGTACCGTTCTCCACGGCGGCTGTGCCAGTTTGCATTCCCACCAGCGACAGTGTAGGAAGGTCCCCTTTTCCGCAGACCCTCTCCAGAGCTGCTTATCTGTAGGCTCTCTAATGACAGCCATTCTGACCAGTGTCAGATCTTACGTCATTGTAGTTTTGCTAACTAGGTTTTTAAACCACCAAATCGTTTTTTAGTCAAATAATCCGTCACTGGCAAAATTAACCGAGGCACTTCAGCCAGTTTGGGGAGGGGGGTGGGAAGCAGGCATGAGAGAGATGGAGGAAGAAACACAGAAGCTGGAGGGGTGGGCGGGAAGCTCAGTAGGTAACCTGCGCCCAAGGCTTGGAGTTACATTAAAGGGAGAGAGCTTAGGGAAGACTCAAGGTCAACAGAAAACACTTTGGACAACAGGTGATAATAGGAGCTGCCCCTTACCGAGTTTTTACTGTGAGCCAGACGATTGTCAATCGCTTTTCCAGTATTGTATCTGATTTAACACTCATTACTTCCTGGGCAGTGAGCATGTTTGCTCCCAGGGTGCAGCTGAGGTTCCGAAACCTAAACACTTTCACTGATTTGCCCCAAGTCAGCGGCTATTAAGTACTAATGATGTCTTTGAAACCAAAAATGCATATGGCGGTCTTTTGTAAACTACGCCCATCTGAGTACCACTTTACAATGGGTCTTAAAGGACCTGTGTTCTTCTTCAGCTGCAGAGAGCCATTTCTTAAAATGACCCAAGAACATGTAAAGTCTTTCTTTTTTTAATTGGTGGTGACCTTGTAGGGCTGGAATACAGAACCGGAGAAAAGGAGGAGTTTGCCATTGGTTGCAGACTCCAGAGCTTCGAAACCTTAATCTGTAAAAGCATATGTAACTGGAGGGTCGGCAGGGGGGTGGTGCTCCCAACTTGGGGACACCGGGCAGGCTTGCTCACCCTGAGTGCCCAGCTCTGGTTCCGACCGCGTGGCCAGTAGAGGCCAGTGTGTCAGCCTGTCTACTTAGAAGCTGGTCCACACCTTTTTGCTGAGACTCCCCTGGGTCCCTGGTGGATCCAAGGCCCGCCTAACAGGACACACAGGCTGCTCAAAGATCTTACAGAAAGTCCAGAACGTCTGGTCCTCAGTCTCGGGGAGGGGAGCTCCCCGAGTCCGAAGCCCCGGGACCCAGTCTACCGATGATGTCCGCTGTCACGCCGAGTCTGGTAGTGGGCGACAGCGCCGCCAACATGACTCACGTGGTACACTCCTTAACACACTTTTGAAGGGCTTTGCCCTCTGAACCTGTGAGGCAAAACAGGTCTTTCTGTTTTCCAGGGCAAGTGAAGGATGACTTGCTCTGACTTATTCTTCTGCAGCTCGGGAAGTCAATCATACAGATCTCTGCGGGCTCCCCATCCATTTGCAGAATGGCTGCATGGAAATTGCACGTTTGTGCTGTGGTTCACGTTAAAGACATTCATCTCTAACCCGAGAATGCTGCCCGCCCTCGAGTGCAGCGCGGTCCGCAGCATCCCTCTGCCAGCCCTGGGTCTTTCTTAAATACCTGGTGCTTAACACCTGCTTCCTCTGAGGGGCTGCCTTCGCCACGCACCAGGCAAAGCTCCTGCCTCCTGTACATGGGGCCCTGGAGCGTCTCTGGAAACACTCTGACTTTCTGTATCATCTTCTTGGTTTTCTCCCCTTTCCTTCGCCTCCGTCTCTCCTTTCTATCTGCCCTGACCCCCTTTCTCTTTGCTCACTCACGTGGCTTCTCCTCCTTCCCCCGAGGTCTCTCAGCTCCCCACAGGCGCCTGCAGTGTTGTGGGTCCTGGGAGCCCTCGCCCTGGAGGTCTGAGGGCAGATGGAGAAGACATGAGAAACAGGCAGGTCGGTGAACCCAGCAGTGGGCAGCGCTCGCGGGTAGTCAGGGGAACGTCTGGCTGGCCTTGTCTCCGGGCGAGCGGGCTCCACACAGTGGGGTTTCCTGTTGCAGAAGCAGGTCAGCCTCCAGGGCCAGGGCACAAGAGACTGACCGGGGGGCGTGGGCACCGCTATAACGCCCACCTACACTGTGTAAGCGACACCTCTGCAAAGGGCTGGCTGCCCGTGTGTCCCTGCCTTCTTACTTCCTCCATGGAAATCTTTCTTTCTTTTTAAAAAAATGTTTGCTTGGCTGCGTGGACTCTCGGCTGCGGCATCTGGAGCTTCTTTGCAGCGTGCGGGGTCTTCCTTGCGGTGCACAGATTCTCTGGTTGCGGTTCCAGGCTTCGTTGCTCCAAACCATGTGAGTTTTTAGTCCTCAACCAGGAATCAAACCCATGTGCCCTGCGCTGCAAAGCGATTCTTAACCACCAGACCACCAGGGAAGTGCCCTGGAAATCAATTTCAAATGCCATGTTTCCGACCTCCCAGGACCGAGCCTGGGTGATTCGCACCCAACACCCTTAGAAGGAACAGCCAAACGCTTGGAAGAGAAATTGTACAGATCTGAAGGGAACAGGACTGTAGGGCCCTGCTGCTCTCCATTTCTCCGTGAAGACTAAAAGAGCGCCACATTATCTTGAATATTGAATATTTAGAAATGTCCCCAGGATTACGTAACATTAAGGATTAATTTTGCAACCAACCGTGATCCGATTTCTGACGCTGTAAGAAGGCCTTCTCTTGATGTAGCAGATGGACTATTGGGGCAACAGGTCTAAAGTCTTTTATTGCACAAGACGAAGGTTGCAGAGGCAGAGGGTAACCCCTTCTGTCATTCATTTGGGGAGCGTGGAGGTAGCTGGCCTTCCATCCGTGCCTCACAGTATTGCTTTTTAAAGTCTACACAGCAGGACCACCTCCTGTGAAATGATGACGATCGCATTTCTAAATAGCCTGTTTATAGAATACTTTACCTGGGAGAGCAGGATAATTATTTCACTTAAATTAAAAACACATTTTTATAGAGGATGAAACAGAAGACATCAGGTCCGTTTTGCAGGGATACACTCAAGATGGGGAGGGACGTGGGGGTGGGCCAAGGCAGCACTGATAACAATTCCTGTCTTCACTTTTAAGCACTATTAAATTCCTAACTGGTCATCAGAAGATTCCCAGGAGGATGTTTTCAGTGACTTCTTAAGCAGTGGCCTTGATGTGGTTGATACAGCCTCTGCTGCTGCTAAGTCGCTTCAGTCATGTCCGACTCTGTGTGACCCCATAGACGGCAGCCCACCAGGCTCCTCCGTCCCTGGGATTCTCCAGGCAGGAACACTGGAGTGGGTTGCCATTTCCTTCTCCAATGCATGAAAGTGGAAAGTGAAAGTGAAGTCGCTCAGTCGTGCCCGACTCTGTGCGACCCCATGGACTGCAGCCCACCAGGCTCCTCCGTCCATGGGGTTTTCCAGGCAAGAGCACTGGAGTGGGCGCCATCGCCGCCTTCTGATACAGCCACACTCACCGGCATTTGGCAGGAAATAATTTCGCGCACATGTAGGTTTCGGGTCCTCCATGCTTCTCCTGGGCAGATCTTGTGCGTGTGCATCGTAAGAGTTTCGAATGCATATCCTGCTTTCAGACATGCTCTCTGAAATGTTAGCAGATTCTAAGAGCTGTTGTTTCATTTTGACCAGAGTATCTTGCCTCTGAACTAACCACAAATCCTTTACCTCACACATCTCAGAACCACCCTTGTGCTTCTTTGATCCCAAAGTCACGATGAATAAGAGCCTTTTGCTTATTGCCTAATTTAAAAACTTACTAAATATTACATTTCCCCTTGTAAAATAATGATATAGATTAGTGTTTGTGCAGAAGTGTGGGCAACAGGATTCTTCAAAAGTTCTCCTTTGGGTGATGAAAGCTGTTAGATGATTTTGAGTGGCTAATCAAATGTAATTGGAAGCTTGAAGTGCCTCAGATTTCCTTGTATGGTTATCAAAGCGGGAAATGTAACTCTTGGAGCTGATGAAAGGCTTCTCTCACGGTATTCTTTCAATTACAGATCTGACAGAGGGAATGAAAGAACAGGGCTGTTGCTAAAAACCCAGGGCTTGAAATGCCCCTTAGCGTTAATTGCTGTATTAGCTAGTTAACACATTATTATACATTTTAATTGATTCTTGCTCCAGTTTCGGAGGAAAAAAAAATTCTGGATCTGTTTGGCAAGCAAATGAAGGAGGGAAGATGCTTGGGCACAAAAATCCTGCCATTTATATAAGGTTCAACTCCTGCCAGATATCTAGGGTGGAAACAATAACCGTCACTTTTGTGGGGTCTAACTTGCTTTAAAAGCATTAATAATTTGCTCTCATGTATTGGGATTTGTGGTTATGAATGTTTTCAGAGGAGTTTTATTTGACCATAGAGAATTCCTTTTATGGTTTTATCAATGGCATGTCACAGTCTTGAAAACGTCACTTCATTCCAGTCATGGATTTGGTTGGGTCCAGCTGCGGGTTGGCTTTTGAAAAGAGCCAGAACACACTGTGCCTGCATGTCGTTCACCAGGACGCAGCGGTGTTTTTCTTGAGGAGTGAACCTCTAAAGAAATCCTTCAAGAATCTAATCAGTTCAAGAAGACTTGACTCCCTGCTGCTAAGTCACTTCAGTGGTGTCCGACTCTGTGCGACCCCATAGACGGCAGCCCACCGAGCTCCCCCATCCCTGGGATTCTCCAGGCAAGAACACTGGAGTGGGTTGCCATCTCCTTCTCCAATGCATGAGAGTGAAAAGTGAACGTGAAGTCGCTCAGTCGTGTCCGACTCTTGGTGACCCCGAGGTCTGCAGCCCACCAGGCTCCTCCGCCCATGGGATTTTCCAGGCAAGAGCACTGGGGTGGGGCGCCATTGCCTTCCCCAGCTTGACTCCCTAGCCGTTCGTAAAACACTTCTGGTGTAAATGATGGGCTGTGACTTAGGATCAGGGCAGAGCTGAGATTTTACCCATTTATGTCTTACCTGCTCACGCCCTCGTTCCCGCAGCCTTTACTGCGTTCTGACTGTGCGTCAGTGCCCGTGCTGCAGACAGGACAGGCGGGCTCCCCACCGCCGCCACCAGCCGTGTCCTGCGGGGTGCTTTGCTCAATTCAAGTGGGAGCAACACCTGGGCCCCCAGCAGGCCCTGCCTCTGGAAGCCTGTGCAGCTGCGTGGGACGACACTCGCACTGATGGTTGGAACGATCCTGAAACTGAGGAGACTGGGATTCTCCGGGACAGCACACCAGCCCCGGGGAAACACGGCAGGGGTTTGTAGTAGCGGTGGCAAATTGCATAAATGAGTACATGGGCGATTTATGCATCTTAAAGAGGGGACTCTTTATTTTGGATAAATAAAACTTAGGTTTAATTCTGTCACTGAAATTTAAAAATAAACGTTTCATGTAAAAAATGACATGGGACAACTTCATATAACCACAGTTGACAGAGGTGAATATTGGAAGATACTTATTTATCCTTCAGTTCAGTTGTTCAATCTCTCAGTCGTGTCCGACTCTTTGCAACCCTGTGAACCGCAGCATGCCAGGCCTCCCTGTCCATCACCAACTCCCAGACTCCACCCAAACCCATGTCCATTGAGACAGTGACGCCATCCAACCATCTCATCCTCTGTCGTCCCCTTCTCCTCCTGCCCTCAATCTTTCCCAGCATCAGGGTCTTTTCAAATGAGTCAGCTCTTCGCATCAGGTGGCCAAAGTACTGGAGTTTCAGCTTCAACATCAGTCCTTCCAATGAACACCCGGGACTGATCAATCTCCTTTAGGATGGACTGGGTCTTCTTGCAATCCAAGGGACTCTCAAGAGTCTTATTTATTCTTAGCTATAAATAATGTGGACGAAGAAAGTAAAGATGAGGAAAATGAAGTACCGTTTATGTAATTCAGTTAATTGTATATAGTCCAGAATTTGAAACACCCTATTGACACGTTTGGGGCTTCCCTTGTGTCTCAGTTGGTGAAGAATCTGCCTGCAATGCAGGGGACCAGGGTTCGATCCCTGGGTCGGGAGGATCCCCTGGAGAAGGAAGTGGCAAGCCACTCCAGTGTTCTTGCCTGGAGAATCCCATGGACAGAGGAGCCTGGTGGGCTATGTCCATGGGGTTGCAAAAGTCAGACAAGACTTAGCAACTAAACCACCACCAACCAGTAGTCCACTGGCGGTAGTCCGGCGATGACTAGGACCAAGAGAGGAGGGTTTGCCTAGAATGCAGGGTGAGCTCTTGGGGGCGCCTGCCCCGCGTGGAGCTGGGGCAAACCTGGTCAGGGGAGGGGAGGTCTTGCAGGATGAGGAGGAGATGCCGGCCAGATGAGCAGGTGGCAGTGGGGGGTCAGGGGGGTGTCTCCAGCAGAGAGGAGCCGGTGTGAGAGCACAAGGCTTGGGCCCCGTAATCTGGGGGCACCTGCCTCCTTTCTCAGGAAGTGACCGTGGGGGGAGGTGACCGGACAGGTAGCGGGGCCACCACGCGGGCCCCTGTGTGTGGCTCTTGTCCTGGGCAGAGGGAGGCCGCCAGGGGAGCTTGGGGAGTGACCCAGAGGGCCTGGAAGTGTGCACGGCGACCGTTGGACATACGCCGACCGTTTCTTTTTCTGGGGGGGAGTTACCTTTCTCGTATGTTTATTATATCTCAAAGCCACTATTTTATTTTTCAAGCTTTATTTTTTCATTTTTTATTTTAATAATATTTTATTATTCAAGCCTTTTTTTGTTTCATGTTTTGCATTCAATTTTGGTGTCATTTTCCTTTGCTTTCCCGGAATTTAGCTGAAATGCCTTCCAATGACCTCTTTTTATGTATTGCTTAGATGTTGTTGTTGCTGTGAAGAAGGTCTAAAGTCTTTTATATATACTTTGTTATTTCTGCTATTCTTTCCAACAGGCCTTTTCTTCCAGGTAAATTCCAGTCACTGGTGACATGGGTATATTCGAGGTTCTGGTTTTTATTTCATGTTTAAACCTATGTGACATCTTAAAATTCCTGCAGTATAACTCACGTTTTGGCCAGGAAGCTTCCTTTTTCACCTTACACAGATTCTGCCGTTTGTCTCCTAGTCACTGACTTAATGGCAGCAAATCAGTGTATATGGGCGGTGCTGGGCGGTGCTGGGGAGAGGGTTCAGCTAGCCCGGAGGACCTGGAGCAATCACATACCAGCTTTAAAATTATTTGTTCAAATTATTCATTCGTTCAGCCCATGTTAATTAAAAGCCCACTAAGGGGACTTCCCTGGAGATCCAGTGGCTGAGACTTCGTGCTTCCAGCGCAGGGGTGTGGACTCATTTCCTGGTCAGGGAACTAAGATCCCGCCTGCCGCACGGCAAGGCCAGAAAGTAAAGTTATCCACTAAGTGAGAAGCCTTACTCTAAACCAGGGGACGCAGCGGGGAACAGGACTAACAAGGATGCCATTTTTATTGATGCTCACTTTGTGGTGAGAGGGAAGCACACGGGGAGCAGACGAGAAAGACAACATGAATGGAATAAACGAGGGAGGAAAGAGTGGGAAGAGAGGGAGCATGGGGCATCAGAAGAAGCCAGCGTGAGGAGCGGACACCTGAGCTGAATCCTAAGCGCCAGGAAAGAACCAGACTTGCCGAGCTCGCAGACACAGTCCAGACCCAGGGACAGCGAGTGCAAAGGCCCCGGGGTGGAAACTAGCTCAGTATTTTCAAGAAATATGAGGAAAGCCAAAGTGCAGAGAGTCGAAGAGTTTGGCAAGGTCCAGCCCACACAGGGCTCGGATTTTGTACGGTTTGGGATAGGAACTCTTAGGAGGATTTTAGACAATGCCGCGTCTTCACTGCATTCTCATTACGGGAAACATCTCTCTGGCCACAGGTGGAAAGTGGTTCAGAAGGAAGCAAGGGGCGTAGGAGGTTCAGCAGGCCAGTGCCTTAGCCAGGGTGTGATGCTGGGACAGGAGAACTGACGGCGTGGACGGACTCGGGACGCAGGTTGAGGTAAAGCGGACAGATTTGCTGAAAGGGGCTTTCGGAGAAAAAGATGAGGCAAGCACAGTTTGGGTTTGTGGCCTGAGCCACTGAGAGCCATTGTGAAGCCACTGAGAAGGAAGGGGAACCGGCATCTCTGGGAGCAGGGCCTGCAGAGCGCCTGAGATGCTCCTGGAGCGGGTAGATTGAGATGCCGGGACTGGTCCTTAGATGCTGCCTTGGGGACCCTCCGACGTTCTGTAGCTGCAACATCCCTTGCAGACAAGAAGCCAAGTTCTTCCTAGAGACCCGGGTTCTCGACGCCCCTGTGCAGTCGGCCTCAGGGTTCCGCAGCAGTCAAGACGCTTTTTGATTTGCAGCTTAGACCCTTCATCCTGCACAAGTGTCACCAACCTGTTGGTGAGATCAAAACAGGAGGGCGCCCCCGGCTTGGTTCTAATCTCTTACTGAGTTGCAGCTACATGAGAACTTACCAGTAGTCTCTCCTTAAGGGATCCAAACGCATTTCAGTAATTAAGATAGGAGTCTGGTTAAGACCAAACCCGTCTGCCAACAGAAGCTGACCAGGCTGCAGATTCAGCCGGAGTGGCACATTCCCCTTCTGAGAAGGCAGGGGCAGATTTGGACCATCAGACCTTTCAGACTGTCCAGAAGAATTTGATCCCTGAGTTTGAGTCACCTCCTTGACATGGACCCACCTTTGTTTTCCTCCACAGCCTTGTCTTTTTTATGAGGAGAAAATTGCTGGGTATTTTAAATACTCTACTGAAGCTTTATCTCCAATCCTTTCATTATCTTTGTTGCTTTTCTAAGAACTTTCACTTTCTTTTCTATAGTAACAGAGATAATCCAAGCTACAGTCTCCAGCGCTTCTCTCCCCGCAGTGCAGACCGGGTTTGGATTATAAAACAAATCCAGGGATTTATCTACAAAATTATGGATGGGCATTAATATTCCAGGGGCTTCCCAGGTGGCACGAGTGGTGAAGAACCCACCTGCCAAGGCAGGAGATGTAAGACATGTGGGTTTGATCCCCATGTCGGGAAGCTCCCCTGGAGGAGGGCATGGCAACCCACTCCAGTATTCTTGCCTGGAGAATCCCGTGGTCAGAGGAGCCTGGTGGGCTACAGTCTGTAGGCTTGCAGAGAGTCGGACATGAGCATGCCTGACATTCCAGGATCATACCCTGCCTACAGCGATGAGTGTTCCGAGTATTATAATTCTTACATCCCCTGATACTCCGAAAGGACCTGCGTGTACCTTGCATACTTTACTTCTTGACATTGAAAGCATCTTGATATTTATTTTGTCTAGTATCTCCACAGTTGGGAAGGTTTCTGAAGCTTCAGCTCATTCATTTCAGGAAAGAGTGCCTCTGATTTCTATTCCGATAAGGAATTTCCTGCATTGGATGTCACTGGGGTAGGAAGAAGGCGGGGATAAAGCTAAAAATCTACCCAGTAGTCAAATAGGATTTAAGTGTAGACCACCCACATTGAATCAACTCTGAATATTCATTGGAAGGACTAATGCTGAAGCTCCAATACTGTGGCCACCTGATTCAAAGAGCCAACTCATTGGAAAAGACCCTGATGCTGGGAAAGGTTGAGGAGAAGGGCACAGCAGAGGATGAGATGGTTGGATGGCATCACTGGCTCAATGGACATGGGTTTGAGCAAACTCGGGGAAATAGTGAACGACGCAGAAGCCTGGCGTGCTGCCCCCTGTGGGGTCACAAATAGCTGAAGACCAAGGGACTGGACAGCAGTACGATCCACACTGCATAACACAGATGAGAAGCCCAGACGCCTGAACCGAGTTTTCTTCCCAAGAATGATGCCTCGCCGGGCATGGGAGGACGAGGGCGGTCCTGCCTGTGGATTCAAGTCGTAGTTGCACCATCAGCAAGAGAGCGCTGGGTCCTCTCCCGCTGGCCCACCTCCTCACCTGGACTCACCGGCCGGCCGCTCTCACGCATCTTCCTGTTTCCAGGCTCCACGCTCCTTGCCCTAAGACGTGTCTCACGCACGTATCCGACCAATTTAAATAGAAAGTGCCATAGGTTTTCTGTCAGTTTTGCTGAAACAATCATAAAGAATTCCCACTCTCCGGTAACAGGCCTACTGTGTGTCCGTGTGGGTGTCGTAGTGACCTGCTGAGAAGGGCGAAGGGTTTCCTACGGTGACGTGGCGAAGCAGGATATGAAGGTTTGAAGACCTCACACTGCGGAAATTCAGGTTTCTATTCTTAAGAGGAATGGCACGGTCAACCACTGAAGAGTCACACACTTTCTCTTGGGTTTTATCTCCCCAGTCTTTAAAATGTTTTTGTTTTTTAAATTGTTTTGTTTCTTGGCCCTGCCATGCAGCATGTGGGTTCCAGTTCCCCAACCAGGGACAGAACCCATTCCCCCTGCGTTGGGATCACGGGGCCTTACCCACTGGACTGCCAGGGAAGTCTGTATTTAGCCAGTCTTAAACGGTGGTCATGTACGGATGTGAGAGCTGGACTGTGAGGAAGGCTGAGCGCCAAAGAATTGATGCTTTTGAACTGCGGTGTTGGAGAAGACTCTTGAGAGTCCCTTGGACTGCAAGGAGATCCAACCAGTCCATTCTGAAGGAGATCAGCCCTAGGTGTTCTTTGGAAGGAATGGTGCTAAAGCTGAAACTCCAGTACTTTGGCCACCTCATGCGAAGAGTTGACTCATTGGAAAAGACTCTGATGCTGGGAGGGATTGTGGGCAGGAGGAGAAGGGGATGACAGAGGATGAGATGGCTGGATGGCATCACTGACTCGATGGACGTGAGTCAGAGTGAACTCCGGGAGTTGGTGATAGACAGGGAGGCCTGGCGTGCTGCGATTCATGGGGTCGAAAAGAGTCGGACATGACTGAGCGACTGAACTGAACTGAAAACATCCGAGTGCAAAGACTAGAATTCTGCAGGGATTCACCAGGAGGAGCACTGAGAGATAGACTCTCACTGGGTCTCAGTTCGATGCCTGCCTCCGTGAGTGGTTACCTCTCAGCTGGATCCTCATTGGCTTTCAGATGGGATCTTGGATAATGTTCTGGTGAAGAGTTTACTCTCGAGAGCTTAATGTTCAAAATAAATTTAAAATGTTTTGAGAAGTTTTAAAAAGTGAATTTTTCTCTCTTCTAGTACTGCTTTAAAACACTGAAGTGAATTTCTCAAGTGGTTCTTGTGTGTGAGGTGGTATGGCTACGTAAGTTGTGCAAAAGAACTTAAATGTCCTCACCAAAACAAAAATGAAGAAAGAAATGAGGTGATGGGTGCCAATTAACTAAGTGGAGGAATCCTCCCAAAATGTAAGGGGGAGATTGGGATTGACATAGACACACCCCTATATATGAAACAGGTAACTAATAACCGACTGTACAGCGCAGGGGCCTCTGCTCAACACTCTGGTGGTCTGCATGGGAAGAGAATCTAAAGGAGAGCGGAAATTCGTGCACGTACAGCTGAACCACTGGGCTGTATAGCGGGAACCAGCACGTCACCGTAAATCAACTATACTCCAATTAAAAGAAACCCAAGATACAGACGTATCAAATCATCACAATATACACTTTAAGTATCTTCGAGAATTTGGTATGTCAACTAAATACATTGGTAAAACTGGAATAATTTATTGTACAGGGAACCAAAGGAGTATGTGTTGCTTGAATAGGTGCGTAACCAGTCCGTTTGCATTTGCTGTGAACTTTTGTTTTGAGGAGCGAGGGAAGGGAGTCCAGCAAACTCTGAGCCAAGTCATATCTTGGAGTGTCTTGTGGACTTTATATCTGAATAAACTATAAGAATGTCCTATTGATAAAACGGTCATTCAGGAGACTTCATGGACTGTTTCTGCATAGTAACATTTGACAGAAAATCTGATCTAGAAATTGAATGTATCCGTGGGTCTGGATTAGAGCTGATTCAGGTTGCTGACTCTCACTCTGCTGGAACGCGCCCTCCCTTGTGACGTATAAACAGAGCAGTGATGATAGTCGGTAAATGGGAGAACCCTGGGAGAATTTGTAAGGCAGAGGAGAAACTCGTTGGCATCCTTTTGAAACAAAAGAGTGAGGATGAATTTAGTTTTAAAAATTACTGGAGCATCGTTGATTTTGCAGTGTTGTATTTCAAGTGTACAGCAGGGTGAATTGGTTATACACATACGTACGTCCACTCTTATCTAGATTCTTCTCCCGTATAGGTTATTGCACAGTATTGAGTAGTTTCCTGTGCTATACAGTAGGTTCTTACTAAAATGAATTTATTATGTGAAATGGTAACAAACTACCCACTTTTCCAGATTCCTGTCCTTTTATGAGTTTTTTTTTTTGTTTTGTTTTTCTTTTTGAGCCGTTTTCTTCTTTGGTTAGGAACAGTTTACCCAGATGGCTACCTGGTGAGAAATTAGACATCAGTCACATCATTTTTAGAACCCTTTAGACTAATGTTCTTTGGTTTCTAAATCACATGCGCCACACAGAGCACTTTCACAGACAGGAGCTTGGATCCACAAAGTAGAATTTTAGCAGTAAGGTTTTCCATGGTTTTGAGCCCTAATGTACTTTACTCCAGTTCTCTTGCCTGGGAAATCCCATGGATGGAAGAGCCTGGTGGGCTGCAGTCCATGGGGTCGCTAAGAGTCGGACACCACTGAGCGACTTTACTTTTACTTTTCACTTTCATGCATTGGAGAAGGAAATGGCAACCCACTCTAGTCCTCTTGCCTGGAGAAATCCCAGGGATGGGGGAGCCTGGTGGGCTGCCGTCTATGGGGTCGCACAGAGCCGGACACAACTGAAGCGACTTAGCAGCAGCAGCAGCAGCACTTTACTTCAGGAGGTGGGAAAAAACCCACTATATCAATAATTAGCTTAGGTTCAAAAGCACTTTGCTGCTCAGATGTAACATTTTACAAAGGTCTCTGAGATAAGGAGTATCTGTTTAGCTTTAACTTTATCAGAGTAAAACACTAGGTAAAAACATGTTTCTACCCTTTCTAGGGTGTTTGAAACAGCAGGTGTCCGAAATCTGTTGTTCCTTTATATTTGAGTGTTGGGCAAATCCAGTTGTTAAATTACACCATACTGAGATTGGTGAGTAAATGTTTACCTAATTGCTTCCACTTTTCCTGACTCGCTTAGTCTGATCGATTTTAGAGCAGAGAAGTAAAAAATATATATATTATTAAATGAGAAAGAGTGAGTCCTTTAACCAGCTGCTGGTCATTTCACTAGAGAGACCATTTTCTTTTCTTTCCCCTTGTAATATTGCTTTACTTTAAAAAGTGACTTCTTTTTTAAGATAATTCTATTGGTGTGTGTGTGTGTTTGGCCGTGCTGGGTCTTCGCTGCTGCGCGGCCTCCTCTCGTTCCCGAGCAGCGGCTGTAGAGTGTGTGGGCTCAGGCTTCTGAAGACTCTACCACCGAGCCACCAGGGAACCCCCTAGTTCACCTTTATGTTGAATAAACGATTCTTTCTACTCTACGGTCCTTTTGCAGTTTTCAAAAGCTTCACACGCACGATTTCCTGTAATTTCAGAATAACCCTCTGTCCTCACCTCTTATTACCCCCTCCCCCAAACTGGTAGCCACTGGTGTGTCTCTAGATCTGCGCTTCTGCCTCTTTTGGTTTATTTCCTGGATTGTTGTATTCTTTAGGCCCATATGTGTCTATCATACAGTGTTTCTCTTTCTCTGTCTGACCTGTTCATTTAGCATAGTGCTCTCCACGTCCATCCATGATGCTACAGATGGCGACGGTCCATTCTTTTTTATGACTGAGCAGTACTCCACTGTGCATGTGGTGTGTGTGCGTGTTGTGAGTGTGCATGTGTGTGTTGTGTGCACATGTGTATTGTGTGTGTACACACATGTTGTGTGTGTTATGTGTGTGTGTGTGTGCCACATCTTCTTTATCCATTATCTGTTGATGAACACTGAGGTTGTTTCTGTCTTAGCTGTTGTAAATAATGCTGCTATGAACACTGAGATGTATGTATTATTTCAAATTAGTGGGTCTTTTTATTTTTTATTTTTTTTCAGAAATATACCCAGAGTGGGATTTCTGGGTCAGATGGTAGTTCTATTTTTAGTTGTTGAGAAATATATTATTTTCAGTTTTTTAAAAAACCACCTTAATGGTCTCCATTCTCCTGGATTTAAGACTCTGATGGAAAGCAGAGCTGATATTAAGGGAGACCACAGAAGCTGGTGCACTTCTGTGACTCAGCATCTCACCCCCTAGACAGAGCCAGGCACAGGATTTAGCAGATTGTGTTTTCTGAATGTTTTGAGAGTCGCTCAGTTTAAAAATACATGTACCCAGACTATCCTGACTTTGACTTTGTGATTAAAACAGTCTGTGCTGTTATAAAGGACCCCGTGGACGTGGGACGCTGGTTCAGGTTGACAGAATATACCTGTATGTTGTCTTAGACGAGAGGAAGAAATTGATTCATCTTTCCTACGACTGTCTTTCCAAGGAAATACTCATAAAGGGATAGGCTCTAACTCATCAAAAATCAAGACAGTAAATGGGAAAAGAATTTCAGAAAGAATAGATAACTGTTGATGTGTAACTGAGTCACTGCTGTATGCCTCAAACCAACATAACACTGTCAATCAACCATACTCCAACATAAAATGGACTTTTTTTTAAAATCAAGGTAAAGAAATATTAGAAGTAAATCTAACAAAATTGATCTTCCTGATTCTGGGTGCTTTTTACACCAGAAAACCCATAGGGAATCCCTAGATGGGACCATTTATAGGGACTGTATTCCAACAAGCAGTTTGGGGGCAAGTGGGGGAGAAGAGGCATTTTTTAATTTTATATTTTTATCATTATATTTAATATTATATTTTTATCATACTACATAGTAATCAGATATGTTTTTAAATGATAGTCTGTTTATTAATAAACTCTTTATGGGTTAGTCATAATAGCAACTTTGTTTCAGTATCAAAAGACAAAATTTGAATGATTTGAGGATACATGAGCTACCACATAAAGTGAGGTTCTTTTAATCAAAACGTTTAAAGGTCAAATAATAACATTTCATATAAAATTTGAAAAGAAAACACACCCCTTCCCCCACCACCATTGAAATCCGTTTTTAGTTAATAGGAAATGGGAGTAAAATATTTTATTGAGTCTAAATATAAGCTTTCATATATTAAAAGAAAAGCTATTTACAGGTGATTTGTTACTAAATACAGTCTTGGAGGGCACTTTTAATTACCAGAAAGGTAAGGTAACAATAAACACGGGAAATATAAATGAATATAGTGCTCACAGAGCCCCTGCTATAAATAACCCCCCGCTCTGTCACTATTATTAGCAGGGATGAACAAAAGAAGATTCCAGAAATAGAAAGGGGAAGAGCTTCTCCAGGAGCCTTGTATTCCGCGGAGTAGGAAATATTTCTAGCAAGCTCATGAATTTAGGGGGTTAATTGATTTTTAAAAAGGACATTTCCATGCTGTCTGTTTGCCAAGGAAATTCTGTTTACTGGCATGTTTGTAAAATTGGCAGGCCGATGCTTCCTCCGGGTGACAAAAGATGTGGTGAAGAATCTTACCTTGACATTCTTACTAAAATCGGCATTGAGGGCTTGCCTTGTTAACTTACTTGGTTATTCCCATATTATTTCTCTAAGGGGTCAGATGATGCGACCGAAGCTGGGCGGGGGTGGTGGGCAGCACCGGCCAGAGGTCAGGTCTGAGCACCACCTGAGCTCCAGGTCAGAGCATCTGTGGAAGCGCCCCTGTGCCAGTTTGCTGGCTGATGAACGTGCCAAGTGTGTGTCGAGCTCCCAGTCCTCCAGGTGCAGCACGAAGCAGTGGGGCTACGAGGTAAATGAGAAAACCCGGTTCCTGCCCACAGACCACGCGTGGCTGGGGGGCCAGACCTGCAGCTGGTGAATACATCATAGAAACGATCTCAGGAACTTCCCTGGTGGCCCAGCAGCCAGCTCTGCACTTCCAACGCAGGGGAGCACAGGCTCGATCCCTGGCTGGAGAGCTAGGATCCCATATGCTATGAAGCCAAGATGATAATAACAAACAAAGTAAAAATAAACTTGAATGCTTGTTTTTAAAAAGAAAAAGGCAGGGCAGAGCTGTACTCTAAGGGCACTAAGGAAAGCTTTGTAAAAATGGGGCCATCTGAATCAACTCCATCTTGGAGGCTGCCTCATCTGTAAAAGCAGATGGAGGCTGTGGTGCTTGCTTATCTGCCAAGGGCCTAGTGAGAAACCAGTAGCATCATAAAAGTGAGTTGAAACAAATAAAAGACAATGTAAGCGCAGGCTACTCTTGTCCCAGATGACACATACAACAAATCTCTAATCTCTCTCACTTTTGATAACAAAAGACTCACATGCTTAAATAGTGTTTGTCCTCGTGAGCATGTTCGACTGACCAGGCTCCTCTGTCCACGGGATTCTCCAAGCTGGAGTACTGGAGTGGGTTGCCATTTCCTCCTAAAGGGGATCTTCCCAACCCAGGGATCAAGCCCACATCTCTTACGTCTCTGGCACTTGCAGACCCAGTCTTTACTACTGTGCCGTCTGGGAAGTACACAAATAATAGTTCGCCGCCTGCTGATTTTCTTTTTCTTTTTTGATAGCTAATGATGAGTGTAATTATTTGAAAACTGACGATGAAAGTGTAGTTAAGTGACAGAAACACAAATCTCAAGTGCTTTTTGGTTCTTGTTTTTGGTCAGTATGGTCCAGAATCAGAAGAAGAAATGAGAATTCCTCCAAAATACAGATCTGTTTTCCCATAAGTAATGATGATAGTAATTACTTCTGAAGTAGTTATATTTGTGGTGATTAGTGTTAATATTAGATCACTTTTGAAGAAAAGACAGACTCCTTATGTACAAACTGTGTTTTCAGATGAAAGAGATCATCTTTCATAGGCAGATTAAGTATCAGATTTGTCTCTGTCCAGCAAATATTTACTTTCTTATCCTCAGTTGGCTAGCTGGCACTGTGATTTACTGATTTATTCCACAAGTATTTTTTAAGTGCCTGTTTTGTGCGTTGTCAAACTGGGTGAGCAACATCTTATGGAATATGTTCCAATATGTCTTTTTATTTATTTTTAAAAATATTTATTTGATGTATTTATTTATTTGGCTGCACTAAATGGCACCCCACTCCAATACTCTTGCCTGGAAAATCCCATGGACAGAGGAGCCTAGTGGGCTGCAGTCCCTGGGGTCGCCAAGAGTCGGACACAACTGAGCGACTTCACTTTCACTTTCACTTTCATGAATTGGAGAAGGAGATGGCAGCCCACTCCAGTGTTCTTGCCTGGAGAATCCCAGGGACGGGGGAGCCTGGTGGGCTGCCGTCTATGGGGTCGCACAGAGTCGGACACAACTGAAGCGACTCAGCAGCAGCGGCAGCAGCAGGTCTTACTTGCTGCCTGTGAAATCCAGTTCCCTGACCAGGAATCAGTGCCCCTGCCTCGGGAGTGCAGAGTCTCAGCCCTGGACCACCAGGGGAGTCCCAAGCAATATGTGGCTTTTCAGAATGAAACATTTTTAAAGTTAATTTTTAATGGAGTATAGTTGCTTTGCAACATTGTATTACTTTCTGTTGTATAGGAAAAGGAATCAGTTATACATCATATACATATATCCCCTCTTTTTTAGGTAGAATGAAACACTTAAACATATGTGCAAGTCAGTCATGGATTGCATTTCCCACTCAGAACCTCCATTCATATAAGTGAATCAGTGTTTGACCATGAAAAAGAGGGAAGCCTCTTTTTATTGCTTTGGCAGTATTCAAATTAATTTGGAGTATGCAAAGGATTTGAGCAGACAGATTACCATTTAAAATTACCATCATGAATAACTTTGACTTCCAATATTGCGTTTGTTAAAAGTAGACGAGAAACAGAGAAAAGGGGAAAAACAGGAGGTCTGTGCCCTTGCTCCTTTACTGACAGGCTGGCATAAAGCTTCACCCTGACAGCCCAGGTTCAAGTTCAAAGTCACAGCCCCAAGACTGTGTCCAGGGTCCAGGCCTCCCTGTAGTCCATTCACACCGGCCTCTCTCCTGGAAGCTCTCTGCCTTCCTCCTCTCAGCAGCTCGCACTGAGCTGAGAATTCTGTCAGGAGCCTTCATGAGCCCCCTGTTTCCAGTTTCCAGTAAATGTAAGCATGGTAGTTTGAATTTAGAAAGAAAAAAAAAAAAATCAAAGTGTATATGAAAGCTCTCCTGCTTTCATTTGATTTCTTTTTGTTAAGAAACAATAGTGTTTATTTATCATGTTTGGCTTAGAATTTCTTTGGTATTCAGTCCTCTCAACTTTTACAAGAAGCAAAACTCAGTCTCATCTTTAGCAAACAAAATAGTTTTCAGTTGAGGGTGGGTGAGGAAGTTATATGAAGATTGAGTGGGAACGTCAACCCAAGGACATAATAGACAAGAAACCATTTTTTTCCTCCTTTTCTTCAGAAGTGGTCTTCCGCATGGTTTAATGTGCTAACATAACCCCGGTTCCAATATTTCAAAAGATACAGAACTTCCCAGCATGATGATAAAGTTTTCCTGTGTTCCAATAATAAAACCTCAGCGTACCAGTGACTTCCAGTTCCTTTGTGGCAACTTGTGAAGACCAACCAGGCCCCGTCCTCAGCCTGCTGTATCAGTGTGGGTGTCGGAAACAGATGTTCACGGGACAATGCCATTTGTTGTCACTGTCGATACTATGTGGCAACTCGCCCAAACGAAATTGTTTGTGGATGGAAAAGAATGTAAGCAGTGATTCATGCCCAGGAATTTTTTTTTTTTTTTTTTGGCTGCAGGCTGATCATATTTTTGTTTGCTTTAGATCGCAGACCATTAATGGATTAAAAATTTTAGGGTAACTTATTATTAGAGTATCTTTTCCGTTTTTGGGGTCCAGCATTTCCTTCTAAAAGGAGTGACTATTTTAGGTGCTTCACTGGAAATATTCAGTGCCTTGCTTTTATCTGAAGAGTCAGAGAAATGAATGCCTGCCTCGCTTCTTAATTTTGTTCATAATTTGGAAGCACAGAGAATTCAAAATAATCAAACATTAAGTAGAACATTTATTGCTAATAGGCAGCATTATATGATCTTGGTTTGAACTTTTCATGATTATTCCAAAAGGAGCAGCCATGCTTACCGTAAGAGATAATGGTTTTATCTGTGCAAATTAAATATTAATTTATAAAGAAGCTTAAAATATGCTTACAATGAGATAGGTACTACAAAGCTACTTAAAAATTAGGCCCACTGTGTCATCTCTGTCTCTCTCTCTCTCTCTCACACACACACACATACACACACACACCCACTCACTCCCTCACACACGTCTTTTTCAGGAAGGAAACCTAACAAGAATTCAAGGCATCATATCCATCATTCTACTGCTGTTTTTATCAAAACAAATTGTAATCCACAAAGGAAAGTCTTTTCATGTTTATTCATAACAGCAGATGCCTAAGGCCATAATTATAAAATGTTCTATGTTTTTTTAAAAGACATAGGTATCTCTTATAATTAGGTTTCTGCATCACAGAAAAATTATTTCAGGGGACATGAAACAAAATCTGACTTTTAAACAACAGCCAAAGGAAAGAAAGGCTGGATCACACATAGAGGAATCCTAGGCTGGAAGCAGGAGTCTGGGGTCTCCTTCCACAGACTGGTTTTTTAAATCGTGGCCTGTGGCGGCCGAATCTCAGCCTACGTTGTCTCATCTGTAGGACGACGGGTCAGGCTGGGTGACCTCTGGGGCCTTTCCAGCTCTCCCAGTTCCAGTTTCTTGTTTGGTGGTAAAACCAACAGTGGGGCTTCAGTTTCTACTTCTGTCCATCCTTGTTCACCTTCTTTGGGTCACAGGCACCTTTGAGCATCTGACGAGGGTTATCATGACTCTTCCCAGGAAACTGCGTGAACAGGAGTTTACGTGCACATCTGGGGGCTTCACAGACCCCGTGGAGCCCAGGGAGGGGCCCCGGGTTAAGAATCCCGTGACTGGGGAGCTTCATGTTTTTGTGAAAATTTGATGAGGCATTTAAAACTAGCTCAAAACTTCAGCAGCAGAACTTTAAAAATTATTATTTAGGTTAACTATTTTCATTCTCTAATGTTTCCACGTGATAGACTGGACGTTGGTGTCAGCCTGCTTGAAGAATGGAAACTCAACATTACTCGGTCAACTAAAGAGCAGAGTGTATGGTACCTGATAGAGGCCCTGTGTGTGTGCGCGGCTGGAGGGGAGGGTGTCGCACATCCCAGCCAGGGATCGCTTCAGGGCAGGAAATGAACAAACTGAAAGTGAAAGTGAAGTCGCTCAGTCATGCCCGACTCTGCGACCCCATGGACAGTGGCCTGCACCAAGCCCCTCCGTCTATGAGATTTTCAAGGCAAGAGTGGGTTGCCATTTCCTTCTCCAGGGAATCCTCCCAACCCAGGAATCAAACTCAGGCTTCTCACATTGTAGACAGACGCTTTACCGTCTGAGCCACCCTGCTTGCATCTCCCAATCAGCGAATCGAGACTTCTGTTGTCTTTTTAATTTATGAAGAAATCAGAATTAAATGCTCCTAACAAAGGGCTTTCCGAGTGGTTCAGTGGTAAAGAGTCTGCCTGCAATGCAGGCTCCACAGAAGACCCGGGTTCGATCCCTGGGTCGGGAAGATCCCCTGGAGAAGGGAATGGCAACCCACTCCAGTACCCTTGCTTGGAGAATCCCATGGACGGAGGAGCCTGGTGGGCTACAGTCCGTGGGGTTGCAAAGAGTCGGACACGACTGAGCGACTTAAGTTTAACTTACACGCCAAAGAGCCTGGAGCGTAGGGAGGACCATTTCTAGCTCTGTTCATTCTCTGTGCTCTACGCAGAGTGTGGGACGGACAGAATAAGAGTAACTCGTCATACATAAGAACAAAATAGGAATTAATCCCAAAGCAGATTTAAGAGTATTTACACTGCGAATTTCCTTCCAGCATAGGTCTCTCTATTTTTAAGCCACTCGTGGGTGATTCAACATTTTTCTAAATTCTAATGTCATTTGGAGAAAACTTTGGACTTTTTTTTTTTTAATTTTTGGTTACATCATGTGGCCTGTGGGATATTAGTTCCCTGACCAGGGACTGAACCCAGGCCCTCAGCAGTAAAAGCGCAGAGTCCTAACCCCTGGACTGGCGCAGAATTCCTGGGCTTTGTAAGGTACTTTCATGTAGGCGATCTTATTTGTTCCTTTAGTGAGCTATCTTTTTTGGGAGGGTGGGGGAGGAAGGAATACAGACATCACTAAACGTGTGCACTTCCTTTTAATAAGTCACGTGAGTTTCAAAAAAAATCTACTCACCTGCTTCTTTCACCCAGCAAATTTATAAGCGTCAGTAAAACTCTGTTTTAATCATCACAACCACAGCGTTTAAGTTCTCAAGCGGACACATTCCTCATGGGCTCCCTTTTACATTTTTCGAATTCTATTAACTTTTCTGCGTTCAGGTCAAATTAGATAGATGGATTTGCCTCCTCTTGGCAGCCCCAGCCGGTCTAAGGCATTCTCCAGCACACAGAAATTCTAGTCCCGATGTTACAGGAAAGCCCCCCGCTCCCCTTGACAGCAGTGATCCCGAGGAGGGCGCCTCGCCCTCCTGTCCATACCCTCTGGAGCAGATGTTATTGGCATCAGGGACACGCTGGGGTACGAGATAGCCCGCTCCGTCCGTGGAGCAGAGTCCTCGGAGCTCCCCATCCCGGCTTTGATCTCCGGCGGTATTTTTCTCTGTTATGTCACAGAGGTCACCTGGCTCATGTGTGACAAACTGCTTGCATAAGTCACGGTGCCAGTGGCAGAGATTTGTAACCGCGCGCCTGGTCCATTGCTCTTGAATTATTTCACAGGCCCGCTGCTTTACATTTACACTCTGTCGGAAGATGAACAGGGGAAGGGAGTAAAACCAAGGGCAGGGTCTCATCCTGAAGGACGAGGGGAAACAGGTGGAAGGTTAATGGCCCTGGAGCGATTCCGCCAGCCTCTCAGCCTTGATATATGGGCCTCGGGCCTCAAACGGGCATTGGCTTTCAAAGATATATTATTTCATTTGAGGAGAGACATCCTGGGGTTCCTGCATTTGTCTGCTGATAGATGACCCCCCTGTCCACAATTGGTTATGGCGGCTGAGTTTTCCTTGGGCCCGCTCCCGTACATAAAAATTTTGCTGAGCTCTCCAACCTCTCCCGGGCCCGGGGAGCAAGGGTGGGACGCGTGCAAGCCGGCCGCCAGGCTGCGACTGGAATGCTGCTGCCATTTTAGCAGTTCCTTTTGAACCAGGAGGCAAGTGGGGGGTGAAAGACACCGCTCTTCCTTCATGCAGAACTTGATACGGGTGGCCTTGCCCGAAAAATAGGAGCGTGGAAGGGACGGTGCTATCAGGCGTGTGTGAGGGTCGTGTGAGACGAGCCTGGAGTGGTTGGGGGCACTGCCTTGGCCGGCAGTGGTTAGGATGCCTCATATCCCATGCAGGGAGTGCAGGTTCGAGCCCTGGTCGGGGAGCTAAGATGCCACACGTCTCTCGGCCAGACAACCAGAACATGGAAGCAGAAACAATACTGTAACAAATTCAATAAATACTTTTAAAATGGTCCACATCAAAAAAAAATCTTGAAAAACACAAAACGGCGAACCCAGGGAGATGCTCTGCCATTAGGGTCCCATTAGAGGCCACCAAGAGCTTCGGACTCTCCGTTTTGCACCCACCCCTAAGCTTTGAATAAAGGGCTTCCTTAGTCTGCTTCATTATTTTGTTCAGAAGATTTGAGTTGCTTTGGGGAAGGGAAAGAACACAGACCAGTGAAGGATTTGCCCAATGAGAACCACCGGACAGTGCAACCAAAAAATTTATCTCGTGGCTCAAATGTTTTTTGTGAATTGAACTTGGCCCCGGAGTGATGGAAGCAGTGCCTCTCAGCCTCTGAGAAGTTGTCCTACAGATTCTAGAGCTGCAAAGGTCACTCCTACTTTGCATAGATTTAATGATCATGAAAATATTAGGCATTCTAGTAGGCCTTAATGTGCAAATCTTCTGCAATTAATTATTAACTCTAGTTGTGGGATGTGTCCATACAAAATCTTCAACTTTATAACTCCTGATAACTTATACGAGCCTTGTCAGAGAGATAATGGTTGTTTTTATGGCAAGCATTCAGGAAAAATGAGCTCTGTAAACTCACCATCTAAACAAAAGGTGAGTTTTTTTCCAGTTCTTTTGTGTCCCAGTGCCCTTGTGTTGGTGAGTATATACAGTGTCAACATTGCATTTGTAGACATTTTTATACCGAATACCTTTGTCAGAGGCAAACTCATTATCATCATAGATACATTGGGATTCATAAGAAGGTAATATTGGGCAACCCATCTGATAAGTGCCAATAGGAATTTAATTTTTACGTGAGCAACCCAGCTGTGCCACAAATGCACGTATACTTGACAAGGCACCGTTGTCCCAATCCTTATTCAGACACCCTCAAGCCTGGCCCGCAGTGGAAAGATTCGGTGTCTGACCATTGGCTCTGCTGGCAAAATGCTTATGTTATTGTTGTGCCGTTTCTAAGCCATGTCTGACTCTTGGCATCCCCTTGGACTGCAGCCCAGCAGGCTCCTCTGTCCATGGGCTTTCCCAAGCAAGAGTACTGGAGTGGGTTGCCATTTCCTTCTCCAGGGGATCTTCCCAACCGAGGGATCAAATCAGTATCTCCTGTTATCTCCAGGCAGATTCTTTACCACTGAGCCACCTGGAAAATACTGTAGGCTTATAGCGATGTTTTTTTCTTTTCCTCTGGAATATTGTGAAAGTGCAGGTTAGACCAGTCTTGAGAGACCCACAGGAAGAAGGTGCCCTGGCTATTTTAAGAAAAGCTTTAAAATCAGAACCGCTTGTTATAGAGATAGTTGGATGGTGAGTGCAATCTCCTTGTCCACTTGTTGCTTGGATGGATGAGGTCCCTGTGGGCTTCCCTGGGGACTCAGTGGTAAGGAGTCCGTCTGCCGATGCAGGAGACACGGGTTCAATCCCTGGGTTGGAAAGATCCCCTGGAGGAGGAAATAGCAACCCATTCCAGTATCCTTGCCTGGGAAACCCCATGGACAGAGGAGCCTGGCGGGCTACAGTCCCCGGGGATCACAGAGTTGGACACAACTTATCGACTAAACAACAAACCAGTCAAGGGGACCATAGACAAAATAATCCCGGCAGAAGGGCGGGTCCCAAACCCACTGGGGTGCTTTCTGTCCCAGAATACGCAGTGGTGGCTGTGGACTTTTTGCTCCAGACCCAATCGCCTCCTTTTCACCTTTTGCAGAGTTGGCAACTTTGTTTCAGCCCTCTTCCCCCTTCCTCCTGCTATTTCCCCAGCAGACCCCCATCCTGTAGGTTCTGTCCCTGCCTAAGGCAGAGATCAGATCAAAGGCTCTCACATAATGGGAGCTCACTCTGAATTAGTGAGGAGCCCCCACCCCCTGCATCTGTCGGTCTCCGGCTCAGATGGACTCTTCCAGAAGGCAAACGAGGAAGCCACATACTTGCAAACAGTCTCTTAATTGCTCATTTGCAGTTGGACAGAACGCTAACTGCAGAAAGACTTCAAAGCCAATGGAATCTGCATTGAAAACAGGATCTCAATACCCGTAGTCGCTTATTGTTGCAAAATTAGAATAACAAATGTTCCCAGCATGGAGCCAACATAAACTTGCCCCGGTATTATTCAACCTGAGATGGATTCAACTTTTTTTTTCTTCACTGCAATAGAAGAGGCACACTTTGCCCTCTGTTTGTTATTCTATACCGTTCATTTTAATGATATATTTAAGTCTCCATCACACTTTGTATTTTTACGTATAATTACCCGTATTAAAAAAACACTCATTAGCGTTCCGTTCCACTGACTTAATTATGCCCTTAATTAAATCTTGACTAACTGGGGGTCACCGTGGTGTCAGTGGGATTTGTCACTGCTCGTCAGCAGGTGTCTGTTTGCTTCTATTTTTGGTTTTCCTCTGGTTTGAATGTATTTAAGAACTTGCTTTTTCCTAAATACCAGAGTCCTCATTGGAGGAAGGAACAGCATATATTTGACAGGCAGCTGGAAAGCTTGTTTGTAGGAGGACGTTTTTGTTATCATTATTCTAAGAATATCCCTGGTTTAGGGGTAAGATGCAGAGAACAGAGTTAGGATACCACAGATGCACTTTTTAAAAGATCAATATGTTTACATTCTAGAGATCATGATCATATTCATGTATGCAATTCTAAAAACTTCCTTAAAGAACAAAAAATGATGTGGTGGTGGTTATGACATCATCACATTAGATGCTTTGCACCAGGGTCCTTTGTACTAGTTAATTATTTCACTGACATTTGTTGTTATAAAAATGTAAAGCAAATTACAAAAATAGGAATCAAGCTGAAACAAAAAAGTGTCTTTCGTGTGTCTAATGTTCACATAAAAGTCAATTCATTGCTTGGAAGGACTTTTAATAATTAGACTGCTTATACCATCACGTTTGGTATTAGAATGTTTTAGGCTCATGATTTTAGTGCATTACTTAAGGGAGATATAATTCCCGTGTTTATGTCTATAATAGGCACCTAATGTTGATCTGAGTAATTGATTAGTCCAGTCAGATTTGTATAATTAGTTGTTGTCAGGTTTTCAACATAAGCCCCCAAAACACTTGCTGTGAATCTACAAAGCTTTTACATTTTTTAATCAGTTTTTTTCATCTAAAAATGTATGCAAGCTATCTGAAAAGAATCTATATATGTTTTTTTCTGGAATTAGGATGGCTCTTCTAACATAAGCCCTTAGAGACTAAACTCAGACTATATGTCTCTTAAGTTTTTCAGTCTAGAAATTCTGATTTTTTTGAGTAGCATTTATTTTCATTTAAAGGTAAAAAAGTCACAATTTTTCTACCAGTTAAGATGTTTTTCAGAACTTATGGTAACTTTAAATGAGACAATGGGTTACAGATATCAGACTACCAACAACATAAAGCATGTACTGTGACCTTACTGTCGCTATATTTTGGTATTACGTAAACAATTTAGATTGACCTACAAATAGGGTAGGGCAGAGTAAGAAGGGCTTTTTAAAGAGATATATACTATAATTCAACTCATTTGAGAAATACTGTTTCTGAAATCAATCAATTTCATCCCAAAGTATTAATTACAATTGCCTTTTCTAGGGACTTCAAGAGTAATGAATATCTTCTTTGTTTTCCAAATTGTCGGTGTCAGTGTCATTTGAGATTTAAGTTTTCTTATCAACTTTAAACATAATTTAAAATCTAAATATGTGCTCATACAGAGTTTCTAAACCATTTCAATGATGAGATGAGATGAATTTTTATGAATTCTATGGGCTCCTATACAGCCCTGTAATAGTCCCTGGAGAATGAAAGCCTGGATCCTATATATAACCAACAGTAGCTACCAAAGCAACACGAAATACGATTTCCTTACACGTACACAGTTGAGGGCATAAGCGTACGGCCGAATTGCCATGGAGTTGGTCAGATAATTTTACGGCCCCTTCTTTCACTCAGTAAATACTTCTCAAGGGTCAGTTGTTGTCTAGTTACATCTCAGGACTTAGAGATTCAACATCCCTCTTTTTGAGAAGTATATTTTTTGTATATTTTAGTGGTATTGAATCCTTTTTGAGTAATTACACTGACTTAATAAAAGCATTTGTGATTTAGCAAGCCAGCCTAATCAAGGATTAGAGGTCCAAATCATGGAGTGTTTCTGCTCCCCGTCTGCTTAAGTTTTCAAGAGACTCTGCGGCTTCCCCATCCTGTGCATAGTACGATTTCAAGTACTTTCCCTGGCTTTGTTCAAAGATAATTTTAATAGTTAGTGTCCCTTTTAACTCCCAGAGTCAAGGTGAAAAGAACAATAACGATTAAGGAGAATAATAATTTTTTTTCACAAATTAATAGTAACTTTATTAGATGCCTCAAAGAAGGGTGAAACTCATGTAGATAAACAGTGTTTTTAAGGCCGGATTAGAATCTCTAGAAATATTTTTTTCCCGTGACAGCTGAATGATACCATTTGTGGACTTTGATTGGTAACTCTCCAGAGCTGCATAAGTTATGTGGTTTCATTAAAAATGCATCAATCCTTTTGGGATACCTTCTCTAATTCATTGATTAGATAATATAAGCCTAATAAACATTTTTGGCATCACAAAATGCAATATCAAAGTGTACTCCATCCACAGGTACACAGCGTAACAGGAAAGCAAGCATACCACCAGGAGGGTCAGCCTCAGGACAGTGCCGGGTTGGGCAGTGCTGAAATCTGATGTTGAAACTGAGCAGGACCCTTGGGCTTCCCAGGTGGCTCAGTGGTAAAGAAGCCGCCTGCCAGAGCAGGAGACCCCGGTTCGATCCTTGGGTGCGGAAGATCTCCAGGAGGAGGAAATGGCAACCCACTCCAGTATTCTTGCCTGGATAATCCCACGGACAGAGGAGCCTGGCGGGCTACAGTCCAAGGGATCGAAAAGAGTTGGACACGACTTAGGACTAAGCCACCACAGGACCTTTCAGGGCCTTTCAGGGTACAAAAGCCTTTCTGTGTCCCCTGTTTCGTGTTTGTAGAAAAAGGGGTTAGTGTCCTAGGCCTTCCCTGACTTCCAAAGAGCAGACTCAAGCAGGTACTAATTAGGGAAGTCAGGGAACAAAGTAAAACAGTATGATTAGGATTGCCCACACATCACCCCTTACATCTTCACCCACCCATCATGAGAAGTCGCACACCCTGCAGCCCTCACCCTAACCGCTGGCTTTAAAAACTGCTCCTTGAGAACCAGTGGGGAGTTCGGGCCTTTTGAGCATGAGCTGCCCATTCTCCTGACTTGGTGCCCTGCAATAAACACTGTGCTTTCCTTCGCCACAACCCCGTGTCAGTAGTCTGGCTTTGCTGCGTGGCCAGCAAGGGGATCCAGGTTCAGTTCAGTCATGCTCTTTAAGAATGGTATCATCGGGCCATTTTGTAAGCTGTTTTGTTCCAGGTCAGATGACTTGAAGGTAACGGGAGGCAGCAGCATCTGGATTGTGCCCCAGGGAGGCTCCAGGGTGAGTCACCACTGATCTGGAAACGTCAGTTTCTTCTTTCCTTAATTGATACCTGAAAGTCTGGTGCTGTGTTTGATACAAATTTCTGTGCTTGTTGCTGGGCACTGACTAAACTGTTCCTTGCCTCTCATCACAGTGGAGGCCTCATCAAATGGCCTCTGTTTCTTGCTTTTGTTTGTTTTGTTTTTTTATATTTTGGACTTGCTGGGTGGTATGTGAGATCTTAGTTCCCTGACCAGGGATGGAACCCACGGCCCCTGCCCTGGGAGGCGGCTTCTTCACCACTGGACGGTCCAGTCCTGCATGGGCTTAGGAGTCAGACTTGCCCCAGATCCCAGATCTGCCGCCTTGTGGTCACATGCTCTCAGGAAAGGAACTTAATTTTAGTGTCCTTGTCTATAAAATAGGGATTGTGTACTGTTGATGTGGTGATTTTAAATAAAGTGAGTTCATACTTGCACAGCGCACTGTGCAAGGACCTGGATGCATGGAGATGGAACGGTCTCCATCCTCAGATAGGAGAGCACGTGAGTGTAAGAGGTGAGGGCCAGTGCTGTTTGCGGGGAGAGGAGAGAAGGCTGTCCCCCAGCAAGAACGGCATCTCCAGGGCTCTGCAGTAGAGAGAGCCCTGGTGCAGACCCGCCACCAGACGGTGTTCATTTGTATGCATGGCGTATCTCCTCTTTAGCTGCCCAGACCTTTACAAGACAATTCTCTTGCATCTGGATGGCTCTCTCTGCATCTCTTGGGTCTGATGGAAGGCCTGCTGTCTCTGGTCCTCAGAAGGATGGAGGGAGGGGAGGGAAGCTGTGAGGCCATCCGCCTGTCCAGCTCCGCGGTCAGGAGACAAATGCTGGAGGGAGGGAAAAGGCCGGCAGGAGCCGAGGGTGATCCACTCCCCTGAGCTGCCCGGTGACTCTGTGCTCCCCCGTACTGTAGCATGTCAGACAGGCTGATTTATGCCGAATAATTATGTCTGTTATTAATGGAGGGGCAGGAGGGCGGGGAGAGAATGAGTTCCGGAAACTTTTTTAGAAATTAAAAAAAAAAAAAAAAACTCTTAGATAATTGCTTTACAATATGGCGAGTGCAATAATAGAGGTCCCCCGAGGAGAAGAAAGTCTCAGCACATGTGAGTCCCTTTTTTTTCTCTGCAACCCTGACCTGGGTTAAAACCCGGGACAGAGAAGCGAAGGGCAGGCAGGTTGCGCTTCTGAATAAGTCGAAGGGCTTGTGCAGGTGAGTTCTTTCTTGGCCCTGACCTACCTGCCCTGATTTCGCTACAGGTATTCTCCATAGATGCACACACCTGCCCATCAACACACTCACACGCTCAGAAGCTCTCGGCCGTGCTAAAAGCTCGGTGCCCTTCTTCCTGCTGTAGAGCCGGAGGGTCCCTTCTCGTCTGTCTTTCCGCTGCCCTGTCTCCCACGTTCTCTTACTCCTGTTAGACGTCTCATTGCCCGGCAGTTTTTCCAGCTTTCCCTCCACCAGGTTCCCTCACCCGCCAGGCAGTTGCGAGGCTCCACTTCTCAACAAAGCCCATCTCCCAACCAGCATCCGTTCCCATCGGGGTCCCCGAGCCCTGGGCTCCGCTGCAGGCGTCTGCAGGGTCCGCAGGGCCCCACCCCCCCCCACTCCCCTGCAGGGAGCCGCTCTCGTGCCTCACGCCTCCGGCCCCTCGGCCGTGTCGCCTCCGGCCTGTGCCTGCTCTCCCTCTCGCACCCCTGAGGCTTCCCTGCACCGACTCCTGATGTTCCCTCCCCGGCTCCCCTGCCTTGACCCGCCCCAAAACAGTGTTTTCCTCTCCCTCTCACACTGCGCGTCCTTGGAGATGCTGCCCACAAACCTTCTCCCCGAGACTCCTCTGTTTCCGGACACACGGGCTCATCACCGACATCAGCGCCCAGAGGCCTCCTGGGGTCACAGCCCCTCCAGCTCGTTTCCTGGGTTGTTTCATCAACGCCGCTCTCAGCTGCCCACGGCGTGTGCAGAACAAGCTACGGCTCCCCAGCAGGCATCTCATCACCCCCGCCTGTTCGCGTCCCTCCCCGACTCCAGACACGGAACTGCTCACACGCAGCCACCGCTGTGCTGGGCCCGCGTGGGCAGCCCTTCACCGCGTTCATCAGAAGCCACTGCGCTAAACTCCAGATCCAGGAAGCTTCCGCAGTGGCTCCGGGTGGAATTAACTTTCCTCCTTCCTCTGTGACTGCGTTTCCCACTTACTCTTCTTTTCTAGCTGTCTGTATATTCCACCGCCAGACTCAAAGCCACGGGTGGGCCAGTGTAGTGTAGTCACGGAGATCTGGGACTGGGGTGTCAGACTCTGGGGCCCGTGGCGAGGCTCTGCGCTGCTTTTCTCCGGGGTGCTTACTTGTACGTCTGTCTCTGCTTCTTGTCGGCACCCCTGCTTTGTCACTCTGGAGGATCCTCCCACAAACCCGAACAGAGTTTTGAACTCACTGCGTGGCAAGATTCATTTGTCGGAAATTCACCCATGTTCCTATGAAAATGCCATATTGATTTAAAGAAGGCGTCTCAAACTTTTTTTAAAAATGGCTTTTTGGCTGTAACATGCAGCATGTGGGGCCGAAGCTCCCTGACCAGGGATTGAATTCAAACCCCTCGCATTGGAAGCACTGGGTCTTGGCCATTGAACACCCCCAGGGAAGTCTGGTCCCAAAGGTCTCAACCGTTTTGATCACAGACCCTTTGCACTCTTGAAAATGACCGAGGACCCCAAGACCTTTAGTTCATGTGAGTCTTAATGTTAACGTCTTTGGAGTTAGAACTGAGAAATGGTTAAAGCACAAGAATTCACCAGCCCACATTCCACTTAGCAGGAGAGTGATGTCATCTCATCCTGGGGCCTCAGCACAGCCCTGAGAGGCAGAGGGTCAAAGGGCGAGTCTCATCCGAGTGCAAACAGGAAGACCTTCTGACCGCACTTGTAAGCCGGCGGTTTAGGTATCCCTCCTGTGGGTATTTCCTCTCTCAAGGGAATTAAAGCATGATGCCAGCTGAATGCACTTCCCAAACCAGAATTTCTGCCTCAGCCAGTCAGTGGAAACCCCAGGGAACAAAATCTTCCCAGCTGCGGTGCTTGTGAAGTCGCTCTCCTGCAGTCACAGGGCACGCAGTCCCCTGCCATGGTCAGCCCCAGCCTCCCCAGTACACGCTCACTCACCTGGACCGTGACCCCTGGTGAGGGGTGGCTGGGCACCATGGCGCTCCCTTGCTGAGGTCGAGATCCTCTGGGTTTGTGCATCAGCTACAATTTCTGTCTGGTCGCCCCCAGGACAGGGAAGAAAGTGAGCGGAGGGACCCCATCCAGATGAAAGCTTGGACTTGGTGCTTTGGTTTTCATTTTGGGTTGAACTCTTGGGTGGCAGTAACGACTGAACTGAGGATGAAGGACTGTGCCTGACTTTTGTAGAAAGACACACAATGGTGTCCTCTAAACATGGCGAGTATTTACTGAGCCCAAGCCTTGCCCGAAATTCTAGGCATGTGCTAGCTTGGTGAACTCCCACCGCAAGTTCAAGGTGTCAGCATTTATTAGAATCTGATGGGAGCTGGGGAGGGGCTCGGGATAAGTCAGGAGCTTGGGATTAAATACACATAGTACTTTTGTAAGATGGATCACCAACAAGGACCTACTATATGGCACAGGGAACTCTGCTCAATATTCTGTGATAACCCATGTGAGAAAGGAATCTGATAGAGAATGAATATATGAATGTGTGTGACTGAATCGCTTGCTGTACATCTGAAGCTAACACAACACTGTAAATCAACATCCTCCAATAAAACTTTTTAAAAAAGGAATTTGATGGACACTGGACTAAAGGAAGGCTCAGGAAGTGAAGTCTTTGCCCAGCCCTCCTCTGTGGGCTGCTGGTGGAGTCTGGCTTTGCATCAGGCCTGACCGACCGCAAAGCTCTCACCCCTTGCCATCGGGTGTATTTCCTTATACTGTATTTGTGGGCCCAAAACGTTGGTTTGTGAGTGTGTGTGTATTAGGCTGTGTGTGCACACACATTCACACTTGGAGAGGGGGGTGTCTGTTTCCTGGAAATCTGCAAAACTTTTTATTCAAGAGGTGGTGATTCCGTCAGCCTGTTAGACGTGCTGCGGAGCCCGGTGAATCAGAGCCTGTGTCTTAAGCAGAGCCCTGCTGACTAGAGTTGCCTTGGCGTTTGAGACGCACCGGTGCTGCGCCTCCTGACCTCCAGAATGAGGATGACGTGAGGCCGCTAGGGGGGCTTCCTGCCTAGACATCCAGGAGCTTCAGTGAAAAAACAGAGAAAGGGGTGCTTCTTAGGAGAACACGCTTTAAAAGCATGCATGTACGCTATCTTGTCCGTAATCTCAGACAACCTGGACGAATTCCTCAAGGCCTAGTCTGTACAGAGGATGCGCTGTAATTTCTCACGGTCATCTTTGAGGTCTGCCTGCAGTGTGCTTGATTAAAAGCCAGCAAAGACGGAAGGGCCCCCTTGAAGAATGTGGTTTGTGGTGGAGTCTAATTTGCACCACCGGGCAAAGGTCATGGAGAGGAGCTCGTTAATGCAGTCGGGCCGGGCCGAGATCCATCTCCATACTTCACTGTATTGATCTGGGCTCGTGGGCGCGCCCCTCCTTGAACTGATCAGCTCACGGGTTGTGTGGAGGGCCAGCTTTCCGAGCTGAGGATCCTAGCAGGGCAAAAGGTGGATGGGCAGACACCCTCGGTTTTAGGTTTTCCATTTGGTGCCTAGGGACTCGTTTTTTATTTACTCAGGAAAAAAAAAAAGTAAGAGATGGGTTGCTTTTCTACTGTGAGGAGTTGTTTTTCTTCTGCAGTCTCTCTAAATCACGTGAGCCCAAAGGAGAGCTTAGATGCATTTGAATATAGACGGATGGTTTGCTTTCAATCATAACGTGGATGTTAACAAACACAGCTCATTTCTTCATTAAATACCTGCTCAGCGTGGGCTTTAGGACCCAGGAGTCACCCCATCCGTGTTTCTTTCTGTCAAAAGTCACTGCCATTCCTGTATTCCTGTCATCCTTTAATTGCTGGAGCACTGAGGAAGCACTGGCCGGTGGGTGCAGCTCGTAAAACATTTATGTGACCTTTGTGTACGTCTTCCTGGAAGTAACGGGCCATGGGAATTCTAGAAGTGCAGTAGCAAACATTTCCTTTTTCTTCTGAGTAGATTCCAGATCCAAGCTGGACGGGAACAGCGCTCTGCTGAGCCTCAGACTTGGTTTCCGAGAGACTCGCCCCGCCCCCGGGCCCCCTTACACCATCCGAGGGGTGACAAGCCTCCTGAGAAGTTCCCTGGCCACCCGTGAGCCCCTCCCCGCCCCAGCCCAGCGCCGAGCTCAGCAAGCAGCGGTCAGCTTCTCCTAGACTCCATTTTGCTCATTTTCTAGCCAAATTTTGCTTTGGGAAAGAGAGTTAAGCCTGTATCTGAGGCAAGTAGATGGGTCAGATTTTTGTAACATGAAAATTACACCTCATTCTTGGCTAGGGATTTCTGAAATGGACGTCTGTGAAATACCACTTTGAAATGGGCTTTCTGTTGAAACGTCACAGGGCAAGTCTCCTGTTCAGGCTTCTGTGCGATTCCCCATCTAAGGCATGTCCCCAACCCCACCTTTGTGAAGGCAGGCGGGCACCAGAAGGAACACTGCTCTGTGTTTTAATTTTTTATTTTAATTACTTTACAGCACCATGTTGGTTTCTGCCATACGTCACCACGAATCAGCCACTGGCACACACAGGTCCCCTCGCTCTTAAACCCCCTTCCCCGTCCCACCCTCAAGGGTGGCGCGCAGCGCTGGCTTCGCATTCCCTCTGGGCGTGTGAGCCAAGTCGCCGTCCGTCGTGTCCAGCTCTTTGGGGCCCTGTGGACTGTAGCCCGCCAGGCTGCTTCACCTGCATCGTACGGCAGGTTCCCCCCGGCTCTCTGTTCTACGTATGGTAATGTACATGTTTCCATTACTGGAATAAACACAGGCACTGTCTCAGATCATCCCACCTTCTCCTCCCTCTCTGTGTCTGCGTCTCCATTGCTGCCCTGTAGAAAAGTTCATCAGTACCAGCTTTCTAGATTCCGGGAGTACATGCATGCTAAGCCGCTTCAGTTCTGTCTGACTCTTTGCGACTCTATGGACTGTAGCTCACCAGGCTCCTCTGCCCATGGGATTCTCCAGGCAAGAATCCTGGAGTGGGTTGCCATGCCCTCCTCCAGGGGATCTTCCCCACGCAGGGATGGAACCCGAGTCTCTTGTGTCCCCTGCACTGGCAGGCGGATTCTTTACCACTGCGTCGCGTGGGAAGCCCTCTAGACTCCATAGATATGTGCAAATAGTCGATATTGGTCTTTCTTCTGCCGACTTGCTTCACTTTGTTTATTGCTGTTTGAGCTCCTTCTGAGCAGTTGAAAGAGCAAGGAGATCCCAGGCCTCCATCTGATCGGCCGCCCCGGCTGCGCTTCAGACGGGGCTGAGTCAGCCCCAGGGCGCTGGGATGGGGATGGGCCTGCCCCCCGTGTGGCCTGACTGGGTCCTGTGTCAGTGAAGCTTCTGGGCCCTCTAGCCGAGGGGTGAGTTAAGAGTATTCAGTATCTTCTAGGTTCTGAATCCTAGTCGAGGAAAAATTGTTAATTGTTTTGGCAGGGAAAAGTCCTAATTGGTCATAAAGACATAGTGGGGAAAGTTCTGCATGTCACAGCTGGAAGGCCTGTGCTTTCTGTTAATAACTTGTGAGCAGTGGCCAACATCGCTATAAGACAGGCCAAAGGAACGGGAAACCTGTTGTAAGGCCTGCTCTCCTGATACAGGTGCAGAGAGCTCGGGATACTGCTGCTAAAAATCTAGCTTCTGTGAGTTTAATTCCAAATACCATTACTGTGCAGCTTCATAGGATGTCTTCCCCTTTTAACTAAAAAAATGTTGGAAGCCAGTGCGGATCCGACGTTGGGAAACAGTGTTTCAATGATGCTGATGTCCTTCATGGTTACTCTGGGCCCTTCAGGGGATTGAGGAGTCCTGGGTCCTTCTCCCCCGCTGAGCTGCAGGACAGAGTTTCATGGTGACTCAGCTTGCCTTCGGGTCCTCTGGGGCTGGGGCCGGGCCACGGAGGGGCTACCCGGCCTTTCAGTGGTGGCCCCTCGGTACCGGGAAGCCGGTGCGTCACTGCGAAGGTGCAGGCTGAGAGGTTTGAGGGACGTGAGCCCCGGTGCTGCCCCGGGGACACAGCCTGGAAAGGTGGTCCCCAGACAGCTGGCCGGGGCCACTCACTCTGTCCTGACCCAGGGGACACACCCTCTGAGGTCAGATGGGGGCTGCTAGGGGGAAGGGGTCAGATTAAGTTCTTATTTGCCTAAGCGTCTGAAGAGGAAAGCTCGGGTACCAGTTGGCAACGCCGTTCAGTCGCTCCCTCGCGCCCGACTCCCGACCGCAGCGTGCCAGACTCCTCTGTCCACTTGTCTCCTGGAGTTTGCCCCAGTTCATGGCCGTTGGGTCGAGGATGTCAGTCATCCCAGACCGTAATCTGTGGATTTTCAAAAACGTGAAGAGAGGACGCTCTTTTTTTCCTCTCAGCCCCTTCTCCCTCTTGGGTCTACTTTACCCAGAAGAACCACACGCTTATTTCCGTTGGGGGCACAGAACAGACCCCCTTGGGATTAAGGAAATGCCAGGCCTTAGCTCTCCTTCCATTCACGTTACCTTCATAGTCTTTCCATGGAAATAAGAAAGAACTCCTGGCTAGATCTTACGTCCAGATAAAACCTCCAGGCTACTGTCATTGGTGACTATGTTTTGTATGTTTCCAAAGGACTTTTTTTCCCTTAAGTCAGCCTTTTTTTACATCTGAAATAGAGAAATTATATTACCTTTAGTGCATTTCTCTGCAGGAAATAAATTGAGGCAATTTATATTCTAAAAAATAAATAAATAAAAACTTTTGGAGAAAAAAAGACTCATTTTTAATTCCCGTATGAAGAAGGCTCAGTGACAGGGCGCTGTGCTAGGATTCGGAACGCCTGGGTTCCTGTCCCATTTCTGGCCCCCGAGTCAGCTTCTGTGAACCACAGCCCACCCAGACAGTTTCCCGCTCTGTAAAAATGAAGTCTTTGAACTAAAGGGCCCTTTCAGTGCTGGTCAAGTAAGCATTAACTAAGCAAAGCAAAAATGGTTTACCTCAAAATAATCATCCCGCACTTTAGGGCTCACCCTTTGACTCCTGGAGTTTTGTTTTAACTGGTTATTTTGTACTGGGGCATAGCTGATTAATAATGCTGTGTTAGTTTCAGGGGAACAGCGAAGGGACTCAGCTACATCACTACATATGTATCATTCTCTCCCAAACTCCCCTCCCACCCAGGCTGCCACAGGACGCTGAGCGGAGTCCCTGTGCCACGCGGTAGGACCTCGTGGTTATCCATTGTAAATGCAGCAGTGTGTCCCTGTCCATCCCAAGCTCGCTGAGCTGTCCCTTCCCCCCGTCCTTCCCCCTGGCAACTTCATTTAGGTCTGTGAGTCTGTGTGCTGCAAGTAAGCTCATTTATGTAGTCTGCTTTTAGACCCCACATATGAGGGGTGTCAGGATGTTTCTCCTTCTCTGTCTGACTTGCTTCACTCAGCATGACACTCTCTAGGCCCATCCACGTTGCTGCAAGTGACATTATTTCATTCTTTTTAATTTCTCAGTAATCTTCAATGGAACTGAATACTCACTGTACGCACACACCATATCTTCTTTATCCATCCCTCCATCGATGGAAGTTTAGGTTTCTTCCATGTCTGGGCTGTTGTAAACAGTGCTGCAAATAACACTGGAGTGCATGTATCCTTTTGGACCATGTTTTTCTGTGGATATATGTCCAGGACTGGGGTAGCAGGATCCCATGGTAGTCTATTTTTAGTTTTTCGAGGAACCTCCATACCATTCTCCATAGTGGCTGTACCAATTTACATTCCCACCGACAGTGTAGGAGGAATCTTAAAAAAGGCTACAAATGAACTTATCTACAAAGCAGAAATAGAGTTACAGACATAGACTCTTGAGGGTTATCTTTAGTTGTTACCAGTGCTCTGACATATTTCTGGGAGTCTCTGAAGGTGCAGGTTCAAATACCCTCAGCCCTGCCACCTTAAGAGGGGAGCTGAATCATGGGAAGGGAGCAGATCCTCCTGTCTCACTGGGGACCTGGGTGGAGGGATTCTCCCAGCAGCCTTTGTGTCCAGTGAACTCCCATCACGGTCCCCAGGGACCTCTCCTTTGCCTCTGCCTTAATTTCAATTGTATTTTTGGTGAGTGATATTTAGGCCACTTGGGTTCTTTCCTCCTTTCTTTGGCGAAAAGCCTGATTGAAGCAGCCAGCCATAAAAGGACCCAAGGTCATTTTTTAGCTCTAAGGACTTTTTTTTTCCCTTCTGACTTTGAAACGCAGTCTATGGAGGGGAAGCTGCAGCCCCAGAGCTTAAGGGCATCCCAGAGCTTGCATCTTTCTTCTCCACCTGGTGCCCCAAGAACTCCAGCAGGGAGTCCATTTCCTGGGGCGCAGGGCAGCCGAAACCTTCCCTCACTTATGCCTTGATCGCTGCTGTCCAGGCAATGAGCCGCTGCTTCCCCGGATTCTCTGGCTGGTGTCATTATTGTCTTTAAGGCGGTGTCTGGAAAATGAAGATTACAATCTTAATCTTGTTGCCCTGTTCTGAAAATGACCGTCAAATTCACAGATGCCTTCCGGCCTTTCCAACCAGGCTTAAAGGGCTCTGCCCTCCTGGCTGGAGCATCCGCCTGGTCGGACATGTGAGGAACGTTACCCTAATTGTACAAGAGGAGACGTCTAAACAAGACAGGAAACAGGCAGTGGTCATAAATGAGACGATACCTGCTAGCAGAAAGCATTGGAAAATATTTCACATTTAAAAGACGTCTCATCCATCAGCCTTTCCCGTCACCTGAAACTTTTCCTTCGCACTTCATTGAACACCTCTTATGTTTTGCCTTCCTTTACTTCGTTAGATTCAGATTTACCTGCTATTAGTCTGCAGTGTGCCAGCCGCCCAGCTGGGCACACTTGTGTTTCATCTCATTTAACAAAAACAGTGGCTTGTGAGAACAGCTGAGGATGAAGGAATCTGAATTCTTTGCCCAAAGTTACATGGTGAGGAACCCAGGAGCAAGGCAGGAACCCAGGGTTCTGAGCTTTAAAGCCCAAATGTTCCCTTCACAATGTTGCGTGGTCCTGAACCAAGCGATAAATGGGCTTCCCTGGTGGCTCAGCTGGTAAGGAATCCGCCTGCAATGTGGGAGACCTGGGTTCGATCCCTGGTTTGGGAAGATCCCCTGGAGATGGGGAAGGCTAACCCACTCCAGTATTTTGGCCTGGAGAATTCCATGGACGACGTCCATGGGGTCGCAAAGAGTCGGACACGACTGAGCAACTTTCACTTTGACTTTCCCTCCTTTTCCGGGGTGTCCCAGTTTATCCTTGGAAGTCAGGCCATCAGAAAGTCGTGTTCTAGCATCAGATTGTCACAGCTCACCCCTGACGTCGCCAGCAGCTTTACCAGCAGCTTCACTGACTGAAGCCCAGTGCTGTCTGCGGCCAGGATGCTATCCTTGCCTGGCTTGCATGCCATCAAGAGTCCTCCTGTGAAGACGCACACGAGATTTCTCTCGGGAGCTCAGCGCTAGGGAAGCCGTGCCGGGTGGCGCGTGTCCGCAGTCCAAGTAAGGGTGCTGCTCGGGCGACAGGACCCAGCTGCGGCCCCTCCCCGCCCAGGACTGCCCTTGTGGAGCTGGTTTGGGGACCGATGCCGTCCTTGGCTTCGACTTCGCCCCCCTCTATTTTCCCTTAGTCTCCACTTTTTCATTTCTGTCCTTGTCCGTCTTTTGCTCTATTCACTTAGAAACTGCTTCAGAAGTTTTTAAGGTTGTTGCATTTTATTTTATTGCTTATTTTGTTTTATTTTATATTGGGTAGAAGGAATGGCAACCCGCTCCAGTATTCTTTCCTGGGAAATCCCACAGACAGAGGAGCCTGGTGTGCTGCAGTCCACGGGGTCACAAACAGTCGGACGTGACTGAGCACAGCCACACAGTTGATTTATAATGTTGTGTTAGTTTCAGGGGTGCAGAAAAATGCATTCAGTTCAGTTCAGTGGTTCAGTCGTGTCTGACTCTTTGCGACCTCATGGACTGCAGCTCGCCAGGTCTAACTGTCCATCACCAACTCCCGGAGTTCACTCAGACTCTTGTCCATTGAGTCAGTGATGCCATCCAGCCATCTCGTCCTCTCTCAAATCCCCTGCTGCCCCTGCCTTCGATCTTTCCCAGCATCAGGGGCTTTACCAATGAGTTAGTTCTTTGCATCAGGTGGCCAAAGTATTGGAGCTTCAGCTTCAGTATCAGTTCTTCCAGTGAATATTCAGGACTGATTTCCTTTGGGATGGACTGGTTGGATCTCCTTGCAGTCCAAGGGACTCTCAAGAGTCTTCTCCAACACCACAGTTCAAAAGCATCAATTCTTCGGTGCTCAGCTTTCTTTACGGTCCAACTCTCAGATCCATACGTGACCACTGGGAAAACGATAGCCTTGACTAGACGGACTTTGTCTGCAGGCTGGCCATGGCTTTTCTTCCAGGGAGCAAGTGTCTTTTAATTTCATGGCTGCAGTCACCATCTGCAATGATTTTTGGAGCCCCCAAAAATAAAGTGTCTCACTGTTTCCATTGTTTCCCCATCTATTTGCCATGAAGTGATGGGACCAGATGTCATGATCTTAGTTTTCTGAATGTTGAGCTTTAAGCCGGCTTAAAGTTTAAAAAAAGCCGGCTTAAAGCCAGTTTAAGCCAGCTTTTTCACTCTCCTCTTTCACTTTCATCAAGAGGCTCTTTAGTTCTTCTTCACTTTCTGCCATAAGGATGGTGTCATCTGCATATATGAGATTATTGATATTTCTCCCGGAAATCTTGATTCCAGCTTGTGCTTCATGCAGCCTGGCATTTTGCATGATGTACTCTGTGTATAAGTTAAATAAGCAGGGTGACAACATACAGGCTTGACGTACTCCTTTCCCAACTTGGAACCAGTCTGTTGTTCCAATTCTGGTTCTGACTGTTGCTTCCTGAGCTACATACGGATTTCTCAAGGGGCAGGTAAGGTGGTCTGATATTCCCATGATTTAGTTATATATATTTTTTCAGATTTTTTTCTCATATAGATCATTACAGAGTTCCTTGTGCTATACAACAGGTCCTTGTTGATTGTCTGTTTTTTATATAATAGTGTGTAGGATGTCATATTTTACACACACAGACACCTGTGTCTGTTTCTAAAAATTGGTTCCACGGAGCCTAGCACTTGCACGTTACCTTGTACACTGATTACTCTGCATGGGTGCCTCATGTTTGGTTGGTTTGTAAGTTCCTTGAGCATAAGAATTGCGTCTTATTCCGGTCAAGTCTCAGTGGCACCGAGCACCAATCTGTGTTGTTTGGCTGACTGCTGACTGAGAAATATCCATAATCTGACAGATGAATGACTCCTGGGTCCACTGCGCCCCCATACAGACCATCCTTTTTAATGCCAGTCTCACAAATCTGGAGCTGGATTGGCCATGAAATTCACTGATATACTAATTCCTGCTTCTTTACTTTGTAAACTGTTGCGAACTTAGAGAAGAATCACATCTTGCTGAGTTTTCCTGTCAAAGCCACTCTTACAGAAAGGATGGACCCAGCTTACCTTTCATGAGTGGCAGAAACCCCCTTCTCTTCGCATCTCCTTGCTTATGAGCAGGCTTTTGAAGCAGTGGGATATGATTGGCTCCATAATAAAAATGGCCTTTTTATGTTTTGGCGCTCACCTCAGTCAGGTCTGCTGAATTCTGTGTGCCTGCACCCAGCAACCTGGACAAAAAACGCTGCCAGGACCACGGGGTGCAGACTCCATGAACGCACCGTGAGCTTATCATTCATTCTTACTTCAGCAGGAAGCTTTGTGCAATGGGGGACGAGGAAAATTTAAGCAAAAGTTTTCCTTCCCTCTGACAAATTCTGAGAACACCGTTACTGTTCTGTTTGAAAGAAACGGCTAGACTGTATTATGGTGTCTGTTGATGAACAGACGTCAAGTGACACTTCACGCTCACATATATTACGCAGGCTTTTCCCTCCAAACCTCACATGTGTCTCTCACTCACTACCTCGTATATACACAAATAAAAAGGCGACACTGACTCTCTGGCATTAGCACATCTTTCAATAAAAGAATATTCCCTGGCAGTCCAGTGGTTAAGACTTCGCCTTCCAGTGCAGGGGCCCAGGGTTCAATCCTGGGTCAGGGTGCTAAGATCAGGCATCCCTTGTGGCCAAAATCAAAGCATAAAACAAGAAATATTGTAACAAATTCAATGAAGTCTTTAAAAATGTAATGTTTTTAAAAGATTACAAAGAAAAAAAAAGTATTGGCTTCAGCATTCCTGGGAATTAATGTGTACCAGGAACCTGAATACTTTTGATAAATGAAGCAACTTCGGAAGCATCTGCCTTTGAAATGGTTTTGTCTGTTTGTTTGTTTGGATGGAAAGCGTGCAGCAGAAGTCGCAGGATCCCTCATTTCCAAACCGAGGATTTGCTGAGCCTGTTCTGATGGCTCGTGATGGTCACAGGCACTGGCTCTTGGATCCGGGGCTCAGGGTGGTCCCCTTAAGGGTCCCTGAGGTCTCCGGCCCCTGATGCATCTCCTGCCCCTGGATTCAGGAGGTAGATCGAGGGCTGGTCTGCTGAATCTTCTACCTCCTTCCTCTGCTGACAGCTTGCGTGTTCAGTTTCCCAGCTCTTCCCCCCCATCGTGTGGAGGTGGCCCATGTCCCCAGAGGTCGAGGCTGCCAGCTGTTGGGCAGCCACTCGACCCCTCAGTTTCTGGACGGCAGGGCCAGTGGGCACACCGATCAGTGGTGCCCATTCCCCAAGCACTGGTCAGGGAGGTCTGCTTTGGGAGAGGTCCTCGGAGGGGAATGTGGAAGAGTCTTGTGTCTGAAGGAATAGCCTGACTGCAATAGATGGTTCTAGTGACTGTGTATGTAATGAATTGAGGGCTTCCCAGGTGGCTCAGACAGTAAAGAATCTGTCTGCAGTACGGGAGACCCAGGTCCGATCCTTGGGTTGGAAAGATCTGGAGAAGGAAATGGCAACCCCATGCCAGGATTCTTGCCTGGAAAATTCCAAGAAGAGAAGAGCCTGGCGGGCCGCAGTCCACAGGGTTGCAGAGAGTTGGACAGGACTCACCGACCAACACCTTTCATGTGATGAATTACTTGAGAAAGAAGCACGGGGACTCACCTGGGTCCTGATTTCCATGGAGCCTTGGTCGACACCTGCATGGAAGGGACTTGAGGGGAATGGAAGCACGAGGCAGATACCCCACAGTCAAACCCTTCTGCCTCCTGCTTCCCTCTCCAGGAACAGAGTTTCGATCCCAAGGGAGAAAAAAAATCCTTTGTTGCTTTGCTGGAGAAACGTAGAAAGGGGCAGAAGAGCTGAGGCCCGGGCTGAGTGGTGCCAGGCAAGTCCTTGTGCTCTGCACCCGCGGCCACTATCTAGCAAGCACGCCCGAGAGCGGCTCCGAGAGAGGAGGAACTTCCGCTCGTAAATCTGCTGGTTTTGCAACAATTGACAGGGGAGTTTAGCTGGCTGTTACTGCTCTTGTACAGCATTCTTGTTAGTGCCTGTTTAATCATTGTTAATGTGAAATCATTTTTTCTTGGACTTTGTAGCAGTTTATTATAGAGGTTGCAGATAACCGTCAGTGTTCTTTATAAAGACAGTAAAGGGGTCGAGTAGTTGTGTGTCTCTCTTGCCCACAGCAGGTTCTCATTAAGAGTTGCTGAGCTGGTGCTGATTTTTTGGGGGGTTGATTTTCCTTTCCCTGCTTCTGAATATTTCTTTATAAATGTCATCATTGTCATGAATGGAAGGCCACCTTCTGCGATTTTTTTTTCTTTTGTCCAGAAATAATAGCTGGATGTTATTAATAATAAGATAATAAGTGGTTTATTATTGACTTAATATATATAATAATTGAAAGTCGATCAGTCATGTCCAACTCTTTGTGACTCCATGGACTATACAGTCCATAGAATTCTCCAGGCCAGAATACTGGAGTGGGTAGCCTTTCCCTTCTCCAAGGGATCTTCCCAACCCAGGGATCGAACCCAGGATTCTTTACCAGCTGAGCCACCAGGGAAGCCCAATATAAATAATAAGTGGTTTATTATTGACTTATATAGCAGAAAATAGGTTAAGACATGTTGTAGTCATCGTAATGAACTTTTTAACTTTTTATTTTGTATTGGAGTAGAGTTTCAGGTGGACAGCGGAGCAGCTCAACCCCACACACACGTACCCGTTCTTCCCCAGACTTCCCTCCCATCCAGGCTGCCACATGACACTGGGCAGAGTTCCCTGTGCCATGCAGTGGGGTCCTTGTTGGTTGGTTATCCACTTTAAATACAGCAGTGTATACGTGTTATCTTTAGAATCGTCACACTACTTCTTAAATATTTTGTTCCTTAGAATCGTCACGCTACTTCTTAAATATTTTGTTCCGAGTTGTTTTAATAGAATCTACTGAGAAAAAAGAAGGCATATTATTAAATGATCCTACAACATTAAGACCTGCTTAAACACACTGTTCTCCTAAGCTTCCCTGAGCCCCTGGGAGTCCCCCCAAGAAAGAAGCGGGGTTAGGTTTGGGGGAGAATGGATGCGTGTGTATGTATGGCTGAGTCCCTTCACAGCTTACCTGAAACTGTCACTGCCTCAGTACAAAATAAAGAGTTTAAATTAAAAGAGAGAAAGAAGCAGGGTGAAGTGGCCCCAGCGTCTAGTACACGTGGGGTTATGATAACAGATGGACCCTTCCAACGCTTCTCCTTGGAGTGTGACTTCCGTGAAGGCAGGGTGTGAGCTGGTCCCCTCTGTTTGTCCCCCGAGTCTCAAGTACGAGGCCTGGTGCGCACCAGGTTTAATGACCAGAAACGGGAAATGGGTTTCGTCTACTTCAGTTACCGAAACGCGTCAGTTGAACGTTTTCCTAAAAATGCCCTTCTCGAAGCTGCTCCGCAGTGACTCGTGACGTCAATTTTCAAATAAAGGCCCCTGGGAGAGGAAACATGGGCTCACAGTTCCGTGGCCAGACGGCGAGAAGATAAAGGGGGTGGGGGCATCAGAGAGGCTCTGATAAGTTCAGTGTGGGCTTGAGAAAGATCCACACATTTTTCTTCTTCTAATTGTTTGCCAGCCTCACTGCACTTATGAGAAAGCACAGGTTTCTAATGATTAACCTCCTGGGTTGTGGGGAGGGGTGCGGGTAACCCCGTGAGGCCTGCGCTCGTTCACACGCTCATCTATAATGTCAGCCTGAGTCGTTGCCCGCGGAGCAGCTAGGCTTCTGAGATAAGCCCTCCCTTTTATTACAGCTGATAACGCAGGATCGTGTGAAGTGGCATTGCCAGCTAGCGAGACGTTCTGATGTGTCCTGGAAGTTACAGTCCATTCGTCCACCCGAAAGTGTTGACGGTGTGAATACCCAGAGAACTGACTTGAAAGGAGGAGATAGATTTTCTCCTTCCACCCCCACCACCGTATCCCCTGTAAGCTTGCTTTCTAAAGAGAAGCTATCTTTGGAATTGCCACCATCTCTTATCTGGAGATAAAGAAGGAGTTGGTCGTCGTATTTGCCTGGTCCTTTCATTCAAAGAGCTGCGTACAAACTAGGCAAAGCCCAGGGAAGGTGCATAATCGCCAATTTCAAGATGACATAAAATATCATAGAATCAGTTATGGAAATACTGAAATGGGGTGTCAGCCTGGAAAGCCTCCTCAGAGAGCCTTAAAACAAGGGATCAGTTGCCTGAGAGGGGTGTTAAAATTACAATTAGTCAAGAAGGCTTTACCGAGCGCCAGCAGCAGGTCCAGACCCACCAGCCCGAGTGTGGGGTCATCTGAGTGTTCAAGGGCCCTGCCCTCCTCGAGCACCTGAGTAGTGGCTCTGGCTGTTGTCAAGTGCCAGGGACACAGGCCGCAAGCAGGCACTTAACGGGAGTGAAAGGAGCTCCATCAGTCACGTGTTGCTCCGTTTATCTCACGAGCATTTCTGCCGAGGCGGTGCTGGGCCCCCCAGGAGCTGCTGCTTCCGGGCACCCCCGGCTAAAAAGCGGGGAGACAGGTAAACAAGCACCACGCTTGGTGGAATCAGAAGAAATGATGACGTGAGCAGCGCAAAGTACAAAGCCCAAAATGAGCGCTACCGTGAGATCGACGTGCTCAGTTTCACCCATTATTGCGCCTCCCAAAGAAGCTGTGCTCAGTTCCTCAGTTATTTCTGACTCTTTGCAGCCCCATGGACTCTAGCCCTGCAGGCTCCTCTGTCCATGGGAGTTTCCAGGCAAGAATACGGAGTGGGCTGCCGTTTCCTCCTCCAGGTCCGAAGAGGCTGAGGACCCAGGAAATCGATTTCCAAAGCCAGTCTGTTTCCTTCCTGCCTCTGGATGTGGGCAGGGGTGGACGTGAAGACAGCCCCACGCCTTCTAGCAGGAGCTGTGCTCAGAGACCTGCAAGGTGGCTTTGCATCAGCTGCTGTCCCACCCAGCCTGTACTCACAGCGCCCAAGGCTTCCTGTGAAGCTGCGATTCATGGGCTCGCAAAGAGTCGGGCACGACTGAGCGACTGAACTGAACTGAACTGAACTGAGGGTCTGAGCTTCTGCTCTCATGAGCCCACGCACCAGTGTTGGTGAGCATTCTCAATGCAGAGGAGTCGTTGCCACAAGTGGGGGCCTGCTTCTGCCTCGTTCACCATTACACCCCAGACGCAACACTGACTCCCAACCAGCAAGTGGCTCTTCACGTCTGTTTACTCAAGGAGTGCAATCCTGTTGGTCAGAGCTGACTCACTAGCTCAGATCATTTCTGATGGAGATGTTTCTGGGTCTTTTTTTTCTAATCACAAAGTAGCCTCAATCTCTGCAGCTGCCTCTTCCCCTCTAACAGGGTCAGTACAGTCTTCCAGATGGGAGCCTCGTGCTTGGCACTGTTTCTTCATTAATGTACCGTCTCACACTTCATTCACTCCATCCTCAAGACAAGAGCTATCTCGTGTATTTTTAGGTGAGAAGATAAGGGTGAGAGAACTAAGTGGCTTGGCCAAGCCCTTGGAGCTGGAAAGTGCACAGTTGGGCCCAGAATCCTTGATTTAGTCTAAGTTCAGGGCCGGCTTGACCACATTCACCGTTTCCTAGACTCGTGGAAATAGTCAGTTCTTTGGAGGGAATGATGCTAAAGCTGAAGCTCCAGTACTTTGGCCACCTCATGTGAAGAGTTGACTCATTGGAAAAGAGTCTGATGCTGGGAGGGATTGGGGGAAGGAGAAGGGGACAACAGAGGATGGGATGGCTGGATGGCATCACCGACTCGATGGACGTGAGTCTGAGTGAACTCCGGGAGATGGTGAAGGACGGGGAGGCCTGGCGTGCTGCAGTCCATGCGGTTGCACAGTCGGACACGACTTAGAGAGGAAACAACAACGAGCCCGGGTCACTGCTGACGTGTGAGTGACAGCTTCCTAAGAATCCCCAGCTATCCAAATCTCATTGAATATGCACTTAAAAATGAGTTTGTTAAAAGTGAGTTAAATTAATTTGAAAAAAAAAATGGTTTAGAAAATTCTAGCACTTTTTAAAAAAATTGAGTATGGTTGATTTACAATGTCGTGTTAGTTCCAGGTGTATAGCAAACTGATGCAATTATGTACATCGCTATATATTTTTTCAGATATTTTCTATTGTAGGTTGTTAAAGATATTGAATATTGTTCTCCGTGTTGTACAGTAAATCCTTGTTGCTTATTTATTCTATATGTGGTGGTTTAGTCGCTAAGTCGTGTCCAGCTCTTGCAACTCCATGGACAGAGGAGCCAGGCAAGAATACTGGAGTGGCTTGTCATTTTCTTCTCCAGGGGGTCTTTCGAACCTGGGTCTCCTGCATTGCAGGCAGATTCTTTACCAACTGAGCTACGAGGGAAGCCCATTGTCTATGTAGTCGTGTGTGATATTAATCCCAAGGTGAAGTCGCTCAGTCGTGTCCAACTCTTTGCGACCCCATGGACCGTAACCTACTAGGGCTCCTCCGTCCATGGGATTCTCCAGGCAAGAATACTGGAGTGGATGGCCATTTCCTTCTGCAGGGGATCTTCCCGACCCAGGGATCGAACCTGGGTCTCCTGCCTCGGAGGCAGACGCTTTAACCTCTGAGCCACCAGGGAAGCCTTCACCCCTCCCGTTTTAGCTGTTACACCACATCTGTATGTCAGGTGTTATCTGTGTAAAATCGTGATGTATCAACATTCAGGCCCAGTAAGGTCTTTGGCTGGTTACAGTTGCAAAATGAAGAGAAGCTGTTACAAATAGTCCTGGAAATGGTCCATATGCCCTCCACGTCTGACGGTGGATGTGTGACTTGTGCCTGAATAGGTGTGTGAGGAAGGCGGTCCCCTGGGAGGGGGCACCGTGTGGCTGCAGCACTTGCTGTGACTCAGCCCTGCATTTCAGTCCCCACTGCTGGCGTGGAGGGAGGTGCTGTTCTCGGCCCGTGTCTCAGATGCCGAAACTGAAGTGGAGGTAGTTTGCGGGAGGACTGGCCAACTCTTAAAGCAGGTGCAGGTGAGCGTCGAGACTGGGCTTGGTGATCGTTCTAGCCAAGGTCCAGCGTGAGGTGGAGACTGATGACGATGTCTCTAAATTCAGAAGTCACCTGAACTGTCGTGCTGATTGGTTTTCATACAAATCCTCACTGTTTGGCAGCTTGCTAGTGTGTGTGTGCGCTCGGCCACTCACTTGTGGCCGACTCTCTGTGACCCCAGGGACTGGGGCCCAGTGGGCTCCTCTGTCCATGGAATTCTCCAGGCAAGAATCCTGGAGTGGGTTGCCATTCCCTTCTCCAGGGGAATCTTCCCGGCCCAGGGATCAAACCTGCACCGTAGCAGATTCTTTACCACTGAGCCACCTGGCAAGTCCTGACTTGGTAATATCCATACACTGTTGCAACTCGGGCCCAGTGTATTAACCTCTGGACAGGTATACAAGCCTGGGCTATGCGAGTCATTCTTCTCCTCCTTTTCTTTCGTATCTTATTCTTATTTTGGCGGTGCTGGGTCTTCATTGTGATGTGCAGGCTTTCTCCCCGAGGCATATGGATCTTAGTTTCTGGATCGGGGATGGAACCCAACTTGCCTGCATGGGAGGCAGAGTCTTAACCGCTGGACTGGCAGGGAAGCCCCTGTCTGGGTCATTCTAGTGGGGTCCACTGAGGACTGTCTGAGGCACCTGTCCCTCCCACGAGCAAACGCTAATCTACTCGTGACAAGTAGACCCATCTGATGGAGTACCTTTGATGGAGCAGCTCATTGATTACAGATACTTTGCTTAAGTATTTCTCCGTGGCCTGAAACGTATTTGTCCAAAGGCAAAGTATGACTTTCAGCAGGGAGGGTGTGAATTCATCTGGTGACCATTGGTGGTTTTCCAGGCTAATATGGTAGGTTCTCTTGTGGGGGAAAAAAAATCATGCAAAATAAAAAATAGTAGTGAGTTACGGAGTCATTTTTTTCCCATTTCTTTTACAGGTGGACGACCAAATGAAGCTGCTTCAGAACTGCTGGAGTGAGCTCTTGATTCTCGACCACATTTACCGACAAGTGGTTCACGGAAAGGAGGGCTCCATCTTCCTGGTTACTGGGCAACAAGTGAGTGCAGATGCCAGAAGAAAAAAGAAGTGTCTTTTTATTAAGCATGTGCAGGATGGCAGGGATTCAGCTAGGTCAGAAGCTCTTTTTCGCTTTGAAAGGGATATCTATTGGCTGCATATAATTTAGAGACGCTGACTTGGGGCGCCCTGTTCCCGCTCGGATGGTTACAGTGAAACGTGTCCCAGACCGCCCACCCCTGCCGGCCTGCTGGGGTTGCAAGTGGTGCTTTGAAGGGTCAAAACAATTGCTGAGGATTAATGATTGGTACCTTGGGTTTCTTCCCCAAACTTCTGCATGAATCTATCACACTTGTTTGTTAGCTATTAAAAAACACTTGGAAATGATGAAATCTTGGTCTTTTGGAGTCATGTTGGTGGAAGAGACTGATTCAGATCTTGTATGTCAATCATGTATATCTTTGGCCTAAAGGCCACCAAGCGAGAAGGAAAGGCAGTGTTCATTTTCAAGAGTCATCACTGTTCCCCGCCCCCGCCCCCCGCTCCACCTTTATTTTCTTTCTTTTTATTAATTGCCTATAACTGCTTTGTACTCCTGTGTTAGCTTATTCTGTACAGGGAAGTGAGTCAGCTGTGTGCACATACCCGTCCCCTCGTAGGCGCCCCCCCCCACCATGGGGCAGGCCGGCCCCCCATTCTCGGTCCTCACGGGCACCGAGCTGAGCCCCCTGTCCTCTGCAGCAGCTCCCCACCAGCGATCTGCTTTGCACGGGTGGGTGTGTATGTCAGTCCTGCTCGCTCGGCTCGTCCCACTCTCCCCCAGCCAGTCATCATCGAAAAGGAAGATGGAAACAGGAAATTACCGTGAGCTCCTACTCCTTTATGAATGGATATTTGTTTGGTCCACGAGCATCCTGCAGGGTCCCTGGGTCACTGTCCCGTGGCTTTGGCATATATTAGTGACTGAAACAGAAAAGTACTCAAATGATAAAGGGGCTTAATGCTTTAGCAGGAGAAGCTGACGGTAATCAATAATCCTAATAAATGTGAGAAGTCAAAATGCTATTGAATTTAAAAAAAGGGAACTGCCGTGTAAAGGGGCATCAGTGTCCTTCCCTGGTGTGGTGCTGTGTGACCCATGGGCTGCAGTGTTAACGGGACGGGTTGGCTGAGCCTTATTCAGAAGGTGAGATTTGAGCAAAGCCTTGAAGGAAGAAAGACCCCTGGCCTTCTGGGCACCTGGGGGAGAAGGTCTGCCAGTGCACCTGATTCCGGCTTTGCTGGGCTCTGGCATGTCCCTCCCGGTGCTTGAATTCTGTTTTCTGTTTTCTGTGGGTTATTAAAATGGATGGGAGGGATGCAGAGACCCGATGAGTCTGGGGGCTGTTCCAGGCCTGTGTTGAAGGCTGCTGCAGGCCTCAGGACTCAGGCACCGTGATCTTTTACACCCGACCATAAATGTTTATGTGCTGTGAAAGCCCGGCAGTGCATATTTGAAAGTGAAAGGCTGTTTCCACATCATTTGCTGAATTATAGATAAATCACATGTTCCTAATCAAGTTAAAGGCAAGCACCGTCTCAGCTTTTGCCGATCGGATCAGCCACCGTCCCTGCCTGGCCCCTGCCTCCTGCACCACTCCTGAGAAAAAGGCTCTAGAATCAAGCCTCAGCGGCTTGACTTCCTGATCTTTTGAATTTCCGTTGAGCGTTTCCAGCCTGTGACCCGGGTCTTTGGAAGAAGTGTACCCATGTTCAGAGCCTTATCACAGCCTGCCTCCCAACCCCCTCCCTCCCGGGCCCCACGGGGAGCTACATTAGAAGAACAAGACTCAGCCCACAAATTAATTTGATTTTGTCCTTCCGAGTTCCAGAAATCAAATGGGTTTGTGCCGTTCTTTCTCAGAGCACTTCCATTCCTGCTCTTAGAAATGCTCATTTCACGTTTCATTTTGCACTAAGTGCTGACCCTGGGTAAAGGCAATTACCATGTAAAAAGTAGAGAAAGTGCCCTCTTCCTCCGACTTTCCAAACCAAGAATGGTCAAGGAGTGGATGGTGCTTCTCGTGTTTAGTATCAATTATTGCTACTTCGTGTTTTGCCATCACAACGGAACTTCTTACTTAACCCTGAAGTTAGCTATTTAATGCTGTCTTTCCTTCTGGCTTCTCTAAGGGTACACTAAATAACCTTTTTAAGCCAAAAGGAAAAAAATGATTGTCAGTAACGTTGAGCATCGCCAACTCAATTCTATATATCAGTATTTAGCATCTTGCCGCTATGATAAGAATCCATTTCTTTTCAGTATTTTTAAACCACGTGCACACAAAACGTATGGCTGAAAGTGCAGATATAAAATAGCAACAGAGGATTCTGAAGTGGGGCTGCATTTAGTGTTTGCATATTGTCGCTAATGAATAGCCAGTGTAACATTTTCCTATGGGAAGGGCCTGCTGGCACCTTTTTCATTATCTTCTGTTATTGTGTGTCGTATTAAAGAGACAGGCATCTTCCAGCATACAAGTCATCAAAAATTTCAGCTATCAGAACGGAAAGCAATTTAGCTAAAACTGTTGCTCCCTTTATGATGAGCGAAATTTATCCAAAGGGGACATCCACTTATAGTATTTCTTCAATATCTCCCTTGAATTTAATGGCACAAAGATTCCGGGTAAGGGAGTAATAAATTAATTTTACTAAGTACATAAAAGACAAGGCCAGCTGCTCCTGCGGTAAGCGCAAACTCCACATTCGACAATGAAAATATAATTATGTTTGTAATAAAATGTAAAGAAGTTGCAGATCTGGGCGCTGTTTCAGGAATAAATCACTGCTCCTCCTTCAGAGCCGTGTGACTTGATAAATTATCCTTGAAGGAGAGGTTATCAGAGCCCCCACTTCATGAGCATGTTTGAGCTCGCGCGTTAGCCTGTATATAAATATATAGCGATAAAGTTGTTGGCCTGCCAATTATTTCCCGAAGTCCACCTCACTACAGAGTCCCGTGAAACCGTTTCAGTTCCTTTTTCTTAGAGTGTGTTTATGTTTCCAAGCATGAAATTCTGACCGTTGAACTTACTTCATACCTATTTGATCGGTATACACCTCCCAAGTTTTAACATACCCATCTCTTTAAAAATGAATTTAGGGTCCTTTCAGTTACAATGTACTTCATTTGCAGCTATGAAGTTTTAGTTTTGTAACTTTCAGTTCAGTTCAGTCGCTCAGGCTCAGTCGTGTCTTACTCTTTTCGACCCCATGAACCGCAGCACGCCAGGCCTCCCTGTCCATCACCAACTCCCAGAGTCCACCCAAGCCCATGTCCATTGAGTCGGTGATGCCATCCAACCAGCTCATCCTCTGTCATCCCCTTCTCCCCCTGCCCTCAATCTTTCCCAGCATGATGAGACAAATGAGTCAGCTTTTCGCATCAGGTGGCCAAAGTATTGGAGTTTCAGCTTCAGCATCAGTCCTTGCAATGAACACCCGGGACTGATCTCCTTTGTAACTTACAGCCTGCCCATTAGAACCACACACACAGCAGAGCTGAATTAACCGCATCTTAATAATCAAACAGAATCACGTGCTCAGCCCCTCCGTCGTGCCTGTGTCTTTACAGCCCTGTGGACGGCAGCCCACCAGCCTCCTCTGTCCGTGGATTTCCCAGACAAGAATACTGGGGCTGAAAAAAAAAAAAAGGAAAAAAAAAAAAGAATACTGGGGCTGGCCGCCGTTCCCTTGTCCAGTAGCAGCGTGTCTGTGGCCACTGGAGTACACCTGCCAGGTGGAGGGCTGGCTAGTGGCTTGTTTTTAGTGTGTTATGTGCATTCTGAGCTGTAGTGACGACGCTTTCAGCTGGTGATTCCAAGTTGGGCATGTCCCAGCTGTTCTCATTTATTAATGGTGGTGGGCATGGGCGGCCCCAGCTGAACGCCTCACTGAGAGGAGGGCGCGAAAGGACGGGGCCTTCCTGAGACTTCCTCAGGCCCCGCCCTCGCTCCTGCTCTGCCCCGGGTTTCCCCACCTCTGACCCTGGCTGCCACTCCCTGTTCTACCCCACTTTGTCCCTGTAGGATTTATGTTCTTATTAGGAGCAGCAGTTAGACCCTGTACAGTCCCCAAGGGATTTGGAGCTGAGCCACCCCTGTGCAGTAAGAAGAACGTCCTTGGAGTTGGAAGTTCTCCTGCTGGGACCTGGTCCAGGGAAGGCTGGGGCGCCGCTGGGCGTGCCCGCCAGGTGACGATGCCGTGGTCGTGGCATCCTCCCGCTGGGCCCCTCCTCCAGCTCCGGCTTCAGGCCGCCTGTGTGCTGGCCCTTCCTTTCACACGGTCCGAGACAGAAGCCACAGGACCACTTAGAGCAGCTGACGTGTGAATTTAGGGGGAGAGGCGGGCACCTGGCCCAGGCTAGGAGGACGGTGTGGTGGGATGCAGGGCTCCCGAGGACATACACAGACTGGGGCTTTTTCATGCGCAGTTGACTCTCTGTAAACTGATGGACACCTTTGGGGGGGTCGTCTTTCCACTGACTCATAATTTTTCTCACTCTCGAAAAGAGGTTTCTGTGCACCCAGTATTCTCTAGTTAAAGCTGAAAATTCAACTCATCATATTTACACACACACACACAAATCCATTCTGCCTTATTTTTAATTGCAAATTCTCCTCGAGGGACTCGTTCTCCTGCTTAGGAGGCAGCCCTGTGCCTTCTCCTAGAGAAGCAAGTGCAGTCAATTATGGTAATGAAATGTCAATAAATATAAAAATTTAATACAGTCTGCTCCGGGTGAGTGGCAGATGAGGACTTGCCTCCCAGACAAATTTGCTGCTGCTGCAAATATTAAATGCACCTAAAAGAATATCTGCTTGCCTGAGAGCTCGCCAGTGAAGAAAAGGATGGGGCGGCAGGTACCAACTGGGCTCTCCCATTCTGCTGTGATTGCGGCAGCAAAGCCAGCTCTGCCGTCGACGGCCACCCCAGCATCTTAGCTGCCGTCGTAGCCGCACTTTCCTTGTGAATAATCTGAGATGGACGCCTCTGCTGCTGCCCCTTTTTTGTTTTCCTTTTAACGGAGAAGAAAATAAGCCTTTTTGGTTTTCCAGATCAAGAAATGATTCTTCTCATAAATAAGATCATTGTGTCTTTGGAGAGTGATGTATTAATAATCGCGTGAGGGTAGCTAGTTGTTGTAGCTTTTTAGGAAGCAGCAAACTAAGGAACTTCAGAAGGAAATGGCAACCCACTCCAGGATTCAGTATTCCTGCCTGGAAGATTCCATGGACTGAGGAGCCTGGTGGGGTCGCAGAGTCAGACACAACTGCGTCACCATCACCCACTCACTCAAACCAAAGAATAATCTAAATGTGATACCTTCCTCATCTGTAAGCATAAAGTCTTGAACGGTGGTCACTTTAAAATGAAGTCTCTTAATTATTTTATTAAATAATATTTTAAAAGTAAATAAATAATAAACACACCTCTGCCTTCACTTGCCTCATTAACTCACTTTGTGTCCACTCAGAATGTAGGCTGCCCAGGTGGTGCAGTGGTGCAGAATCGCCAGTGCAGGAGATACCGGAGGCACAGGTTCGATTCCTGGGTCGGGAAGATCCCCTGGAGGAAGGAATGGCAATCCCACTCCAGTATTCCTGGCTGGAGAATCCCATGGACAGAGGAGCCTGGCGCGCTGCAGTCCGAGGGGTCTCACAGAGTTGAACACCGCTTAGCGACTGAGCATGCGTTTAGAATGCTGCTCTGGATTCACTTTTTATGGACGGTGTATTTTCCTTTAAACTTATTCATGAGTTAACAGTTTTCATCTTAGGTGATAATGTCACGTCACAATAGGAAAAAAGATAAAGATATCTACATGTACAATTGAAGTCTTCAAGACCTGCTTCCTGCAAAGCTCATCAAAATGATGAGATTGGTCAGAAAGATTATGACACAATTTATCATAATAGGCTGTGTCTTAAACTGCTTGCATGGGCAGAGTCTCCGGTGTTATGAATCTGATTTTGCCTGCAGTGCTTAAAAGTTTCAAGAGGGGGAAAAAAAAAATATATATATATATATATACACACACACATGTATATGTATATATATGGTGTGGTATGTGTGATCAGTCAGGTCCAACTGTTTGACATCCCATGGACTGTAGCCCATCAGGCTCTTCCATCCACGGGATTCTCCAGGCAAGAATTCTGGAGTGGGTTGCCATTTCCTCGGGGGGAATCTTCCCGACCCAGGAACTGGACCTGGGTTTGCCAAGTTTCCTGCATTGGCAGGCAGATTATTTACCACTGACCCGCCTGGGAAGCCCCGTGCATGTGCATATATGCGTGTTTATCTGTGTGTGTAAAGTCTCGATAAGTGGTGAATACCCCAGACTTGCCGGTTCTGCACGTGCGGTTTCTCCGACTAACGCGCCGCGGTCTGTGTTGCAGGTCGACTACTCCATCATAGCCTCACAGGCGGGGGCCACGCTCAACAGCCTCATGAGCCACGCGCAGGAGCTGGTGGCAAAGCTTCGTTCTCTGCAGTTCGATCAGCGAGAGTTCGTGTGTCTGAAGTTCTTGGTGCTCTTTAGTTTAGGTAAGGAATCCTCTCCTCATCCAAGTGACTAAGGGATCCCAACCTGTGAGTGCCTTGAAGTCCATCCCTGTTTTTGTTTTTCCGAAAGAGAAGGACCTTCTTTGCTAATCATGACATCTCCCAGCTTGACCGTGTTCTCCTGTGTGGTCCTGGCTGAGCTGTAGCGCTGGAGCGGGTGGACTGGGGCGTGGAGAGGGAGTCATGACTGATGCCGTAGCAAGTGGGGGCCCTGATAGAGCGCTGTGGCAGAGGTCCAGGAAGGACACACGGGGCCGCATTCGGGCCACCTTATCTGCTGTTGATCATTTGTACCTTTTGCTTCAGCTTGCAAGCTACTGCTGTTTTTGCTCTTATAAAATATGGAGAGTAATAAAAAACTTGATTCTTAAATCTCTATCAGGATTAACTAGAGTATGTGTATAACCAAACACACACTATGCAAGCATAAAAGATGATGGTTGTCAAGGGGAAAGGATGCTTCTTTAGGAAAGCTTTGGAGAAGAAAGATAACTAAGCAAGACAGATTAGCTAAATCAAGGTTCCCAGTGAGTCAGCTGAGAAAAATCACCACTGCTTGGAATAAAAAAAGGATTAAGGAGATGGATTTTTATTGACTTCAAAGGAACAGATTTTTCTGCCTGTCCCATACTTGATTTCTGTATTTTGTTGGCTTAATAAAGCCAACTTAAATAAACTTTTTGCCAAGTGCATTTATTACTTATTGGCAGACAGCTGAGGGAGGCAACTTCCCTTGAATGAAAAAAATGCAGAAATCAGATTTACCAACATATGTTTTTTCTTTAGTGTTCAGTTATAAGATAGTTGTGAGTTCATATGCTAAGAAATACAACAGTGAAACACACTGCAAAGTAAAACAGATGTGTCTACGCTCCAAATTTGGTACTTTCGTTTTAAAATTCTTCTTGACAACACAGCCCAACTGTTGCTAATAAAGGCGTAGCTTGAAGTAATAGAACCAGAGTTAATTTTTCACATGTAGTCAACATTTAAAAGAAAAGGAACATTTTCATATTTTGGAAAATGTGATAAATATAGCAAAAAGAAATGTTACTGAAAATTTGAAAAGACAACAGAGCTTCATAGATGTAGTGTTCAAAGGTTTACCATGCCACCCCTGGGACCTGTGTGGTTTCTGTATTAACCACAAGAAACAGGAGAGTTCTATTCAACGAAGTCTATGTCTTTTACCCAAGAGCATTTTTTTTTAGTGGAAAGGAACATAGAGCATAGGCCTGTTTGCTGTCATCTCACAAATTATTCTGCTTTATGGCGAGATCTTAGTCTTTTCATTCAACTCATGCATTTGATCAGTAATTAAGTGAAAAATGTGGTAATGTGTGTGTAAGAAATCTTACAGCATCTCAGTGATAAAATATTTAAAGAGAGTCATCTCACTTCAATGGTATTTTAAATTAGTTGAAGAACTGCGTGACATTTGAAGATGCGGAGATTAACCAGCGCCATGTTTCGTTTTCATCACTTTTATCTTTCCGTCATCATTTTTTCAAAATTATTATGTTCTCTGCCAGATCCTATGGATGGGTGGTCAGGGGCGTGGGCCGGGGGGAGGGAGGGGCAGTTCTGAAGTGCTCGAAACACAACTTCACAGGTTATCCTCCTGAACAGTTGGGCCATGTGTTTACCAGAACCGCACTCTGTTTTAGTATGTTAGCCGTTTCAGGATCCTAAGCATCAGGGAATACCCAGTTGAATGTCCCTTAAAACTATGCTTGTTTGTGGCTTAAGGAAGAAAGGAAAGCATGGCTTTCTGGTTAGAAGTAAATCTAGTCTGGCCAAGGGTTCATTTTTAAAGAATCACGAATAGTTTTGGGGCATAAAGTCCAAGTAGTTTCCAATCTGTGAATTGAAAACTTTAGTCCCCCTTAGAAACAATAAATAATCAGTCTTTGGAAGGGATGTGGTAATTCACCATTGGGCACCCACGCCAGCCCCCAAAGCCTGTTGTACCCGGGATGGATGTGAAATCAGATCAGGGCCTCCCCCAAAAGCTGACCATGTGCCCCAGGTCTGAAACCTGCAGTGTTCCTATCCCAAGTTTACTCCTGTATTGCTGTGGTCAATATCCCTTGAGATATTCCTATCTCAAGGCTCCAGCCTTGAGCCTCTGGGATCCTGGGGATGGCTGGGGCTTTGTGTGGACTCATCTGAGGTCAGCGGCTGTGTGGACTGAAAGATGAGGAGGGCTTTCCAGGTGGATGTGGTGAGAGCAGGTGTGAGCCCTCGCAGGTCCAGCCTCCTAAGACACAGGATGCCACGCTGTGCAAAACATGGGAGGCAGGAGAGCAGATGAACTGGGGACCATCGGGGAACCGGCAGGGGATGTGGCTGGAGAGGCAGGCGCAAGGTGCTGCCTGAGCTGAGCACTTCCTGTCCCAGCCACAGGGATGCAGTGGAGACCAAAACGGGGACCGCATCTTCATCCTGCAGAAAGTCGGGATGCTTTTTAAAGGGGTGGAGGCGCGTCACTGAAGGGGATTTGCCCTCCCTGTAGCGACGTGGAAAGTGGACTAGAAACTGTATTCAGTAGATTTAATGCACCTTGAAGACAGGAGTGAGATGGGTGTGGACGTGTCACAGGGCACAGACCTCGGGATGTGAGGAGGAGAGGAGTGCAGAGGAGAGGCTGGGATGCATCTCGGGGTTCTGGGCTCCTCACGCAGAAGAGGAGACTCTACAGGAGCATCCCCTGACTGAGTTCAGCCAGTCGGGTCCGACTTTTTGTGACCCCATGGACTGACCCCATGGAGCCCGCCAGGCTCCTCTGTCCATGGGATTCTCCAGGCAAGAATACTGGAGTGAGTTACCATACCCTCCTCCAGGGATCTTCCTGACCCAGGGATCAAAGCGGGGTCTCCGCACTGCAGGAGGACTCTGCCGTCTGAGTCACCAGGAATGCGAGTAGGCTTCTCCTGAAAGTTGTCCTGCACTGAAGCTGCATCCTGATTTCCTGAAAAGCGAATGGCGGAACTGAAGTAAAAGCTGCAGCTGGCCAACATTCTTCCAATCTGCCACCTGAATTTTCCCCTCAAATTGTGTCCATAAGACGCCAGTTGGTGAAGCTGGTTTAGAGAAAGAAAAAGTGAAAAAATGCCCTGTCTTCCAGGATATTTCTCTGTGTGGGATAGAATAGACCCCAGAGTCCTAGTCTTCACTATTTTTGTTTGTTTGTTTTCTTAAAATCCTATTACTTATTTATTTTTTCTTTTTCTCACCTGACTATGCTCAGTCGTGTCCAAGTTTTTGCAACCCCACGGACTGTAGTCCCCCGTCTCCTGTGTCCGTGGGGTTCTCCAGGCAGGAATACTGGGGTGGGTTCCCATTTCCTCCTCCAGGGCATCTTCGTGACCCAGGGGTCAAGCCCACATCTCCTGCGTCTCCGGCACTGCCAGGCAGCTTCTTTACCACTGAGCCGCCTGGGAACCGTTCTCACCTTACTAGGAGACAACATAAGTTGCGTCTGTGGAGACAATTCTCAATTGTCCAGTGCAAACTGATGCCCCAAGAGAGGCCAAAATCAAACGTTTATTTATTGGCTTGTACTCCCACCTTTCAAAGAGGAATCAAGGTTGCTGATGCCGTTTGCTGTCAGCCAGCAGGACAGAGGTGACTCTCATAGAGGGAGAGGTAGGCGTGTGGGGTCATGATCCCAATACTGTCTTTACCGTGTGCCTTCCTAGACCGTAGACTGGTCCCATCCACTGAATCGCCTGAAAACGCGTGCAGAGCTGAGAAGGTCACCTGGCCTGTAGCTGCTGCTTCCTGGGTAAGGGCGTTGCATAGTCCAGGCCAGTAGGGACATGAATGCGATCTGAGAGCTCAGAGCAGTGTCCCAGCAAGAGGTCGCCCTGGCCAGGATCTTTTCCGCCTCGGGGCTCTGTGCCTGGACTTGCTGGATTCCCGTTCGATCCCAGGTGGCAGGAGGAAATAGACACATATTGCATCCCGTCTTGCCTGGTGTGTGCCCTTAACTGTTGTGAGTCATTCTCTTGTCTGGTCAGTATGTCTGACAGCACTTTTTCGTACTCAGCTGAGTGGAAGAGATTGTTTCTTCTCTTTGAGATGATTTTCCCGACCTAAAAACTTGATTGAAATCTGTATCCCAGATTTCATTGCTTGGTACACAGCAGGGACTTAGGAAATGTCACTGATGAAGTGGACTAGTCAACAGAGTTCAGTTCAGTTCAGTCGCGTCCGACTCTTTGCGACCCCATGAATCGTAGCACGCCAGGCCTCCCTGTCCATCACCATCTCCCGGAGTTCACTCAAACTCACATCCATCGAGTCCGTGATACCATCCAGCCATCTCATCCTTGGTCGTCCCCTTCTCCTCCTGCCCCCAATCCCTCCCAGCATCAGAGTCTTTTCCAATGAGTCAGCTCTTCGCATGAGGTGGCCAAAGTACTGGAGTTTCAGCTTTAGCATCATTCCTTCCAAAGAAATCCCAGGACTGATCTCCTTCAGAATGGACTGGTTGGATCTCCTTGCAGTCCAAGGGACCCTCAAGAGTCTTCTCCAACACCACAGTTCAAAAGCAGCAATTCTTCGGTGCTCAGCCTTCTTCACAGTCCAACTCTCACATCCATACGTGTCCACAGGAAAAACCATAGCCTTATTTTTTCTTGTTCTCACCTGACTATGCTCAGTCGTGTCCAAGTTTTTGCAACCCCACGGACTGTAGTAATGTCTCTGCTTTTGAATACGCTCTCTAGGTTGGTCATAACTTTCCTTCCAAGGAGTAAGCGTCTTTTAATTTCATGGCTGCAGACACCATCTGCAGTGATTTTGGAGCCCAAAAAAATAAAGTCTGACACTGTTTCCACTGTTTCCCCATCTGTTTCCCATGAAGTGATGGGACCAGATGCCATGATCTTGTTTTCTGAATGTTGAGCTTTAAGCCAACTTTTTCACTCTCCTCTTTCACTTTCATCAAGAGGCTTTGTAGTTCCTGTTCACTTTCTGCCATAAGGGTGGTGTCATCTGCATATCTGAGGTTATTGATATTTCTCCCAGCAATCTTGATTCCAGCTTGTGCTTCTTCCAGCCCAGCGTTTCTCATGATGTACTCTGCATACTCAACTTTATTTTTTTAGAAGCTACTTTTATTAATTTTTGTTTTATATTAGAATATAGTTGATTTATAATGCTATGTTAGTTTTAGGTATAGAGAAACATGATTAAGTTTGACTTATTCAGTTTTAAACTCAAGGCAAAGCCTTTACTGAAATAGTTTGTGGTCTGTAATAGGAGGTATTCAGTCAGAAAGTTCTATTTGAGTGCTTAGTTCATTCAGGGATGTCCAACTCTTTGTGACTCTATGGACCGTAGGCCGCCATGTTCCTCTGTCAATGGGACTCTCCAGGCAAGAATACTGGAGTGGGTTTCCATGCCCTCCTCCAGGGAACCTTCCTGACCCAGGGATTGAACCCACGTCTCCTGCATTGGCAGGTGGGTTCTTTATCTATCCAAGTGCAGGTTAATTTTCAGAGACTATTTTTCCCAAAGTACTCTATAAACTACCTCCTCAAAATTAAATTCTTTCTTTTTTCTTTAATGGAAGTGTAGTTGGTTTACGGTGTTCCAGGTGTGCAGCACTGTGATTTGGCTGTAAGTGCGTGTGTATTTTTCCGCTTCTTGTTCCGTATAGCTTATTACAGGAGATTAGCTCCCTGTGCTGTGCAGTGGGTCCTTGCTGACTTCTTTGCTTTATTCCTGGTGGTGTGTGTGTGTTAATCCCAAGCTCCTAACTTGTGCCCTGTGCCTTTCCCCTCTGGTAACTATAAGTTTATTTTCTGTGTCTGTGAGTCTGTCTCTGTTTTGTAAGTAAATTCATTTGTACCGTTTTTTTCAGATTCCACATGTGAGTGATATCATGAGCTTCCCTAGTGGCTCAGACAGTAAAGAATCTGCCTGTAGTGCAGGAGACCCAGGTTCAGTCCCCTGGAGAAGGGACTGGACACCCACTCCAGTGTTCTTGCCCGAAGAATCCCACGGGCAGAGGAGCCTCGCAGGTTACAGTCCGTGGGATCTCAGAGAGTCGGACGTGACTGAACAGCTAATGCTAACTGACTGACTGTAGGTGATATCATACACTGCTTGTCTTTCTCTGTCTGACTTATTCAGGTAGTGTGATAACCTCTAGGTCCAACCATGTTGCACAATTACATTATTTTCTATTCCCAATTTGCATTCTCCCAGGTTATGTGGAGAGCTACTCGTTTATAAGCTCTTAGGGAAAGCAGTTATAGTAACATTAGAAAGAATATCAGTGGCTAAAACCAGGTGGTTAACGCATATCTGTTCTAAGCAAGTACATGCAAGGTGATAGGCCTTCGGCCCACCTTCACGAACAGTGGCTGAGGTCGGCCGTCCGGTCCTTCTCGGGGTGGACACGGTCGTGTCTCAGTCCATCGTGGCAGCTCTTAGTGTCGCTCCAAGCGTCCAGGTGTTGACTGGGGTGCTGCTCACGCGTAACACAGCGCAGGGAAGAGTCACGCTCGTGAGGGCAGACACCCCAGCGGAGCGGGGTGCGGGGGCCCGGGTGACGACTCGAGGTGAAATCCCCGGCCTGACAGCCGCCTTCATCCGGCTGCCGCCTGTGGCCCGTCCCCGAGGAGCGCCGAGTGAGCAGAGGCATTTCCTTCGTCCCCTGGCTCGGCTCCTCCGTCCTGCGGGCTCAGCACAACCCCTGCACCTCAGGGCCGTCAGGCACGGTGTCTTAAACTCCAACAACCGTCCAAGCAATTGCTGAGTGTCTGAGAACAAAACCGCATTGGTGTGGCCTGATCCATGGTCAAAAGGGGTTTTGACAGTGGCTGGGTAGCGCCTTCAGGTCCGAAAGTCCTTGGAAAATTACAGTTTGAAAAGTGAGATATTTCTAAGGCCGGACAGAGTGGTTTTCTCCTATCTGTGGCTGCTGTAAGCTCTGCAGCCTGACCCGACGCCGGGGGCCGTCCCTTGTTCTCGGTGAGGTCAAGGCCGCCGAGCCCCCGGATTAACCAGCTCTCCGGCCCGTGAGAAGGGGACGTGTATCTGGTTTGCTCCAAGCTTTCTCTTGAACATATAGTAGGTTTTTAAGAAATACGTATTGCGTGTTTCACAGATGAAAGAATGCTTTTCCATCCAACTTCCAGGTCAAAAAGAAAGGGGTGAAACCTGGTGAGGGGCGGGATAAAATGGAATATTGGCGTTGACATACACACAGTACTATATATAGAACAGATGAGTAAGGAGGACCTTCTGTATAGTGCAGGGAGCTACTCAGTACTCTGCAACGGCCTATATGGGAAAACAGTCTTAAAAAGAGAGGATCTATATCTGCGTACAACTGGGCTTTCCAGGTGGCTCAGGCAAGATCCACCTGCAACGCAGGGGACTGAGGTTCGACCCCTGGGTCGGGAAGATCCCCTGGAGGAGGAGATGGCAACCCACTCCAGGATTCTTGCCTGAGGATTCCATGGACAGAGGAGCCTGGCGGGCTGCAGACCGCGGGGTCACGAGCTGGAGGCGGAGCAGCTGGCACCGTAGGTGTAACTGGCTCCCTGGGGGGAGCACCTGGAGCTACCACAACAGGATGAACCAGTTACACGCCAGTGAAAATAAAAAATATTCATATTACAAACCAAATTTAAGTAATAGAAACTGGAAAATTAGTTTTAAAAAATGTACAGAGTTTCAAGACAGGAGGCTAGAAAATAGATCCTCTGGAAACATATTAGAGAATTCAACATCTTTTTATTTTAGAAATTAAGGATATGAGTCTTCGTATTGTGAGTGGAGTTCTTGTTAGGGAAATAGAGACTAAACAGAATATTCTCCTCTGGGAATAACATATCAGTGAAATTAAGGACCGATGCTCAGTATTCAGGTTCTGTTGAAACGGCGGTGCTAAGAGGCTCAGCGTGAACGTGAGCCATAGAAGGAGGGGCGGGAAGGCGTTTCTCCTCTAGTGTTAACAATAAAGTACCCTCAGGACTTCCCTGCTGGTCCAGTGGCTAAGAACCCTCCTCCCAACGCTGGAGATCTCGGTTTGATCCCCAGTTGGGGAACTGAGATCCCACATGCCGCAGGGCAGCTAAGCCCGAGTGGTACGACTGGAGAAGCTTGTGTGTTGCAACAGAGACTCAGCAAACTTTAAAAAACATTGTTAAATGCCTTCAAGTGGGTAAACATCTTGCTGTCCCCCTTTCATTTTGTGTTTGAAAGAAGACCAGGTAGTCTGCCCCAGCATTTCAGGCTCCGAGCCACGTCTGGAACGGACAACCCCAAAGCCCAGTCTGGCACGACAGACTCTTCGGGGACCTATGAGCTCATCAGTCAGCATTTCTTAAATGCTCCCTACATCCTAAGGCACCGTCTCTACAGACAGAAAGATGCCGGAATCAGGACTGTCGTCTGAAGAATGTGGGCCAGAAAGCCGACCATACTCTCTTGGGTAAAAGCAGGGAGCTGCTTTACATGAATTTCCCATTGTTATTGACTATACTAAGTAATTGCAAAGCTTTCCACTTCCCTTGGTTTCTAAATGTGAGCGTGTGTGTGTGTGTGTGTGTGTGAGAGAGAGAGAGAGAGAGAGATCGTATGTCTGTGTGCACTCTGGGTCCAGGATTGCAGCGAGCTTGTGGAAAGCGTTTGTGTCGTAGCCTTGGTGCCTCCCTCTCGAAGAATCCCTTGTCGTGGTTTGTTGCTGTCTCAGCTTTGCGTCATTTTTGACCGCGAACCCCCCACCTTAGGAGAGCTGCACGAGTCATCCCAGGCTTTCAGTACTCACGTGTCCGCTTTCTCTCCAGCTGGACTCTGATGTTCACAGGAGACGATTAGGCAGAGTAGCCTGATGGTTGTCCTCTTGCCCGTTGGTTGTCAGCATCAAACGCCCTAAACAGAAAAAGAGGAGTCTAGGAGATTCAGGACGTGGCGCTCCTTGGTGGGGAGGCGAATTCGGACACTCTGTCTCCTGCTTGGCTAAAGGGTCCGCCCTGCCTCTTGCAATGTGATGTTGATTTTGCTAATAGTAAATAAAATTGCACTCGGTTTTCTAGCTTGAGTGTGGATGGTGAGTTCAGTCTTTTGGGTTAAAGAAAAGTATTTTTGATCACTGGTTTTCCCAAAGAGCTTATTCTTTGATGGGATGGGTTTTGTCTTGTTTTTTAATCTCATCCAGTAATTCTTCTGCTTGGGGCTTTTAAATGAGGGTTTATTCTTGTTTCTTTCTCCTGCACACATCGTTTCTCCTCCTGACTTTCAGTGTCAGAACCTGGCTAAGATGCACGGCCAGAGCTCCCTAGGGAGCAGGTGGCAAAGGAAACCGCCGGGAGGGAGCCGAGCGCCGAGCAGCCAGAGCCTCTGTGCAGAGCTCGGAAAGCTGTCACCGAAGGGGACTCTGTCACTGTCAGGGCCGGGTTGCTCATCTATGTAGATTTCATTTAAAATCAAGACATTCTAGTGGGCCAGGAATCGCAGAGCAACTGTTGCTCTCAGATCCCAGTTAACCAGAGGCCACAGGACTTGCGGGAATAGTCAGCATTGCGTGGTTAAGTGACCCACAGGAAAGGCCACCGGCCCGGCAGCCTTAGCGGTTCAGTGCTGACCTCCTTAACCGAGGCCGCTGCTCCTTCTGGATGGGAAAGACCACCGTGAAGCCATTGCCAGGGGTGGCGTGTGCCCTCCTGTAACGAGAGAAGACCGCCCCCTGCACGCCCGCCTCCTCCCCTCTGCTCGGTGTTTGCAGCCCTGAGAACAGACCAGGGTGTGAGCTGCTTGCTCAGCTGCATCCCAAGCACCAGCCCCAGTCCAGAGGTCACCGAGGCATCAGCGTTCAGTCCCGCCTCCTGCGGGGAGGAGACAGTTTTGCAGGATCCGGTGATGACTGGTGAGTTATGGGACGTCAGGTTGTTCTGGCCTGGACTGTGCCCCCATGCCCTGCTGACCCCAAGCTGGGCAGCCTTGGCAGGGGGCGCACATATGGACACAGCAAAGGCCCCATGCTCCGCCCCCCGACTTCTAGATGAGTCTGGAAATAGCGACAGTCACCTTTCAAGGAGGGGATGCCAGGAGAGGAGCTGGAAGAGAAAGAGCTTGTTCTGCCCACCTCTCCAGCAGAGGCCCAGCAGCTTGCTGGGTTTTGCCTTTGGACTGTGTGCCCCTGTTGAGTTGGAAGGGGCAGTGGGAGGCGGATGAGACCACAGTTCTAAGCAAAGCTGCAGGAACTGAGGGAAACACAAAATCCCCTTTGCTTTGCTTTTTGGCAACATTAAATATAATTCACGAAAGTGGGCCCAGACCCAGCAGATTTGATGACAGTGGTTACCGATACATTAGCAGCGCCTAAAGCAAAATGGGCTGTGCTCTGTCAATCAGACCATGACACGCGGGCGTAGGGTCAACTGCGGAGCAAACCCACAGCCCACCCGGGGGGTGCTGCTGTGCTCAGCTCACAGCCTGGATCCAAAAGTGCCAGGAGAGCTTGCGAAGGCTGGAACCCTAGCAGACCTCCGTATTTGTGCATCCCCCTGTGTGTCTGAATATTAATTCAGTTCTGAAAACAGGCACAGCTGTCTGCATGTCATAGAACTACTTACAAAGAATCTGCAAAAACGATGGAACAGCAAAAACCAGTTTTCCTGTGATGTGCTCATTGGTTTTCCTGAAGCTGGTCTCAATATTTGCTTTATTGTAACCTTCCAAACCCTCACCTGTGTGCTAGAGCACACGCGCGCACGCGCGCGCACGCCGTCACTGACTGGTGACTGGTATTCCCCTCACATCGTCCCCCAAGTGCACTGGTTAAATTGTTCCTTGTGAAACATAAGGGAAAGAGGGCTCCCGGCTTCTTCCCACAATTAGCATTCAGTCTTCGTTTTTCCCTTTTCGTGTATGATATTCTAATTTAGAAAAACACTCACCAGACACTATCCAGATCTCCACAGTAATGCCCGGCTGATGGAGATGCAGCGGAAGGTAATGCTGGCAAATGAGCATTTCCTAAAATTTATGTAATCATTTGAAATTCAGAAAGGATTGATTAGCATTCAGGAGATGCCCCCGCTCAATATTTACACCATAGAGATTTGGCAGGAGCAAATAATGGCACATAAAGCTGATGCTTGTCTTAATTAAATGCAGTATAATAGGTGTTGTGTGGATTTTTTTTTTTTTCTTTCAGTGAGCAAAGCAGTTTAGCCATGAGCAGATATAATTCATTTTGGAGTTCTAAGTTTGAGCTGAATCGATATGAATTTACAGCCGTGGAAGAAGTGATTATCATTTGTTATCTGCTGGCGCAAGAATATAATTGCCTAAATAGCATTTATTTAGGCATATTTCTGAATAGCTTATGCCTAAAAATATTTATCATTTTTTAGTTGTTCGCACTAATATTGTCATTTTGCTAACTGCTGCCATTTAGGGAGATGATTTTTCAGAGTGCGATTGGGCTGGCAAACTGGGAGTGGCAGGGAGGGGAGCCGCGGGGGTGCGGGCGTTCTGCCCGGGCGTCTCTTGCCTTGGTCCTGCCAGCTGCTTTGTGACGACCCCAGAACCTGCTTCGTCTGGACTCAGAAGAAGTTAGTTGGTTAATGTGGCCGGTTCAGGTCCGCACACTAGTTAACTCCAGACCCCTCGGGGGCGTTCTAGAATGGAGCCAGTCTGTCACTCATAGCTGAAACACTCGTAAACCTTTTTCCTCTTTGATAAAATCCAGTCTTGAGTTCTGGGTACCCCTGGTTTTCGTTCTTGTTCAGTCACTAAGCCATGTTTGACTCTTTGCAGCCCCACGGACTGCAGCACGCCAGGCCTCCCCGTCCATCACCAAGTCCCGAAGCTCACTCAAACTCATATCCATCGAGTCGGTGATGCCATCCAACCATCTCATCCTCTGTCGTCCCCTTCTCCTCCTGCCTTCACTCTTTCCCAGCATCAGGGTCTTTTCCAGTGAGTCAGCTCTTCGCATCAGGTGGCCAAAGTACTGGAGCTTCAGTTTCAGCATCAGTCCTTCCAGTGAATATTCAGGACTGATTTCCTTTAGGATGGACTGGTTTGCTTTAGGATATTTGGTTAAGAAAGACCAATTCAAGCCAAGAGGAATTATAAAAGATAAAGGCCTTTCCCTCGTTTTGAAGCGTTAAATGACAAAACGTACCGAGCGGCTGCTACAGGTAGAACCCTTGCACTGGGCACTGTGTCTTTCCGCACAGTCTTTCCAAGGAGCAGGAAGCTTCCCCTCGGACACAGAACCCGGGGACACCGTCCCAGAAAAGGCCTTCCCTGGGCCGCACACCCCGATGCCGTGGCTCCCTCCCTGCCTGCTTCCTTCCTGAACCACGTCACGTGCCGCACGCGTGGCCAGCTCTCCAGCCCTGTCGTGTCAGTGAGAAGGCCTTCGTCAGCGCTCACGTGGCGTGAGTCTGACCACCCACAGAGGCAGGAGGGGCGGGAAGCCGGGCGTGGGGTCCGGTAGAACCTCTGGAGGGGACCCTGCCCCGCACCCTGAGCTGCCTTGGACTTTTGGCAGAAACTGTGGGCCTGCCCCCAAAAGACTGAATCCTAGAATTTTACACATAAAAGACCCTGCATTGAGTCCAAGGCCAAGTCCAGGCACTTCTCCCTGGATGAAGAAATGGGGCCAAACAGGTCAGGTGACCCATGCCTGGTCCCACGGGGTCAGTCTGAACTGATGGGTTAGACTCCGCACACAGGCCCGGATTTCAGCAATGACTGCGTTACTGCTTTTGCACGATTTCAAAGTTCGACGGAGCTATTTCTTGGGTATCTTTCTAACGAAATCTGTCATCATTCCGATTCATAAAAGTAGTTTTCCAGGGAAGTAAGGGGTGCTCATTGCCTTTTACTACACTCCTGATGGCTCAGGCAGTAACAGGCTGCCTGCAGTGGGGGAGACCCGAGTTCGATCCCTGGGTTGGGAAGATACCCTGGAGAAGGAAATGTCAACCCACTCCGGTATTCTTGCCTGGGAAATCCCATGGACGGAGGAGCCTGGCGGGCTACAGTCCATAGAGCTGCAAAGAGTCGGACATGACTGAGCAACTTCAGTTTCCCTTTTTCCCTCTAATACCCGTAGTCATCGTGCAGAACTGTTTTTATTTAGAAAGTATTCTTTCTATATAGCATAACATTACAAGTGGTTCAGAAACTGCGGCTGACATGCCCAAGGCCACACAGCTCGGAGTCTGAGAGCCTGTGACCCAAGCCAGGTTCTCTAATCCCAGACCTGTGGTCATCCGTCCACCCACAGGGAAGGTAGTCTTGGGTTCTGGGTCTAAAGTAGGAAAGGAGAGAAGGGGGATGTGTTTGTAACCAGTTGCTTACTACCCAGGCAGGGAAAGCTACAGGCCTGGATCCACACTCCTAGGCAACTTAGCTCTCCTGTTTCCTCATCTGTAAAATCGAAATAATAATGGTCTCCTAAAAGCGCTGTTGTGAAGGCTAAATGCAGTCATTATTATGAGGAATTTAGCTCAGCACCTGGCCCAGGGTCCCAGTAAGGTACCAATAATTATTAATATTGTTTAAAGCATTTCTGTTTACATCAGCAGAAGTCATGTAAGTGAAGGTCCCTTATTGGGAAATGCCTCTTTCCAAAATGTAATCTCTGGTGAACAGATTATATGGAAAAAGATCTTCCTCGTGGCAGCAGAAACTACTCTATTAGTTCGGCACCAGGAGATAGTTTGAAATCTTTCATCTACTAACCCACGGCGCCGTGATTACCTTGGGTATTTTGAAAATGCTAGAGGAAGCAAATTCAAGCCACTTCCCTTCACTCCGTATACCACAAACCTTCAAATTCCACCAAAGGCATACGAAATAAGCAACCGGTCCTCTTTCTAAGCTGCCGGGGCCCCAGTCATGATGTTCTGACCAGGTGGAGTAGCTGGGTCAACACCTGCTCCCTACGAGAATGTTCGCTCCAGGACGGTCAACATTTCCCTCCCGTTGTCTAGGATTATCAGTGCTCTGTAGTTAACTTTACCTCCAGTACTTTGGCCACCTCGTGCGAAGAGCTGACTCATTGGAAAAGACTCTGATGCTGGGAGGGATTGGGGGCAGGAGGAGAAGGGGACGACCGAGGATGAGATGGCTGGATATAATCACGGACTCTATGGACGTGAGTCTGAGTGAACTCCGGGAGATGGTGATGGACAGGGAGGCCTGGCGTGCTGTGATTCATGGGGTCGCAAAGAGTCAGACAGGACTGAGCGACTGAACTGAACTGAACTGAAAAAGGTTGTAAGTTCTTTCAGACATATTAATACTTGGTCTCTCACAGCTTCCAATATTCAAAATGGAAGATTTCACTTAGAGAAAGAAAGAGATTTCTTTTGGAACAAAAATCCTGGATAAGCTTTTCCCTCCAAGGGAGTCGTTGGAATTCACAAACTGAAACCTTTCAGAGAAGTTAGCTTTGTTCTTTTGTGAACACATTTTAAAATAAGAGGATGCTTTCTTAATAACAATTATTAATAGTGATTCTGAGATGGTGAGGGCCAGGGAGGCCTGGCGTGCTGCAGTCCTGGGGTCGCAGAGAGTCGGGCGTGACTGGGTGGCTGAGCAACAATGGGATATTAACAGATTCTCCCCCTTTTTATATTTTTCGCTTCAAACTCAAGGGGCTCATGGAACAGGACAAATGCATGTTTTAAAATATTTTCAGTTCGGAGTCCTGGGTTCTAGAAGCAGGTTGGGGTGGGGTTTGGGACGCCCAGGCTGACGCTGGCAGCCTCCCGCACCGTGCGTCTCCCTGGGGCTTCCTCCGCCTCCAGCGTAAACGCGGACACCCGGGTCTGCCTCACGGGTGTGTGCGGTCACCCTTCGCGTCTCAGGTCAAGATCACTGACTCCGAGGAGTCCTCCTTGCCTCACAGACGGGCTCATGCTTCCTCCTCTGGATTGCTGTTGCTTCTTTCACAAATCTCCACCAACTACCGTGTTTCGTCATCGAACTGTGCGTCCCGCCTGCAGCCGCAGCTCTGTTCTGCATTCTGCGTTCCTGGTGCTCAGCGCCGCGCCTGGCAGGTCGTTCACATTGAACCGGCACTTGCTTAGCGAGTATGCTCAGTGCTTAAGTGTGTAGTCCGTAAGACTCTCTGCCAGTGCTCGTCATTTAGGATATTGAGGACCCGTTCTAAGTGGACCAGTCAGGTAACATGGAGGGTGTCTGGTCTTCTACACCTTTCTTGCAACAAGAATGGACTACCTGCCGGACCTCTTTCTTGGCTAGGAAGTCCCCTCCCCACCGTCCTGCTCAGGACTGCCACGTGTGGTTTCACCCAGGGCTGCTTTCTCCTGACCCGTTTTAGGAAGGGGATGGCAGATTTTCTCAATGCAAAGTCAAAAGCACTGTTGACATTTCGGGACACTTAGCTTTCACGCTGACCAGCTGATTCTGTGCAGATTTCCTTTTTAATGAGAAGGTGCATCTGGTGTCCAAATTCCTACCTTCCAGGTTTTTATTGTGAACAGACTCTTATGATTTATCAGATACGGTAAGCTTGGGTCCTCAGCAGATTCTCCCTTTCCTGCGATGGCTAGTTTCAAACTCAGAGGACTGGGCTCAGTAGAGCAGGAGATGGGGAAGTAGAGATGAAAAGACGAATGTGTGTGCGTGTTTTAAAGTATGTTAGGAATTACCAAAACGAAAGTTTTTATCATAAAAGTCTGTAGTAGATTGCTGGTACTCATAGCCTGGAGTTTTAGTAATTATCTGTTTCTTTTAAAATTAAAAAAAAAAGGTTGCTGTCGTTATTGCTTTTGCTGCAGAAAAACTGTGGGGCAAATTGCATAGCCAACCCATATCCAAAAGGACTGGGTCCATGAACACTGTAACAGTCTCATCTCTAATTATAACTTCAAGGAACTTCCTCTCTCAAAGAGGTAGCTGCAGAAACTTAACTGGGAGCTTACAAAAGAATGGAGGCTTTTAGGGTTAAAAGCGCGTCTTCATCTACCCTCTTTGCTCCATGCTTTCTAGATTCGCATTTGATTCTTGTGGCTCTGGAATCCTTCCTAAATCCAGAGCCTGGACCATCATTTTCACTGATCCGTAGACTGCAGTGTTTAATGTACCACAGTCTATTGACTCATTCTCCAGGCGGCGGGTGTTTATTACGGACCACGCCATGCTGTGCCACTCTGTCTCATCCGACTCTCTGAGACCCCGTGGACTGTAGCCCGCCAAGCTCCTCTGCCCATGGACTTCTGCAGGCAAGAATTCTGGAGTGGGTTGCCATTTCCTCCTCCAGGGGATCTTCCTGACCCAGGGAAATCAACTATACCCCAATATAAAGTTAAATCATATTTTTAAAAATACTGTGAAATCCAAGATTCAGGATTACTAGAGATCAATAGGGTTGCTGAACATTCACAGTAAACTTCTTGAGTCGCTAATTTAGTTGTGGAAATACGTCACTGGTTTGTGGAGAATCCTTCAAAGTACACATGAGCTGTCAACAGCCCTCCACGTGCAAACAAGAAGAAAGAGGAGCTCTGCTTTCTGTCTCGCTGCTCAGCGGCGTGTTGCTTGGAGTCACCTGGCGGGGCTACCGCAGGAAGTGTGTGCAGGCAGACGCAGGACGGTGATCTTGGCTCATTTGCTTTGACTTGATACAGCGGTGATGTTAACAGCCAGTGTGAGTGGCCCTCAGTAGGTACCGTGGAGACCTCCCGCCCTTCTTCGCTTCTGGGTACTGGAGTGCAGCTAAGGCAACTTATGATATGTTCAATGTCTAGTGTTCTACTAGTAAAAAGATCTTTATGGCTTTTAAGTACTAAATAAAATCAAATTAGAACAATGTATTAACAACAGCTGCGTTCAGCTTGCTGGGAGAGGTGCAAAGCATGCCCTCCCTGTCCATCCTGAGAATCTCGACTCCTGGGGCACTCAAACCACCCCAGGTGTTTTCACTACTTCCAAAACTGTACACTTACCTACACAGTAAGATCGCCAGGGCTAAATAACACAGCGTTTCTTTTAACTTGGTGACAGCAAGTCAGTATACCAGGAGTCATCTCATGCTGAGTAGGTGTCTGATTGGCCGTTTTATCTTTTTCAGTGGTTATAAACAAATAGAAGGCTGGTTAATTACTAGTTAACGTGGCTCAGACAGTAAAGCATCTGCCTACAATGCGGGAGACCGGGTTCGATTCCTGGGTCGGGAAGTTCCCCTGGAGAAGGAAATGGCAACCCACTCCAGTATTCTTGCCTGGAAAATCCCATGGACGGAGGAGTCCGGTAGGCTACAATCCATGAGGTCGCAAAGAGTCGGACACAACTGAGCAACTTCACTTCAATCATGTTAGTAAAAAAAAAAATTTTTTTTCAAAAATTGGGGGAGAAAACAGTACAAGAGAGTGAAAAGAAGCAGGGCAGTCCTGATCCAGAAGGTGAACGGTCTGATCCAGAGATACCTGTTCACCTGAAACTCACTATTAATCAACGACACTTCGAGAATTACATTCGAAAAACGAAAATAAGGTAACATAGACTGTAAATACGAGCAAAAACCAGTTTTTGAGAATAAAAACTTCCCTGATAAACTTAAAATGTATTAAAAGCACCATTTCTACGTGAGTGGTTTTCTCTTTCCTTTAATACATTTCCTTAGCTGAATAAGCTAGAAACATGGAATAACAGTTGACCTCCGGCCATGAGGAAGCGTGCAGGGGACCCTGTGGGCGTGTCCCGGCCTCCTGAGGGTGCAGAGGAGCCCTCCGTCTTTTCGGTCCAGCTCTTGGTTCAGTCACAGCACGCTTGCAGACAGTCTGTTTGTTCGTGCCTCTAGGTGCTGTAAATTCACGCCCCTGTATTCAGAAGAGTGACTGTGGCTGATGGGGGGATTGTGGTAGCTGGCGGGTGTGGTCGAGGGTGCTTCCCAGCCCGCATGGCCCCCAGGTGCCTGCACCACCGCCCACCACGGGGCGGGCCCCTCTCTTCGCTGCTCTTGGAATCACACGTCCGGTGGTGCTGAGTCCAAGAGGCTCCTTGTTTCTGATCGTGATCACCAAGTCAGCATCAGCCACAGAGTCACTAGGATTTCCCCGCCACCCACAGCTGTGTTTCTGCGTCCACTCACAGCCCCCGCCCCTCCGCACACTGCCGGCACGCTGAGGGGATCCAATTCGGGAGGAGGGGCCTTTCTCCCAGGGAGAGGCTGCGGGCTGGGGCTGCCTGTAGCAAGGACAAGCTCCACACTCGGAAGGGCACCTGAGGCTGCGGGCTGGGGCTGCTTGTACCAAGGACAAGCTGCACACTCGGAAGGGCACCTGAGGCTGCGGGCTGGGGCTGCTTGTAGCAAGGACAAGCTGCACACTCAGAAGGCCCAGGTGCCAGCAGTGTGGGCGCCTCCCAGGGCTAGGAGCATACCCCCCAGGAGCTCCTCCCTCGTGGGAGCACATCTCTCTTTGCATCATGTCCCAAGCGGAGGTGTACCTGCCTGAAGTTCAGGGGAACTTGTGATTCCACCCGTGGGCTCCTCTTCATTCCCTGGGACCCATCTAAGTGTTGCTTCTTCCCAGATCCCTGCCTGACTCCCCACGACATTTTTTTCTACCAACTTCCGTGTAGTAATTGCAGTTATGTTTGTCTCGGGGTTTGCCCCACTTGCTGAAGTCGTAACCCCAGTCTTGGCAGATGAAGTGTTCAAGAAGCCCGGGATGGCTGGCTGGCTGGATGGAGGGAGGGGGGTGGATGCATGGATGATGCATGGATGGATGGACAAAACAGTCATCGATTAGCAGGCAGGTCGAGCAATTTGAAGCAGCACTCTCTCACAAACACTTTCTAATTCATTCTATCCCCAGAATGACACAAACAGGGACCAAAATCAAATGAAAAACTAAGAACCCTAACCCGTGTCTTGTCATGCTGGGTACGTATTGGTGGGGGAAATATGAAATTGTGCTCTCCCTTCACGGAGTTATCGCTAAGCCAGTTTGCCCATTGCTAGGTTTGCTTTTATAGCATCAGTGTGATGGAGAGTCTAAAACAATCCTGGACATTACATTAGTGAGTGTCATTTATATTTCATGCCTCTGTGTTTCTGGCAGTAAGACCCGGCTGATTATCAGCACCACTTAAAAATATGACTCCTCGTTAAATAATTGATACATGTGATGGGGAGAGCTTCAAACAATGCTCAGAGCTCCAATAATTAATGGACTGATTACAAGATGCTTGTAAGATGGCTTAAACACGAAGCGTATGGCATAGGTGTAACTGTTGCCATGTTAACCCTGTGTATAAAAAAGTGGGCAAATGTTCAGTGAGGCTGGGGAAGGGTGGGAGACAAAGGGGAAGACAGGTCATGAGACGGCACGTTGATAGAGAGGTCTCGGTGTTACTTTTGAGGATTACTCTTCTGTGGCTGCTCTGGGTCTTCCCTGCTGTGCACAGGCTTTCTCCGGTTGCAGTGCGGCGGCTGCTCACGAGTTGCGGCGGCTTCTCTTGAGGGGGAGCTCGGGCTCCAGCCGTGTGAGCCTCAGTAGTAGTTGTGCATGGGCTTCGTCGCTTACGCGGGATCTTCCCAGACCAGGGATCGAACCCGTGTCCCCTGCATTGGCAGGAGGATTCTTTACGATTGGACCACCAGGGGTGCTCTTCGTGCTCCTGATTTAAGATTATTTTTTAAGGCTCTGTAAAGGCAGGATACAGGCATTGTTGATGCCCCGGACGTTGTTTGAGAAAGATTCTAATGACATAGAAGCATCATGCATGGGTCCCAGTTCGCCGTGTGCCTTAAGAGGCAGACACGGCCACAGTGCAGGTCCTTTCAGCCCAGGCGCCGCTGCAGAGCCGTAACTGGCGCACTCGCCCTCCAGCGCCCGGGGCCCACGGAGGGAAGGACTGGTGGGGTGCGCTGTGGTTCCTCTCTGTCGTTTGCTGTCCTCGGAAATGACCCACTCTCGCTGCTTTCTCAGAGTCTATGCCATTGCAGCCCTTTTCCTTCCCAGATAAGTTCCTTTAGCATTTGTTGTAAAGCCGGCTTGGTGCTGCTGAATTCTCTCACTTTTGCTTGTCTGTGAAGCTTTTGATTTCTCCATTGAATGTGATGTTCTTGGTTGCAGGCTTTTCCCTTTCATCACTTGAATATATCGTGCCATTCCCTTCTGGCTCTTGGAGTTTCTGCTGGAAAATCAGCTGATAACCTTACAGGGATTCCCTTGTATGCTATTCGTTGCTTTTCTCTTGATGCTTTAATAGTTTCTCTTTGTCTTTAATTTTTATGTGTTTGATTCCTATGTGTCTTGACATGTTCCTCCGTGGGTTCCTCCATGGCACGCTCTGCACTTCCTGGACTTGGGTGGCTGTTTTCTCTCCCGTGTTAGGGAAGTTTTTTGCTACAATCTCTTCAAACATTTTCTCAGACCCTTTCTCTCTCTCTCTTCTCCTTCTGGGACCCCTATGATGCAAATGTTGGTGCACTTAATGGTGTCCCAGAGGTTATGACGTTTCAGACCGAGAAAGAGGAGGGGGACAGGAAAGTGCCCCTCCTGCCAGCCTACCGCCCGGCTGAAGTGACCCCACTCACCCGCATCCCACCCTGAGGACTCAGCCCCACGCCCCCGCCCCGAGGGAGAGGAGCGTGTTGAGAAGATGAAGCACCCCCTGATCCTGCAGCAGCTTCGTGGGCAGTCCGTCTGTCAGGACACATTGGGCGGTCGTAGGACAGTCTTTTTCAGGAAAGCCGTGGGTTTCACGTTCACAGGGACCATCCGTCAATTCCTAAGATTATGGCGTGATTTACTGTCAGAGCATCACGCAGTCTCTGATTTTCTGCCTCTCATGAAACATTGTGCTTTCCTTTTCTATTGATGTATCAACTATAATAGTTACAAGCAGCTACAGGAAAATCAATAGCGAGCTTTCATTACCGTCTACATCAAGCAAAGAGCCCAGTGGCAGGAGTGCACCTGGTGAGACCCAGCTCGCCAGCCACGAGAGGGGCACGTGACCGTGTCTGCCAGGCTGAACAGAAGATGATGGGATTCTGTGCACCCGCGGTAGGGGGCTTTAGAAATGCTGCTGTATTTGAAAGCGAAGGGTAGAGAGCCTGGGAAAGCCACGCAGACGGCATGGAGAGTGCTAGCGTCTTTCAGTGGCCGTAAAGATGTTGCCCCTGTGGGTTCTGTTCTGCAACTGGTCTGTGGAAGGATGCTCCAGGTGACTGTGCCCCAGACTGACTCTCGGAGCCGGGAGTGTCCGCTGCTGAGGTGAAAGGTACAAGCGTGACACGCCACCCAGCCCAGCGGTGAGCCTCTGCACACCGTGTCCCTGCAAAGCGATGTCGCCAGAGTCCAGTCAGCCCCGGAGGCCAGACGGACACGTGGATGAGTTGAATAGTCTTTCAGAGCCCGGGTTGGAGGACCGAAAAAAAGAAATAGGATTTTAAAGCAATGAGAGGATCTTGGCTACCAGTCATGCTTGGGGTACAGGCAAGACCTCGGGCATCTCCAGCATTTCGGCATCAATTTCGGCAACATAAAGAGGCAATTTACAGAGCAGATCCTAACACATCTCGAATCTGAACTGCGTGGAATCTTAAGTCCTATTGAATTCCCAGTCTCAAATACATGGACAATGAAACGCTTTATCATTTATCAGTACTTCCTGACAGTGATGACGATCTATCCAGTAAGTCCCCCACATGCGAGATTTCAGGGGTGCAAATGTGTGTTCACACGTTCAGTCACGTCAGTTCACATGTGAGGCACACGTTGTCACGTGCGTGCATCCTTTACGAGCGGCCGTGCTTTTGTGCACTTCATAGAGCGCGATAGTGCACTCTCTCAGTTTCAAGCCCAGCGTGTCCAGAGGCAAGCATGAAAGCAGCGATATGTAGCCAGTCGTGTTAGCTGGACACGTAGGCTGACTTTGTTGGACTTGGAACAAATTAGACTTACAAACACGCTCTCAGAACACAACTTGTTTGTATGCAGGGGACCTACTGTATAAAGGTATTTCTTAGTTCGCTACTGATAAAGGTATTTCATAGTTTACTATTATTATTTGTGTGTCAACTCCAAACCCCCATTATAAAAATTACCTTTAGAGATAACATATTTTATCAAGAAGGTAGAAATTTTTGAATTTGTGTAAGAGTCTTGAAGAACTACAGAAATATTTTTTGGAAATATTAAACAAACAACAAACCAGCAAAAACCCTGAGCAAGGGGCCACCTTCCCGAAGCAGCATTTGAAGATGAATGATGTCAACAAGTAGTTTGACAAGTAGTTCTTGGGGTTGGTTTGTTTGGAAGGAGATGGGGGTAGAGGAAGGACTATTTTGATGGTGGATTTTTCAAATATTCTCTTTCATAGTGTTCCCAGTTTCTGGTTTTTTTTTCCTTCCGTGTTTATATGCTACTAGATTTTTCGTGAGAATGTTTTAAATTTCCTTTTGACATTGTGACAACAGGACAGACAGGCTCTGTCCTCCTGCAGGACGGCCTCGGAGACAGGCGCTCCCCTGCCTGACTGGTCAGGTGGCCACATGTCCATTCCTATTTGCAACGGCCCCAACAGTTCAGCCTGCACAGGTAATTCCTACAATGCCAAGCTCTGACTGTATCCCTGCTCTCATTGTTTATTTTGCTATTCTCCCCTTTACGTAACAGGCAGTATTTTTTTTTAACCTGCTTTAGAGGTGCTTGTCCCTTCTACAGCTGGAGATCTGAGTCAAATGGAGCATCATTTGGACAGTTTTCAACCGGACGTCATTACAGAATCCCCGTGAACTCAGCTGATGTGCACCGACGTCACACCCGTGCTTTTTAATAATTCTGTCTGGTGGCCAGAAGACACTCTTTGCACATCCTTCATCTTGCACAGTTAAAAAGCAGTCCTTCCACGACACACCTACCCTGATACCCAGCCCTCCAGCACAGCTGCTGGAGGCCGCAGACAGGGGGCACAGACCCTGGCAGGAAGCCCTGGAGCGGGGTACAGTGCCAGGAGGGGGCTTCCCAGCCCAGCTCCCTCAGCCCCGTGGGCTCAAGTGAGGGGGGAAACCCAGAAGGACAGCTCGTTTGCCGTCAGGGCCCCCGCTTCCCCACAGGGAGGCTGCGGGTCAGACATCACCACCCGTGGGGGGCGCTGACTGTTCTAAAAGTAGGTACAGTGAAAGGATACATTTTAAGCAGGAGTTGAAGATGCAGTGAAAATTAGGTGATAATGTATGAGACGATACACGGGGAAGAGAGAAGAAAGGAAGGAAGGAAGGAAAGAGAAGAGAGGAGGGATCAGTTAGAACTGCACGCGCATAAACATTAGTCTTCGATCCAGTTGAATTCTTCAGTTGGTGCTTTCTTTATCCAGATTAGTTAAGAAAAATAACTTGAACGTTTGTAATATTTTCACAGGCGTTCTTTCCACTCTCACCCCATCACGAGGTCTTCCCATCGCGGGGTCCCTGCTGGCCCTCCCCTTCCAGCTCCTCGGCGTAGAACCCCTGGGGTCTGTCGCAGTGTCTGGAAGCCGGGCATGTGAGCGTGGTCAGGAGCGCCTGTGCGGGAAGGTTCTAGGACCAGCCTCACAGGGGGCGTCGTTTCCTGAGCTAGACTCCCCTGCGATGATGCCTGTCCTCGCTCTCGACATGTTTAAGAAGGGACAGGCTTGCACTGCGGCCGAGGCCACGCACGCTGTCTTCGCCAGCCCTGGTCCCGCCACAGGAGGGGGACCGGCTGGCCTTGCACGGTTCAGTCGGTTGCAGGTGTCGTGGCCCTGTGAGTGTCCAAAGCAGTGGGTGACGCCCGAGACAGAGGGAGCCCTCTCCTTTGGTGGTCCCACCACCGGAAGTGGATCCCTGATCTTTAAAGGGTTACGGGAACCCCAAGCACACGGTGAGGAAGGGTCTCATCAGAGACAGTGACGGATGCGTGCTCAGGAAGCCGCCTCGTTCTCACACTGATGGCTGGTTTGTGTTGAAGCTGGTCTCACACCTCTACTCTTCTGGTGTCTGCCTGAACAACTGGAAGCTCTTTCAGAAGTTTAAGAAGATGTTTACTGTCTCTGCCCCATCCATTCTGCACTTGCCAGCCTCTCGGGAAATCCCCTTTGTAGACGGGGCTCCAGCAATATGGATGCTGCAACCCTGGGAGCAAAATTCAATGCCCTTCAGGAGGGTGGGTGGAGCTTCGTCCCGCACCTCCATTCCCACCAACGACCGGGGCTCCCAAGGAAGGAAGGTGAGTGTGAGTCAAGGCCCGGAGGGCAGACTGGAGACTAATCCAGCTCCCAGTTCTGCCACCAACCAGCACCAAGTAAAAGGATGCAGATGACAAGCACACCATCAACCCCCTGGGTTGTCTGAAGCCTTGAATGAGAGAGCGCAAACACAGACACTTAAGAAACTTGCTGATGTTGTTGGTTAATAGGCCATTCACCATAAGTATACGACCTCCACCCCCTTACCAGCTAAAAATGCTCAGACGGCTGTTAAAATGCATTTATTTGCATACATCCAGTGGACTTCCTTTCTGACAGGACTTCTGTTTTAATCAGAGAAATAAGAACTGGTCTTGATTAGATGGTGAGGGATTTGTTTGCTTTGAAATAGTGAACGTAAACAGTTGCTCTGTTCACCTCACACAATCTAAGATTTATGCCTTTTTAAAAGAAGCATTTCTGTCCACAAATGTCAAGCATCTGGAGGTTTTTTTTTTGAGATGTACTTGGTGCTTTGTAGAAGTGTTTCTTTAAAATTTGGGAAATGGAAGCTTCCTTGTTTCTTCACAGTGCTTCAGTGCTTAGTTGCTAGTCATGTCCAGCTCTTTGCAACCCATGGACTATAGCCCACCAGCATCCTCTGTCCATAGGGCTTCTCCAGGCCAGAATACTGGAGTGGGTTGCCATGCCCTTCTCCAGGGGATCTTCCTGACCCAGGAGTCGAACCAGGGTCTCCTGCATTGCAGGCGGATTCTTTACCAGCTGAGCTGCCAGGGAAGCCCACGTTCCTTCACAACTGAAGCATAACCACAGCGCGTTCACCCTTGAAAGAACCAAGTCAACTCCCAGTTTGCGGTTTGTGATCTAATGTCACCGCTTGGGAATTTTAAAAATTTTCCCGGTTTTCTGTTAGTGAAGGACAACACAAAGTCGGCAGATTTCCACAAATCAAATCTTAAACAGTTACTTCAATCGTGCTGCACAAGATGAGACTTGTTGCTAATACCAGCCACATCTCGGAGAGTGGTCTGGAGCTGCCCTTGAACTTGACGTGGGTCGGGTCCCTGGGCCACCACCAGGCACAAGGAAGGCGTATCCAGTGCTTTGTCTCACATGCTGGACACCCACTTAAGGTGGGAAGTGCCCGTGAGACACAGCGGTTTCTCACCCCAGGCTCCTCGGGGCTGCAGGAGCAGCCCCCTCGCGGTGTGGATGAGCGCAGGGCGGAGGTCGGGCAGTGTGGCGTCATCCCCGCTGACCCTGACTCTTAGCAGAGCCGCTCCGAGTGACCCTCGGATCAGGAAGAGCCTTCTCTGTGCTGGAGATGTTTCACAGCAGCAAAGTCATCACTGTGGATGAAATGACTGAAGGTATCTTAGAGCCTTGCAGGGGGTGTCCCGCCTCATGGAATCACCGTTGGAATGCATTGCAAAGACAAGGAACCTGAGACCTGGTGCCGTTTCCTCGTTCCAAGATCATTTGACCAGTGAGATGTTCACAGATTTAAAATCACCTCTTTTCCTTTTTCCCAGCTGCAGAAACACACAGACCAATTATTCCCCTAAATAGTCAAGCATTGGCTGTAATTCAGCCTCAGGGGCACCAATGTCTACCGACTGTGACATCCACGATAGGTGGGGAAAGGTGAGGTGACCACCTCTTCCTCATTCCCTCGCTCTGCAGGCTTAGAGTTGACCACAACATTTCCTGGAACAAATATGGTCAAATGTAAGGTATTGTAATACCAGCGCTATCACTGTCTCAGCAAAATCCAGTCACAGAGAAGGGGGCCGGAGAGCTTCCTTTGCCAATGTTTCAGGCTCTTAAAAGTTCTTTTCTTTCTTTCTTTTTTTCTGTTTCCTCACTGCGTCTTCCTGGCAGTGCGCAGGCTTTCTCTGGTTGCAGAGCACAGGTCCGGAGTCGTGCTGCACGGGTGTAGCTGCCTCGCTGCACAGGGATCTTCGTTCCCTGACCAGGGATGGAACCCGAGTCCCCTGCATTGGAAGGCACACTCTTCACTGGGCCAGCAGGGAGGTCCCTGAAAAGTTCGCATCATTAAACAGAAAAACTGGTGATGGATTTCCTGTCTTTCACTAACAAATACATATCCCTAAGCAATTGAGTGAATTACTAATTTATATCCAAACAATTGATAAGTATTTGTCTTCAGTGATCTTGTTAGGTAGTCAGTATCCCTTCCTCCCTGGTTCTCACCCCAAAGACCTCTCTTTTCTTTTTATATCAAATGATTCTGATAAGTATCGGTCAACTGAATGATTTTTTTCCCCCTTCATTCAACCTCTGATCTTATTGAGCAGAATTTTAATAAGCTGAGGAAAATGATGTAATGATAAGTAGCAAGTATATCTAGCTCTCGAAGGGTAGTTTTATTTTAACCCTACAAACTAAAGAGAAACCTTGGCTATCTTGATCAGATGTATATAAATAACACTTCTCATGTGGACCAAGGGTTGCAAGCATTCTACTGACTATGATAGTATCTTTTAGTACAGGTGGAAAACAGAGAAAAGTACAAGAAACCTCACTAATTCCTAACAATTCAACAGAAAGCTGAATTCACATGCAATTAAAGAAATGCAGTTTTGGAACCTCACTCCGATGCTTCCTCTAAAATAAGAGAGTCAACACGGGAGGGTGGGGTGCTGTGAGAAGAGGATTGGAGGCACCAGGTGCAGCATTTTAGAAACCCCCCGTTTTCCATCCAGCCCTTGCATTCGCCCCGTGTCTCAGAAGTCGGGTGCTGGGGGTGCCCCAAGTGCTGCGGGGGGGCTGAAGTAGAGTGAAAGGCTGTGGTAAAATGTCAGAGAGCGAAACAAATGCTTCATCTTCAGAAACTGTGAAACGTGCTGAGCCTACATTTCATAAAATGCCTCACAGAAAGCCTTTAACATTCTAAAGTTGGGTTTTAAAGCAGATGACACGTTAATAGTAGGGTTTTTTTTGGTCTGCGCGGGCCTTCCTTGTGGGGCTGGGCTTTCTCTAGTCGCAGAGCCGAGGACGCGAGCTCGCAGGCTTCGTTGCCTCACGGCATGCGGGATCTTAGTTCCCCGCCCGGGGATTGAGCCCACAGCCCCGCATTGCACAGCAGGTCCCTAGCCGCCCAGCCGCCAGGGAAGCCCCGCAGCCCTTTCACCCCTGAATTCCTGATTCTGCTGCTGGCTTCAGATGGAATTTATTTCCCATGAATTAAGATGTTTACACTGTGAAACAGAAAGTGAGTGTTAGTCACTCAGTCGTACCTGCCTCTTTGCGACCCCATGGGCTGCAGCCCACCAGGCTCCTCTGTCCATGAGATTTTCCAGGCAAGGATACTGGGGTGGGTTGCCATTTCCTTCTCCAGGGGGACTTGCAAACCCAGGGATCGAACCCGGGTCTTCTGCACTGCAGACAGATTCTTTACCAACTGAGCTACAAGGGAAGCCCCATGAAACGGAAAGGCATCTTTGAAACTTCTTATCAAAAGTAAAGCCCAGATACAGCCTCTGAACTTGCATGGAGCTCAGCTTGCGGAGTCTCCGTGCCGCAGCCAACCACGAACAGCAGTGGAGGCTCTCGCTCTGTTTCCGGCTGCTCGGGAGGCAGGATTCCTTGCCTCGCCACACAGTCTTGTGTTGGCGTAACTGTCGTGGGTTGCACCCTTTTGAAATAACCGGTGCTTATTCTTCCAAACGACGTGTGTTCTATTCACATCTTGGTTTCTGTTGAAATGAGTGAGAGAACTGGCCCTGGGGTGTCTGATTCGTTTCCGTCTCGTCCCGGCTGCCACTGGGGACACTGAAGCCGGGCCACGGCCATCACCCCGAGAGGTGGGCCACACCTGGGCAGTAGGGACACTCGTGTTTCTGACCCCGGGCTGCTCATGGACGTGGTGCCCTGGGAGAGTCCGTGAGGCTCCTGCCCAGCCAGCCAGGGGCCCTGAGGTCTGAGTGACGCAGGTTATACGGAATAGACTGCTTATCTGGGGAGGGTTCTGGGTGCTTTTCCCCAGCATTGCCACCCACCCTTTGGTTTGCAGTCAGCTCCTTCTCCCCGTGAACCCTCAGCCCTTCGCACCCTTGGCCCTGTCTGCCTCCTCCCGGGCCTGGACGGGGAGCAGGCCGCCCCTGGCCCTGCGACTGCCCTGTGGCCTGTGGACTTAACGGCAGTTTAGAGAAAAAGCATTTCTTTCAAATGCTGAATTATGAAGGAGTATTGATTGTACGGTGGAAATATCTGGAAGATTACATCTTTTGTCTTCTGGACCAAGGCTGTAACGCAGAAAAGCTTCAAGTCAATTGCGTATTATGAATATAACGTTGTTTACTAAATGTACATTTATATTCTGAAACGTTACCCTCCGCTTTATTTTTTCTCTTAGAAATAACCTCTTCAAGAGTTCGTAGGCAAACTCTAAAACACTAACCAGAGCTGAGTAGGTCGGGCTTTTTGCCCCTCACTCTCCCTCCGAATAAGATTTTAATTGGCTAAGCTAATATTGGATCCAAGTTCATAAAAGTTTGAAACCAGATCATTAAATGCAAATATGGTCTTCATCCCAAAGACGATAAGAATGCCTTTAAGCGAATATTTTTAACAAGAACGGTTGGACAGTGCTCTCTTGTAAATTTTATCATACCTGAGGCGGTTTTCTTCATTCGATTAGTTGGAAAGCTGAATTTATCCCCAGGCAAACCAGACAGCAAGCCCGGGCTAAATTCAACAACTGGAGCTTAAATTTGGCTTAATATATCCCCACTTGGATCTGCCTGTTTAATTCTCTTTCATATGATAACGTTGGTTTATTCATAGGCTTGACTTGCCACCTGAACAAACTGAAGACCATAACCTTACTCGAAGAGAGTAAGAAAACTTGGCCAAAACCACAGAAATTCCTGAGTCAAAATCAAAAATGCAAACTTGTGAGTCGAAACCCATTCTGGGACGCGACTGCGAGAGTGGGGGAGGAGCTTTCCTCTGAAGGCGGACAGGTTCTCATGCACGTGGACAGGGTGTCTTCTGAGCAGACAGATGGTCTTTACAGCAAGGTAAGGACCGAGGCTGCCAAGGCTGGCTGGCCAGGGCCGCTCCAGCTAGAAGTCGTTTCTGTTTATCAAGCACTGTATGCGTTTGCCCTAAGGATTAAGTCTGTCTGACACACGGTTTCATTTGAAATTTAGGAGGAGACGGAAATTGTTCTATCCTGTGCCTCTTTCAGTTCTGTTTCCTGGTTCAAACTACTCCGTTAATTCCCAGTCAGAGATTTTTCTCTTTTTTTGCCTTTCATTCTGCGTGCATTTAACTTGATAAAACTTCCATCCTGCTTCAATTCTTGGTCTTAAACCCCTGTAGTATGGCCTTCCTTCCGCATTTTTATCCCCTAGCATTCTGGAAAACACACTGCAAATGTGTGTAGGGAAGGAAAGAAAGAATGCCCTCTGTCAGCGGTGGTCTGGGTGTGGCTCACGGCGCCCAGACAGGCTTTGCTCAACATGCTCAGATGACGTACCACTTCATGATACCAGGCAAACCAAGTGCTGTTCCTTCTGAAGTTCACTGAGCTCAGTTTCATCGCTCCAGAGCCAAACGGTAGAAAGGCATCCTGCTATTGTATCTGAGGTTGGTCGTGTGTTTGGGAGGGTCCGATCAGTCGTGTTCAGAGGGCCTTCAGACACAGCAAGACGAAGAGGGATGTGTGCGTTAACGTGAGAATGCCTTCTTCCATTCGCCAAGTGTGAAGGGGGCTCTGACTTTGCCCAGGCCCCGTGGTAGGACGGGGGAAGGGTGGCCATTGCCAAGGTCCACATCCCGTCACCACGATTGACAGGTAACCACATGGCGCCCGACGCCCCCTGCGCCGATGCGCAAACAGCACCGTCCACAGAGATGGGATTGGAGAGGCCCCCTGGAGACCAGGCTGTCGGGGCCAAGGCCGGGGGACATTGGCTGGTGATCAGGGAAATCCGGAGGCAGAGAGCAGGCTTGCGTACCCAGGGAATGGAGGGCGATGTTACCACCCGAGCCTGCAATGCCCACCCGCCATTCGGGCAGGAGGTGCAGAAGCCAGAAGGTCCAGAAGCGGTTGGATCTACAGAGTGAAGTCACGCCCTGGAGCTGTCATCCTGGGCCCAGAGTGCACGGCGAAGGTGGACCCCGGGCGGAGGAAATCAGTGCCCTGCACACGGAAGGTGCGGAGGAGCCCAGGGAAGCAAGCACCCGGGTCAGAACCTGTGTCCCTAGAAAGCACAGTACCTAGTGGCGTTGGTGCTTTTTGCTTCTGATCATGAACCCGTTCTACATGAAAGAGAAACACAGTCTGGTGTCCCTTTGATGTGGAAGCATGAAGCCCACAAGGGGAAGAAGGAAATACTTTGGTTTAGGGCCACACTGCATTAAGTCAAGAAGTGTACTTGCAGTCATCCCTTCCGCGCCAGGGAGGGCGTCCCGTGTGCTGCCCCCTGGCCCGAGTGCCCTTGCCCTCACAGCGCCCCTCGTGAGGGTGACAGGCAAGCTTAAAGACCAGGTAAACACTTTATAAAGAATTAGACAAGTAACTGTATACTGTGAAGTCAGTCAAGCAGGCATCAACAAGAAGGTGCAGCGTAAGGATGTCAGCGAAGGGGGAGCCCACGCAACGGGCAGCAGTCACCCTTCAGCTGCGGGAATCTGGTCCACGGAAGGGACACACAACTCGGTGGCCTGGAGCGCGTCGGGGATGGTCTGGTTCTACAGAGCGGTGGTTCTCAGGTCGTTGTTTTATTGTGTTTAAACACCACACGGACAGTACAGTTTTCAGTGTTTAATTGTGGTGAAATACACAGCACATAAAATTTGTTGTTTTTCATTGAATTACAGTTGTGTTAACAACGCTGTTAAAGTCTGCCGCACAACAGAGCGACTCAGTATTAAGTATTAAGCATGTTTTTCATAGTCTTTTCCACTGTGGTTTATCACCGGGCGTTGAATACAGCTCCGTGTGGTAGGCAGTGGGGCCTCGCTTATCCATCTGCTAACCCCAGACTCCCGATACGTCCTTTGCCCTTGGCAACCACTTGTCTGTCTACAGAGCATAAGCTTTCTCACCTTTGCCCTTCTTAAGTGGGCGGTTCAAGGATGTTAGTGCATCTACACTGATGTCCAGTCAGTGTCCGGAACTCCTTCCACTTTGCAGAACTCTGAACCCGTTAGACACCCGCACCCGCCGTCCCCCAGGCCCTGGAGCCCCGCCACACTGCTGTCCGTGGATCTGATGCCGCGGGCATGCGGGTGAGCGGAGGCCTGCACACCTGCCCCTTTGTGACTGGCCTCTCGCACCCGGCGCGCTGTCCTCAAGGTTCCCCCGCGTCGTCCCCTGGGTCAGAATGTCCCTCCTTCCTAAGCGGTCACTGTTTCACTGAATCTACAGACCCTGCTTTTTATTCCTTTGCCCATTAACAGGCACTGCTGTTGCTGCTTGCTGCCTATGGGTGTACACTCTTGGATACATTGTAAATGTTTTTAAGGAAAATCAAGGTAGAAGGAGGGGCCAGGGGGATTTGATAGGGAGGCAGAGCTGTTTTAGAAAAAGCTGTCAGCAGAGGCGGCCGAGGGGGTGACCTGTGAGCAGAAACTGGGGTGTTCTGAGTTTCTGAATTTCCTGGAAAAAGTCCACAGGATCGAGAAGAACCATCCAGACTGCGGGAACAGCACGTGTGAGGTCCTAAGTCAGGAGCAGGCGAGGAGACCAGCATGTCCGGAGAGGAGCCTGGCAGACACGTGGGCTCGGGGCTAGACGGGGGCGAGGATGTCGGCGCTGTGCTGAGAAGGAAACGTGCATGAGCTCAGCGGGACGGTGGTGTGCTTTGGCTGTGCTGGGCCTCCGCTGCTGGCGTGGGCTCTCTCTAGCTGCAGCGAGCAGGGCCTGTTGTTTGCAGCGCAGTGGCTTCTCTCCGTGCAGAGCGCGGGGCCGTGGGCTCAAGCTCGGTGGTCGTGACGCACGGGCTTAGCTGCTCCCAGGCATGTGGGATCTTCCCAGGCCAGGGGCTGAACCACATCGCCCGCACTGGCTGGTGGATTCTTACGCACCGCGCCACCAAGGAAGTCCCCGGAATAGTGTTTGCTTTGACTATTTAAATGAAGCCATTTGTATTCAGTCGGTCTACACGCTGTAGATTCCCGGACCAGGCTGCCTGACATGGGTCAGCACCCCGCAGCCCGCTTTGCACCGCCTGTGAGCTTTGTGGTCAAGTCCACACAAAAACTGCTCTCCTTCCCCTTGTAAAGGGGGTGCCACATGGGTATACATCAGTTCAGGCGCTGTTTTCCTGACATACTGTGTCCACTCTCTGCCACATACTGAACAGAGTTTGAAATAATTTGTGATTCAAGCCCAAAACCCTCTTAGGGAATCAGAGTCAAGCCCGGACAGTTGAGTGAAAACGCAGCTGACCAGGTGGGTGCAGAGAGATGCGTGTCACTACTTCTGTTGGCAGCATGAATCCAGCGCCTTCCTTCCAAAGCTTGGACTCACAGGCACGCAGCTGTGGACTCTTAGGGCTGGGGCGATGGGAGAGGGTCGAGTGCAGCCCTTGCCCTTCAGGAACCAGGAGATTCAGGGCCCCAAGGAGTGATGCGCCCGTGACCTCACAAGCAGAGACAGGATCGGGGCCAGGAGCGTGGTGTTTGCTTAGTGTGCCGTGTTCTTTTCCGCTGGGGAAAAAGCTGCCCCCGGCCGCATGCCCCTGCCTTCACAGCGCCCTCGTGCTGCCCGTTAGGGGCGAAGCACTCTGAAGGCAAAGCTGACGCGCATGGGCCCCCGCAGGTGACGCTGTTTATGCAGCGGGCGCGTCCTGAGCCTGCACTTTCGGCAGCCCCGGGAGGCACCGCGTTAGTAGCTTTCTGTGAAGTGTCATACATGTTTGGGGAAATTGCACTTCAAAATTAAGAAAAGGGAGTGGAAAGTCAGTCTCTAACTAAAACTTAAGGCTTGGCCATGTTTTCCTGAATATTCTTTGTGATTGAGAATGGGATAAATGTACAAGGAATCCTCTACCTTTCACTGATTTTGGAAAACATGAGAGATACTGCTTTGTCATGAAACAGCCCCGATGCCGAGGGCTGGGCTGGGCTGCGCAGAAAAGCCCTGCAGGAGGGTACTCGTGACGCTGCTCTCTGCTCAGCGTCACTGTGACTGTTTATAACCATGACCTGGGGCATTACGACGGTTAAGGTGTCTAATACATAATTACGGGCTAGTGTTAAGGAGCCCACCTGTCGGTGCAGGGCCCGTGAGAGACGCTGGTTGGATGCCTGGGTCCAGGAGATCCCCTGGAGAAGGAGACGGCATCCCACTCCAGGACTCCTGCCTGCAGATTCTGCGGACAGAGGAGCCTGGCGGCTGCAGTCCTCGGGGTCACGACGAGCTGGACGTGACCGAAGCAACTTAGCATGCATCAGTATGAGTGTCAGGGGTATGTTACTTCATTCAGATTCTCTGAAAACTGTTCATTCACAGACCTTGAGACCCTTTAGAAGCTGAACTTTTGGACCACCCAGCATGTCCCATTCTGAAACCCCCTTAGGTGGCAGGAACTTGGGGCTGTGTGACACAGTCACAGTCTTAAGAGGTCTGTGAAAACATCCTTTGCAAGTTGACTAACGCTGGCTGAATGTTAGCCATTCCCGCATTCTCTGGGTCTGTCCTTAACTTAGAAATCGTGGAAAAGCTATTTAATCTTTCCGAGTCTAAATCTCATAACCTGTACTGCCTTCTCACGAGAGAATCCTTGTCGAGTTGGTAGTTTCCAGACTCCCAGCCCTGGCCCCTTCTCCTCTCTCTCCACACACTCCCCCGACTCCGGGGGTTTCGTCCTCACCTGACCACTGATGGCTCCCGCATCTGTTCACCAGTCCAGCTTCCCTGCTGAGTGGACACCACCCGCCCCCCAGTCTCCAGCCATTTGCCCTGCATCCCCAGGGACGCCCACCTGCCCCTGAACTCAGCACGTCCTACGCCTCGTCCTCTCCTCCTGCCGGGGCCAGGGGTGGAGGTGCCCACCACTGTCTCCCTTGACAGACACCAGACCACCGGCCGGGGCCTCTGCTCTCCCCGCCCCTGATTAACCCGGGCCAGCAGGCCCCGTGGCGTGACCCCCTGGATGGCCTTCGCGTCCACCCCCACCGCTGTGGCCACCGAGTTTGGCGCCTGTGGTCCTGCACGGGCCTGCTGTTACCCACTCAGAGAGCTGACCGTGTCCTTCCTTCACATCTTGCAATGCTGCAATGCTTCTGTGTAGCTTCCAGAACGAAAGACAGACTCTTGTGTACAGCACTGCCCACCCCAAACTTTGCGGTCCACCCCTGTGTACCCCCTCCCGCCACTGTGCCCACTCCCTGCCCTCTGCAGACCTTCACAGAAGCTGAGCTGCTCCGGGGACCCATTCCCCATCTCCGGGGCTCTGTGTGTGGGTCGCTGCTCTCTTCCCCATGTTGCTCACCTCACTCTGCCTCGTTTCTGGAAAGCTCTCAGACGTCACCTCCCCCAAGAACTCTTCTTGCCCCTCAGCCCTGTGTGTGCCCGGGGCACCCACTGTTTGTCCCTAGCACTTGACCCAGAGTCTGTCCTTTATTCCTGTATCTTCATCATCTCACACAGGGCTGAGTGAATGAATGAATTCATAGGCGGTGTATACATAAGGCGTGAAGCAGTAAAGCACGGTAGGGTGCTTTGTCATTTATAAAGCACCAGCTAGTTGTAAGGAGATCCAACCAGTCCATCATAAAGGAAATCAGTCCCAAATATTCATTGGAAGGACTGATGCTGAAGCTGCAATACTTTGGCCACCTGATGGGAAGAGCTGACTCATTTGAAAAGACCCTGATGCCGGGAAAGATTGAAGGCAGGAGCAGAAGGGGACGACAGAGGATGAGATGGTTGGATGGCATCACCGGCATGATGGACATGAGTTTGAGTAAACTCCGGGAATTGGTGATGGACGGGGAGGCCTGGCGTCCTGCAGTCCATGGGGTCACAAAGAGTCGGACATGACTAAGCGACTGAACTGAACTGAGCAAGTTATATGGGCTCATTTCTATGTTCAAAAATAATACATATCCTATATGCCCACATTTTAACACTCAGTTCCCACCAAAGACTTGGATTTTCTTGTTCTGTGAAGATGCTGGATTGTCTGTTCCGGTCGCCACAAATAGTTCATGGCTAATATTCATACACGTGTACACATACACAGATTTATATAAAGGACTTCAGTTCAGTCGCTCAGTCGTGTCCGACTCTTTGCGACCTCATGAATCGAAGCACGCCAGGCCTCCCTGTCCATCGCCAACTCCCAGAGTTGACTCAGACTCACGTCCATCAAGTCAGTGATGCCATCCAGCCATCTCATCCTCTGTCGTCCCCTTCTCCTCCTGCCCCCAATCCCTCCCAGCATCAGAGTCTTTTCCAGTGAGTCAACTCTTCGCATCAGGTCGCCAAAGTATTGGAGTTTCAGCCTCAGCATCAGTCCTTCCAGTGAACACCCAGGGCTGATCTCCTTTAGGATGGACTGGTTGGATCTCCTTGCAGTCCAAGAGACCCTCAAGAGTCTTCTCCAACACCACAGTTCAAAAGCATCAATTCTTCAGCGCTCAGCCTTTTTCACAGTCCAACTCTCACATCCATACATGACCACAGGAAAAACCATAGCCTTGACTAGTCAGACCTTAGTCGGCAAAGTAATGTCTCTGCTTTTGAATATGCTATCTAGGTTGGTCGTAACTTTTCTTCCAAGGAGTAAGTGTCTTTTAATTTCATGGCTGCAGTCACCATCCGCAATGATTTTGAGCCCAAAAAATAAAGTCAGCCATTGTTTCCACTGTTTCCCCATCAACCTGCCATGAAGTGATGGGACTGGATGCCATGATCTTAGGTTTCTGAATGTTGAGCTTTAAGCCAACATTTTCACTATCCTCTTTCACTTTCATCAAGAGGCTTTTTAGCTCCTCTTCACTTTCTGCCATAAATAAGGGTGGTGTCATCTGCATATCTGAGGTTATTGATATTTCTCCCGGCAATCTT
>SJYQ01095349.1:696740-714473 GCA_006410935.1 Redunca redunca
AGAATAGATGATGGGAGATTGATACTTAGAGGAGAAGCTCAAAATGCTTTTTTGCCGGTCATCAAAATTTAAAGGCGGGGAGAGAGGGTTGGGGGTGCGTCTGCCTGTTTACGTACTGTTTCCAACTCAGAATTTGTAATGATGGGGTTCATTAACTTGCGTTTCTAAATTGTATTAAGATGAAGCTTACATCAGTTTCAAAGAAACGTGTAGCGTGCCAAACGCAGGAGGCTCGGGGACCCGGCGTGACGCCCCAGAAGAGCTGGCGGCGGATTTTGCTCTCCTGTCGATCTCCCCAGCTGGGCCTCCTCAAACCCACATGTGGGCAAGGCTATTTCATCTGGGAACTGAAGAGCAAATCCCAAAAAGCAGATTTCCAAGGACCCCAGAACGTGGAATCATTTGTCCAAATTTTGCTTTCTCATATAATTGGCTATCAGTTCATTCACGAATTTCCAGCGTTATGGACTCCTGCTAGAGGTGAGGTAAGACCCCTGAGTCATGCCAGCACCCACCCTTGTAGAGTGGGGCTTGATTTGTAAGGCGGCATCACAGAGGAAATGACTAGCATTGTAAAGGTATTTCATGCTTAGTGTTTTAGGATAGGGCATGAATTAGTTTAAAAATGAATTCCGTGAGCACAGTTTAATCTGGTCTCTTCCTAAAAAGTACAGAGAGTGGCCTCTGTGGAAGAGAAGATTCCAAGTCTTCCGAGAGGTGGTGGCATGTGTGTCGGCGCTTTTCATCTCTACTTGCTTTCTTTTTTGAATTCGCAGTTTTTGAAGGTTATATTCCATTCGCATTTAACGTGACATCCTGGCTGCGCTCCAGTGTTGTAGGGCATATCTCGCCCCTCCCCTTTTCCCTCTGCCCACTGGTAAGCACCAGTCTGTTCTTCCTATCTGCAAGTCTGTTTGCTTTTGTTGTTGTTAAATTCGCTAGTTTGTTGTATTTTAGATTCCACAGGGAAGTGATATCACACAGTATGTGTCTTTCTCTGTCTGACTTACTTCACTAAGAATAATGCCCTCCACGTCTGTCTGTGTTATTGCAAATGGCAGAACCTCATTCTTTTTTATAGCTGGGGAGTGTTCCATTATTCAGTTCAGTTAGGTCGCTCAGTCGTGTCCGACTCTTTGCAACCCCATGGCCTGCAGCACGCCAGGCCTCCCTGTCCATCAGCAACTCCCAGAGCTTGCTCAAACTCATGCCCACTGAGTCTGTGATGCCATCCAACCATCTCCTCCTCTGTCATCCCCTTCTCCTTCCTTCAATCTTTCCAGTATCAGGGTGTTTCCCAATGAGTCAGCTCTTTGCATCAGGTGGCCAAAGTATTGGAGTTTCAGCTTCAGCAGCAGTCCTTCCAATGAATATTCAGGACTGATCTCCTTTAGGATGGACTGGTTGGATCTCCTAGCAGTCCAAGGGACTCAAGCGTCTTCTCCAACAGCACAGTTCTAAAGCATCAATTCTTTGGCGCTCAGCTTGCTTTATGGTCCAGCTCTCACATCCACACATGACTACTGGAAAAACTGTAGCTTTGACTAGATGGACCATTGTTGGCAAAGTGTTCCATTATACATATATATACATATATATATGTTGTTCAGTCGCTTAGCCATGTCCGACTCTTTGCAACCCCGTGGACTACAGCATACCAGGCTTCCCTGGCCTTCACCATCATCTCCCAGAGTTTGCTTGAACTCATTACACCTTCTTTATCGTCTCTTGATGGACCCCTAGGTTGCTTCCACATCTCAGTATTGTAAATAGTGCTGCTATGAACATTGGGGTGGGTGTGTCTTTTCCAATTATGATTTCATTTTCTTCAAATACATCCCCAGGCGTGGGATTTCTGGGTCACGTGGTCGCTGCATTTTTAGTTTTTTGAGAAAGCTCCACGCTGTCTTCCACAGTGGCTGCACCAGTTTACATTCTCCACCCCAAGTTCTGCCTGTCGGATGGGAAATACGAGAGACTCAAGAAGAAGGGGCCATATCCCACACCCAGATGAGGGCGTGGGCACGTTCTCCCGAGAGCAAAACTGACCCCCGTTGTCAGAACACGTGAACTGAGCCTTGGTTATTCAGATCATGAAAAGGCTTACCACAGGATTCTTGAGTAGAACACACTAGTACATTTAAACTGTTTTTCTTCAGGGAGAGATTGATGGTATAAGTCGATTTTTGAAAGCCAGTGTCAAGCTAGAAAAAGAAAGGAAACCGACTTAGCAGCTACATAGCAGCTCAAGGGTTTCCCTGGTGGCTCAGTGGTGAAGAATCCGCCTGCCACTGAGGACGTGCGGGAGACTCAGGTTCGACCCCTGGATGGGAACACCCTCTGGAGGAGGAAATGTCAACCCACTCCAGTATTCTTGCCGGGATAATCCCATGGACAGAGGAGCCTTAAGGGCTGCAGTCCACAGGGTCGCAGAGAGCCAGACAGGACTGAACTCACACGAGCAGCATAAAGATACGTAGCAGCTAATGTAATAGGTCATTTTATAATTAAGCCATTTTTGGACAAATACACCTAGATATAAAGCAAACAATTGGAGAAACCTCTGTGGAGGCCTTGACTAAAAGATAGCATGGTTCTCACCCCAAGATGCTGGCAGTTTCCATGGGGAAATGGACGGTTAATAAAAGAGGACAAGATGCTGTGAGAGACCCAAAGCTGAAACAGATCAGCCAGAGCTGGGGTTTGGAAACTTCTTGGTTAGTGGATGAGAGGAACTCAGTCAAAATGTTTTTCTTTCTTTCCTTCCTTCCTTCCTTTCTTTCTCTCTCTTTCTTTCACTATATAGCTTTAATATCAGAATAATTGCCAGTGAATTACAAACTGCCTGTATAGACATAGAAACAACGTGGGCATTCAGTAAGTAGGTAGCTTTGGGACAACCAGCAGCATAAATTCTGTTACAGTTAGTGATAGACACATTAAATAGGATTTTCCCTCAGAAGGACAACTGCATGTGGTTCTAAACTTTGGGGAGTTTGGACTAGTATTCATAGAAGCTACCCAGCACGCCCAGCACATGCTGGTCTGTAACAGGGGTAAGTGATGTAACCAGAGCCCACGACCCGTCCTTCGCTTTCTGTCTCTTAGCTGTTCACTGTGCCTGCTTTGTTTCTATTAAGAGAGTGGCATAATTTATCACAGAAGGCTGAACCTTATTCTCAAAAAAGACATTCATCAAAAAAAGGTTTCAAAAACAACTTTCCGAAAAGACTATTGTTCATTTATCCTGCGTTTTATACTGTGCAAGTTCCTAGACTGTGCACCCTCCCTATGAATCTCAGTGACTTTCGTTAGCTTTTCTTGCTGTGTCATTGTAGCATAAAATAATACTTTGATTTTTTTCCCTATGATTGTGTTAAAATCACTATAACACTGGAACTTGCTTGTCTTTTTTTTTTTCCCTTTCAACTTCTTAGTAGTATATAAAAGAGAAAACTAAATTATTCCTTAGGTGTTAGGCTTAACTGTTTTCTTTAGGTTGAGCGGGAGGGTAAAGAGAAGCGGCACGAAGAAGCTGGTCAGAATTCGGATGAGCTATTTTGGAATCACTGGTTCTCTGCCATGATGCTTTAGGAAGGGCCAATGTCTGTAACCAGGGTGTGCACCTCTGAAGTGCGAACAGTGTGGCAGAGAACCAGGCTGACATGAGCGTGCATTTTTCTGTCATCTGTCTTGGTACAGCATATTCAAGTTGTTTACATCTTATAATGTTGAACCAGATATAACTAGTAAGTATCCTAATTGAATTCTAAGACATTATAGATGAGATCGATGGAAAGCGCATTATTAACTCAATGCCACCTGTGTGGTGTCCGGTGGACAACACCTTGGAAGGCGAAGCTCCTCATCAGGTAGCATTTGTCTGTGCATCTCGTTAATAAGTAATCGAATATTTTTGACTCCCCTATTGAACTTTGAAGTAGAAGTGATCGTACCAGTGCCCACACTATTTCGGTACTAATTCCCCACTGTTTTTAATTTGGGGCAGAGATTTGGGGACGGAATTGGGGAGGCATGCTTCATGCAAAGTTATGGCTCAAAATGTAAACACCGAAATCATCCTGGACATGTTTCAGCAGCACATGTGAGGCAGCCCGTTGTCGCAGCACGTAGAGACACCAAAAGGGCCGTGCACGTATGTACAGACTAAGTGTCACAACGTACGGTGGCAGAAACATGGGACGCAAGTTATCTCGGTGAGTCAGCGGGGTTTGGTGCACTTAACCTTTCAGCCATAGTATTATTCGGTTTTCTGTGGAATCGTTCTTATTTATTTTTGTCCAATTAGAAGATAAAGCAGGGGCGGGGTGCCTGCGTCTGTTTCCTTTCTCAGCACGGATGGTGTCTGTAAACACGCACACGCGTATCTGTAGATTTCTCCCTGAGGCGTCTGTCTACACACCGTAAACACGTCGCACGGTTCACAGAAACAGACTCCAGAAGAGAAGTTCCACCATGAGCGTTTCCCTGCTCAGTGTCTGTGTGTCCGTCGGTGTCAGCCTGTCTTTTGACTCTTACTCCACATTGTGAGGACCTGCAGGGCGAGGATCCTTAGGAGTCAGGCCAGGTGGATTGTCTGAATCCATCCCCTCTGTGTGAATGGCTCGTGTCTAGAAGGGAAAACAAAAAAAAAGCAAAGAATCAACTGCAGAAACCACATTCAGGTTAAAGGGCACCGGCCATCCTGCTTGAACTCTGCCTAAAGGACGAAGCTTTCATTTGATAAAGATCATTAGTCACCAAGACATATATTTTAGAGAGTTCCCAGCAGCGACAAGTCCACTGGCAGTCACTGGAGTGTACCAGATGGCTCATTAGCATAGGCTAGGCAAGTCAGAGGCTCTCAGAATCATTTAGAAAATGTCAAACAGAAACAAGAACCCTGTCACTTTTTATTAGAATTAACTACATCATAGCCTGGACACAGATTTCACCTTGGGTCAGAAAAATTAATACAGAGTTGTATGCATTGTGTCATATACTGGGTTAAGATCAGTCCTCCTCAAGGGACTCATTTGCTGGTAATATATTATGACCCTTCTACTTTCGGAATCCTCAAACCTTTTCTTTTGTGAGATATGAAAAGAACTGACCTTGCTCAAAACCCACTGGTGTCTAATTGACTGGAGGCCTAGGCAGAATTTCCACAGGACATTCTTCTAAAGCACGTTTGTGACCGTCTCCTCAGGCAGTCTCCATGAGTGGGGCTGACCGACCGTCCGGCGGTGTGTCGAGTGGCCTTTATGTCAGGAGGAAAGATGCAACCCCGAATTGAACACTGCTATAAACAGGAATTAAAGCACCATTGAAATATTGTGTGTTTTTTTTTTAATCCAGATGTCAAAAACCTGGAGAACTCCCAGCTGGTGGAAGGCGTCCAGGAGCAGGTCAACGCCGCCCTGCTGGACTATACCGTGTGCAACTACCCGCAGCAGGCAGAGAAGTTCGGGCAGCTGCTGCTGCGTCTCCCGGAGATCCGGGCCATCAGCATGCAGGCCGAGGAGTACCTGTACTACAAGCACCTGAACGGGGACGTCCCCTACAACAACCTGCTGATCGAGATGCTGCATGCGAAGCGAGCATAGGCGCGGCCGCCGCAGGCTTGGCTTCCCCGCAAGACACAGAGATCGGTGGCTGGGGGAGGAGGCCAGGAAGAAAGGGAAAAATACTCTGAACGGCTCCAAGCAACATGAATTACACACTTGGTTTAAAGATACTGAACTTAATAAGGCACAGTAGTCAAGTACTGAACGGCCAATAAATGATGTATCAGGGTATTCGTATCGCAAACTGTGAATCAAACGTGTCACATCCCCAAAGCGTTCTGTGCAAAAGACACTGGAGCAGAGTAGACTGAACCCACAGACGGATCCCAACACCATGTCAGGCTGGAAACGGACAGAAGCTTTCTTGTATATTGAAAATGATCTCCGCTGTGAAGAAATCTAGGAACTGATCTATGTTATTCTTTAGGCTTACGTGGCAGGGAAGCTGAGCTTACACAATTCCTCCGTGGTAAAGCTGAACTGAGACCATCCTCAAGAATCCATCAGCTGCACCGATAACAGCCTTCTCCTCTTCCTTCCAAGGACCCGGCATCTTCTGTCCTGTGATCCCGGAGTCTGTACCGAGGACCTGTGCTCAGCCGCACCCCCTAGGAGCTCTGCCAACAGCTAATAAGAACAGTCCACTGATACGTGAGCTTGCCATTCTGACTATGTTCTGGTTTGTTTTGTCTGTCACGTGTTCATAATGTTTGGGAAAAAAAAAAAGCAGGCAGTGTCCCTCTTCTGATCCTATCACAAGCGCTCATTAATGTTAAGGGTCGTGACCACAAACTTTTAAAGCTTTAGCTTTAGCATTACTGGAGTTCATAAAAAATCCCGGCAGAAAGGCTTATTAGGATACATCAGCCTTTTTAACCATCAAGGTTTGTAGTTCATTAAAAAAACACAATAGGAAACATATTTTGCTGGAATGTCAAATAGTCACCGTTCTGAACAGGAAACCAACACGGAAGCATGTTAAGCTATGCAAAATAAAGGCGGGGGTGAGCAGACACATTGATTGACGTGTTGCAATTGATCATCCCCTGAACACAGAGAGGAAACGGTGAGCCTGGAAAGATAGTTCTTCCCCAGTAGGGAAGGGAAGAGAGTGACCTTTCTAAGTCACTATATAGACCAAAGTCTGCTATAGAACAAATACTGGTCCTCCAGAGAACTGCGAAACAGTCTCCAGACCACGCTGTCAGTATTATCAACAGGCGATGCCAGAGACACGGAAGTCTTGCCTTACTTCACAATTCTCACAGGTAGCAGATGTGGGTCAACACTTGTTTAAAATAAAGTATTAATACTTTAAAGTCAAATGAAATAGAGTGTTTACATTCCTTAGGGCCTCTGGGGGGAGGGGGGACTGTGATGTGACGAAAGAGCTGAAGTAGCAATTCCTTAATGTTATTTTTCTGATCGGTAATTATTTTTAACAGTACTTAGTTATTGTATGTCGTGAGACACTAAAATCAGAAACGGGGATCTCATTTAGATTTTAATTTTTTTTTTTTTGAGATTATTGGCGGCACAATCACTTGTAGAAACTGTAAAAAAAATGAAAGTATCTCCTAGTCCCTTAATTTTTTCATAAATGTTTCTGGCTTTTGAATAGTTTATTTATATTGTATATCATAGGTTCAACTGTAGACAATTACGATGCTAATTTATTGTTCCTTGGTTTCACCTTTGTCTAAAATATAGCCAAGACTGAAGAAACCAAATCTATGTGTTTATTGTAGCATGTCAAGTTAGTGGAACCTAGTTCAGAGACAGAGAGGGGTCTTAATGAATTTAAATCATTCACTTGATTAAATGTCTGTAAATCTTCATGGTTCTTACCGTAGTTTATTTAATGTCTATTGTAAATTATGTGACTTGTAGCTTCCTCTGTTTTCTAGTAAATTTAACAAGGGTGGAGTCTTATCTGGTTTTCTTTCCAAGCGTTGTAAGTTGTATACCAAAGATATTAGTTATTACTTCTGTGAGTACAGAGAAGATTATTTTATTATTTTTATTAATCACCTCTAACACACGTCCAAGTGAAGGGTACCCATAGCTAAGCCGGGCGTCCGTAGCTTGTCACTCGGAGGTCACCTATGCTGTCTCCACGGCTCAAAGGACAACAGGAAGATAGTTGATCAGCGTCCACACCCAAGCAGTAAATGGAGCGGCATCTTCTCTCCAAGTTGGAAGAGAAAAGTGTCAACAATTTCTGAGATGGTTCCATCACTGTATGTGGAACACAGGGTGAGACAATTTCTAGATCTGGGAGATAGTTATTTGGAGGGTCCTTAACACTGTAAAAAAAAAAAAAAAAAATTCAAAAACAAATACACTGATCCCCAAAGTCCAAGTTTTATTTTAAATGTACAGTATTCCCCACTGACTATTTTATCGAAACAAGGCCACATATTATTGTGTTGTTAACCTAATAAATTACACCATGAGAACAGTTAGAAAGATGGGGAACATAGAGACTTAAGCCACACTAATGGTGACTTTAAAGACGGAAGCTGATAAACAAGAATGCCACTTGGCGTCCGTGGCGCATACAGACTTTCTCTAGTGTTTGTCATTAACTGGGTTGCAGGATTTACTAGTAAAGGCAGACTCGGATATGAAGGTTTAGGGCTTGGCCGGGTTCACTGTCGTTGGTCTATGTTTATAAACAGACAATCTGTCCCATCTGGATATTTATCTTACGGATCTTCTGCTGCTCCCTGGATCTGAATCCATGCGATGTCAAGAGTGTGAAGTCAGTTCCTCGTCGACATTACTTAACTGTATCCGTGAAATCAAATTGTCATGTTGGTTCTTGCCAGGAATTTCTCAACAAAATGGAATTTTTTTTTTCAGTATTTCAATAAATATTGATATGCCCAGCCTGATCATTTTTAAAAGTTTTTATGGTGTCCTCATTCTACAGGGTTCTAAAGCATCTTAAGTAACTGAGATCCTTGACTAGGAATGGAGTCAGAAGCATCCACACGCACAGACACTGACCTCAGTGGGAAACTTGAAGCAGTGAACCCAACCTGTGCGTCACCTCTCCATACATAAAATGCAGCATTTTGTATCACTCACTCTTAAGCGGATGGCAGTATCTTACAGTATCTGTCTCTGTAGCCTTCCCTGTGCCCTAGTCACTTTCCCAGGTGTTCGGTCAATTCAGTTGATCCTCGGATTAGCTCCAAAGTCTGACTCAATGGACACAAGTTTCCGCAAACCCCGGGAGATGGTGAAGAACAGGGAAGCCTGGCGTGCAGCAGACGGTGGGGTTGCAAAGAGCCGGCCACGAATGAGCAGGAGGTCAGCCTCGGGGTAGCATCCTCTGCCCGACAGGCTCTTGCTCAGAGTGACACGTCAGTCAGTGGGAATCGTGGACCCAAGACTCAGAAGCCCCGAAACACAATACTGTGTGTGTCTCTAGGCCAGGACGACACTGGGGATTTGCTTCAAAAGGAAAAGATACGGTAGACAAAGTCGGGCATCTGGTCCTAAGGTATCGGTATTTGATACAAATTTTATCGACGATACTATCCAGATGGCACAGTGGTAAAGGACCCGCCTGCCAGTGCCGGAGATGCGGACGATGAGGGTTTGATCCCTGGGTGGGGAAAATCTGGAGAAGAAAATGGCGACTCACTCCAGGATTCTTGCCTGGAAAATTCCGTGGGCAGAGGAGCCTGGCGGGCTACAGTCCATGGGGTCACAAAGAATTGGGTGCCACTGAGCAACTACCCACACAGAGGATACCGAAGAAGCAGAACGCCACGCCTAAGGGTCAGTGATTACGGAGCTAAGGTTGTTAATCCGCTAAACAGTGGCCCACAAAAGACATCTCCCTTGTCGACCTCTTACCTGGAAGAACTGACAAAATTCTTGCCGACATTCCATGGAATATGAAAAAAAATGTATATATTCATGCATTATCTACATTCATACATACAAATATGTACATAGTCCATTCATGATCTATAACTTAACACACAGAAAAGTAGTCATCACACAGGTCTAGGGAGTCATAGAACGTTTTTTTAAATCTTTTATAAAAGGCTATATGCGTTTTATAAAAAATTGGTGGAGGGGCCGTTTTCCCAAAAGCCCAGCCCAGTGGCCAGTGAAGGTGATTCTGATAAGCAGAGACCTCACTCCCAGCCCTTAGAATAACTCTCACAAAGTTGCTGAGTCCGTCAGCATGAACCAGCCCTGGGTTGGGGTGGGGGTGGGGCGGGAAATGGTTCTTGCTGATGTGCGTTTGATTGTTATATTCGATATTCACAGTAACTTTGAAGGGGTTTGTACCTTTAACGAAGTTTGACGTTCGGTTTGAAGCCGCCGCTGATGTATATTTTTATGAGAACCATGTGGAGGGTTTGTTCTCCGCAACGTGGGTCAAAATGCTCCAACACTCAGTGATCTTGACATTTCCCTGGAATAATACAGACCAATTTTCCTGCACGCCGAACAGGAAGTGTATAGTTTAGTCACTCAAAATAAATACTCCTGCAAGACTTTAACTGCTGCACACAGGCATTTGTTTTATGTTAAGTGAGGAATTAATAATTCAGTGACTCAGATCAGGCTGTGGTGGTGGTTTTGTTTGCAGGAAAGCTTAGAGCCAGTCTGTGAAACGTCACATGTTTAATTGTTGCTGGAAAGGAGGGAAGAAGGGGGTGTCATTAGACTAATCGCTGAGTATCCCTGATGTGAGTTTGGCACTAAATGATCAGAAAGCCAGCAGACTGGAGACTGCAGGCCCTCCTGCCCCCTCCCGAGCTGAGGGTGGTGTGGGGCGGACCCTGGACTCCCCGGGAGGTCTGGTGGTCCCCAGATCAGCCTCCCTGGGCCACTGTGTCTAAAATTGTTTTCAGGACCAAGTCAGTGAGAAAGAGCCGAGAGGAGATGGGCAGTGTCCTTGCAAGGACAACTTTTTGAAAAATTATATAAATTCATTCAAAACTGCTTCTTTAAGGGAACCCTCCTGCACTGTTGGTGGGAATGTAAATTGGTGCAGCCACTATGGAGAGCAGTGTGGCGTTTCCTTTAAAAAATAAAAACAGAGCTGCCACACGACCCTGCAAGCCCACTCCTGGGCATATATCCGGAGAAAAACATGATCCAAAAGGGTACATGCGCCCTCACTGCTCCCTGAAGCACTGTTTACAGTGGCCGAGACAGGGAAGCAGCCTGGTGCCCACTGACAGAGGAGTGGGCCCTGAAGATGTGGCGCATGCCCACAACGGGACCTTCAGCTCAGTTCAGCTCAGTCGCGTCCGACTCTCTGCAACCCCATGGACCGCAGCACGCCAGGCCTCCCTGTCCATCACCACCTCCCAGACTCCACCCAAACCCATGTCCATTGAGTCGGTGATGCCATCCAGCCATCTCATCCTCTGTCGTCCCCTTCTCCCACCTTCAGTCTTTCCCAGCATCAGGGTCTTTTCAAATGAGTCAGCTCTCCACATCAGGTGGCCAAAGTATTGGAGTTTCAGCTTCAAGATCAGTCCTTCCAATGAACACCCAGGACTGATCTCCTTTAGGATGGACTGGTTGGATCTCCTTGCAGTCCAAGGGACTCCCAGGAGTCTTCTCCAGCACCACGGTTCAAAAGCATCAATTCTTCGGTGCTCAGCTTTCTTCACAGTCCAACTCTCACATCCATACATGACCACAGGAAAAACCATAACCTTGACTAGACAGACCTTTGTTAGCAAAGTAATGTCTCTGCTTTTAATATGCTGTCTAGGTTGGTCATAACTTTTCTTCCAAAGAGCAAGCGTCTTTTAACTTCATGGCTGCAATCATCATCCGCAGTGATTTTGGAGCCCAGAAAAATAAAGTCAGCCTCTGTTTCCCCATCTATTTGCCATGAAGTGATGGGACCAGATGCCATGATCTTCGTTTTCTGAATGTTGAGCTTTAAGCCAACTTTTTCACTCTCCTCTTTCACTTTCATCAAGAGGCTCTTTAGTTCTTCTTCACTTTCTGCCATAAGGGGGGTGTCATCTGCATATCTGAAGTTATTGATATTTCTCCCAGCAATCTTGATTCTAGCCTGTGCTTCCTCCAGCCCAGCATTTCTCATGATGTACTCTGCATATAAGTTACTACTCAGCCATTAAAAAGAATGAAATAATGCCATTTGAAGCAAAATGGATGGACCTAGAGAGCATCATACTGAGTGAAGTAAGTCAGGGAAGAAGAAATACCATATGACGTCCCTTATACGTGGAATCTAAAAGGAAATGATGCAGATGAACTTAACTTACAAAGCACAAAGAGACTCACAGACTTTGAGAATGAACTTATGGTTGCCAGAGGGAAGGATGGGGGGAAAGGATAGTTAGGGAGTTTGGGATGGATATATACACATTGCTATATTTTAAAGGGATAACCAACAAGGTCCTTATAGCACAGAGAACTCTGCTCAATGTTATGTGGAAGCCTGGCTGGGAGGGGATTAGGGAAGAACGGATACATGTATGTGTATGGCTGAGTCCCTTTGCTGTCCACCTGAAACTACCATAGCATTGTTAATCAGCTTTACCCCAAGGAGAAGAGGGTGTCAGAGGATGAGATGGCTAGATGGCATCACCGATGCAATGGACACAAACTTGGGCAAACGTCAGGAGATGGTGAGGGACGGGGAGGCCTGGAGTGCTGTAGTCCATGGGGTCACAAAGAGCCGGACACGCCTGGGTGACTGAACAGCATCATACGCCAATACAATATAAAATGTTTTAAAGCTGCCTCTCCAGCACCTGCCGTCGAGGGGGGTGAGTTGTGGTAGTGGAGGTGTTGGCTCCCCAGCGTCCCTTCTCTGGGGGCACAGTGGGTCCCAGAATGACCTGCTGAGGCATGTCCATTGACCAGGCTCAGAGGAGAGAGAAATGAACTGCTCTTATTTAAGCCACTGTATGATGGGGTCTCTCTCTTTCGAAAGCTTGATATTTCCCCAAATATACAAAAATGATATTGCCGAACCCTCAAGGCAACCCCATCTTCACAACAAGGAAACCGGCATTTACAGGAGTTAAGTAATTTGCCCAAGTCCCAGCCAGGAGACGGCAGGGCAGGGTGCGCACGGCTCTGATTCCAAGCCCCATGCTTTGAACCCCCTGGGAGCACAAGCCGAGGCACCCCAGGACTCGTGTTCATTCCTGACCCTTTTCTTCAGGACCCAAAAGACGCAGTGGTGACGGACACACTTTTTAAAATAGTGGCACCAAAGCCCAGAAACGTACTTTGTCTCAACAAGAGCAGGAGTGATCAGTTATCACATACCACTGATATCTAAAGCAGGTGCTGATGACTTAGAGAATGAACTTAGGGTTGCCGGCGGGAAGGATGGGGGAAGGGATAGGTAGGAAGCTTGAGATGGACACGGATGGACACACTGCTCCATTTAAAATGGATAACCAACCAAGTCCTACCGCACAGCACGAGGGACTCTGCTCAGTGTCACATGGCAGCCTGGATGGGAGGGGGGTTTGGGGGAGAATGGACGCGTGTATTAATATATGCAGGGCTGAGTCCCTTTGCCGTCCACCTGAAATGTCACAGCATTGTTAATCAGCTATGCTCAATACAAAATAAAAGGTTTAAAATGAATGCATCAGTAAAACAGGTGTTGACTGCCAAGCGCCTCAGGGACCCCCAAAACCTACAAATTCTTTGAGCCTTACCCACAGGAGAACCAGGGGTGGAAACCTTTATTTGTGCACCTTCTCGACAGGAAACACCACCATCACCACCATCCACCATTAGTCCTGAGCACGTTACAGCTTTAAAAGCTCCCATACTGTAGGCCGACGAGCAGTTTCCCTATTTAGGGTCACCACAAAGCCACTCGAGAAGCGTCCTATCTGCACCCATTGTCCGTAACATCCCGTCTGTGGGACTCCCCTGCCGGTCCAGTTGCTGAGACTCTGCACTCCCAGTGTCTGGGGCCAGGTTCGGCCCCCGGTCAGGGAGCTAGAGGGCACATGCCACAGCTACAGGAAAAGAAAAGGCCCCACGGCTGCAGCTGAATATCCTGCATGCCACTAAGACCTGACACACCCAAATAAACACATATTACAGAAATATTCAGAGACAGCCTATCTGGGAATCCAGGGCAATAATGCTTATGAAGAATAAACATTTGGTGCATGTCAATTCAGCTCACTTCCTTTGCCATTAGCCCCCTTACTAATGTATTCAGTATTTAAAAAAAAAAAAAAAAAATCTTGTCCCAAGGATTTTCCCCAGAAATAAATCAGGACTGTCAAAATCTCTCTGCCCCCGCGGAGGAGCAGCTTCTATAAATAAGGTGGAAACACGTGTCTCGCTGCCCCTGGTGTGGCCGCAACAGGTTTCATTTCCCCTCCGCTCCTCCGCGGCCTCGTGTTATTCCAGTGTCAAATGTTCCTACAACTATTGTGTGGCCTGGATTGCGGCCAAGTTCCCCTGGCAATGCCCAGCCGGGGCTCACCCAGCCTCCCACCTCCCTTAAAGGAGCAGGAAGTGTACGAGCGCCTGTCCCGTGGGAGAAGAGGCGCCCCCTCCACAACCTACTCCCAGTGTCACTGATGAGAAAAGGATGACGATGGGGAGCCACGACTGCGCCCTGAGCATCGCTCAGTCCAGGCACCTCCCCGGAGTCTCAGAGGTGGGCCCTGTCTTTCACCCTCGCATCGCAGACGAGGAAACCACGGCTGAATCACGGTGGTTTCCTCAGGTCACAGCTGGCGGGGAAAGGCCAGGATGCAAACCCAGCTCCACTTCTCCACGCAGCCCGGCAGCTCACCCAGATCAACACAGACCCTCGAGCGCACACGGGGACATAGGTGCTCCGCTCCTCACCTGCTTCTTCATCTCATCGTCACGCTGCCTAACTCTTGGGGCAAACGTCCCTTTGCCCAAGTTCAGTTGAGATCTAGGTCCATATCAAGAAACAGCAAGACAGCACACTCTGGTCACATGATAATTTCATGTCAGTAAAAACAGCCACCTTTACGTAATTAAATACAGAAGTAAAAATAGTAAGCCTGGGTGGTAGTGAGCCCCTGCTTTTTTGCTGCTTTCTTTCCCTTTGTTTGCTTTTGCTTTATTTCATTTTAATGTGGGATTGTTGTTCAGTCGCTCAGTCGTGTCTGACTGTTTGCAACCCCGTGGACGGCAGCACGCCAGGCCTCCCTGTCCATCACCGACTCCCAGAGCTTGCTCAAACTCATGTCTGTTGAGTAGGTGATGCCATCCAACCGTCTCATCTTCTGCCGTCCCCTTCTCCTCCTGCCTCAATCTTTCCCATCTTCAGAGTCTTTTCTAATGAGTCCACTCAGCCTCAGGTGGCCAAAGTATTGGAGTTTCAGCTTCAACATCAGTCCTTCCAATGAATATTCAGGACTGATTTCCTTTAGGATGGACTGGTTTGATCTCCTTGCTGTTCAAGGGACTCTCAAAAGTCTTCTTCAGCACCACAGTTTAAAGCGTCAGTTCTTCGGTGCTTTATGTAAAGGGACTGAGATGAAGACCTGAGTTATTTTCAACACTAAAATGCAGGCACTTTCTGCAGCCACATTGGTGCCAAGAATTACTGGCCGAAGAGAATCTGGTGGAAGGTGCAGTGTTTAGACGCGGACGCTGCTCACAGAGGCCTGAAAGGCTGAGCCCTGGTGACGACTGAGGGGTGAAAAGTGGGAACCGGATGGTGTGAGGGAGACACAGACAAGGAACACGAGAGCCCAGCTGGGATGGGAGGATGGGCCCAGAGTTGGGGGGCGTAAAGCAGGGGTGGGGGGCACCCCACCCTGCAAAAGAAAAAGTGTGCAATCTGGGATCCGCCGGGTAACAGTGAGAAGGGTCATTGTTCTAACATTAAACCGTCACTGCATTACCTCATTCTGTGGACAACCGTAGCCAAATAAGGAGCTGGGGTGTTGGGAGGTGACATGGAATGGTCTCACCGGTATGTGGTTTGCAGCTCTGCTGAAGCGCCCTCAAAACTTCCTGCTTTTATTTTCCCGTGCAGCAGCAAGCGATTCCCTGGTGCAGAGTCAGGAGAAGGGGGTTTCCACCCAGCTCTGATTTACGACCCTCGGAGGTGCCAAGTTCCTGTTTTTCCAGCCCTGCAGGGAACTTTCCCAGATAGATCTGCTGGGCAACAGGGCCCCCAGCAGGTGTCGGCGGGAGGGGCGGCTGGGGACCGGGGCTGCGAGTGTGTTTATATCGTGAACACAGTGCAGGATCGTCCCGGGGGCACAGGGAAACCCCAAGCCTGCTTATTTTGTAAGCTGCTCACGAACCACTTATTCTTTTATGGTTAATCATCTCTGCTTGCTTCTAAGCCCTCCAAGCAGAATAAAGGCCTGGGACCTCCTCCTGTCTCTCACCAGGAATTTCTCAGGGGGTCAGGAGTGGAAAGGAGCTACCATCGTCCCCTAGGTGCCTCCCTGGGGGTCCTGGCTGCCTTCAGCCCCTGGTCAGAAGTGTGGACTGGTCATGGGTGGGTGGGGGAAGTGCAGCAGCTTTGGAAACATGGGGGCTACACACCTGCCCCTGTATACCTGGGGACACGGCAGAGAAAGCGACGCGCTCCCGGAGGTGGAGGGGAGGGAGAGAGCAGCAGGCAGGGGGTCCCCGCTTCCCTGCCCTGTCTCACCATCCCCCTTTGTCATCAGCTCCCTGTAAATCAGTTACAGGGATGTGTGCGCCCCACCCTGCCTCGGACTTTGCCCCCAGCTCTCCTGGGTCTTTCTCTGCATCTTGGGGGCACAGTCTCAGACCTGCACTTTCCTTGGGCAGAGGAAGGTGAACAGGCGGACCACCCACTGGTGATCAGGGGCTCAGGGCAGCAGGGGTCCCGGTCCTGGCCCAGACACCCTTCCCATCCTCCCCCCAACTTCCTGACTGTGCTGTGCTCTCCGAGAAACAAGCCTGCAGGGCAGCAGCCACAAGTCTCCAGTAGGGAGACGTGCCCTCACGCAGGCCTAAAGAATTAAACAAGGAGGGCTAGCAACACCCCCATGTGGCTTTCGAGGGCTAGGCTAACCTCCACACGTGTTCAAACCCTTGATGTCTTGTAACTCCATAAGTGAAAGTGAAGTCGCTCAGTCCTGTCCAACTCTTTGCGACCGTCCCTGGGATTCTCCAGGAAAGAATACTGGAGTGGGTTGCTATTTCCTTCTCCAGGGGATCTTCCCAACCCAGGGACCGAACCCGGGTCTCCCACATTGCAGGCAGACGCTTTACCCTCTGAGCCACCAGAGAAGCCCTTGTAACTCCATACCTACTCATCAGTTCAGTTCAGTTCAGTTCAGTCACTCAGTCATGTCCGACTCTTTGCGACCCCATGAATCGCAGCACGCCAGGCCTCCCTGTCTATCACCAACTCCCGGAGTTCACCAAACTCACATCCATCGAGTCTGTGATGCCATCCAGCCGTCTCATCCTCTGTCATCCCCTTTTCCTCCTGCCCCCAATCCCTCCCAGCATCAGAGTCTTTTCCAATGAGTCAACTCTTCGCATGAGGTGGCCAAAGTACTGGAGTTTCAGCTTTAGAATCATTCCTTCCAAAGAACACCCAGGACTGATCTCCTTTAGAATGGACTGGTTGGATCTCCTTGCAGTCCAAGGGACTTTTAACATATGTTTGAAAACAAATAGCTTAAAAAGCAGGATTAATGATCGTTCATCGTGAAAAAGACAGACACATCCTGAAATATAAGAAAACCCTCCTTCTCACCTTTCTTATAGCTACTTTCAAATAGAACCAAACATTGTGCTTTCACAATTCTTAATTTCTATGTCAGTAGGCATTTCTATATCCTAATTTCTATATCCTTTATCTAGGATAAAGGAAAAAAAACTTAGAAAACAATTCTGTTTTTTGTTTTTAAAAATTATTTACTTTTAATTGGAGGATAATTGCTTTACAATTAAGATTTTCATGACCCGGATAATTACGATGGTGTGATCACTCATCTAGAGCCAGACATCCTGGAATGTGAAGTCAAGTGGGCCTTAGAAAGCATCACTACAAACAAAGCTAGTGGAGGTGGTGGAATACCAGTGGAGCTATTTCAAATCCTGAAAGATGATGCTGTGAAAGTGCTGCACTCAATATGCCAGCAAATTTGGAAAACTCAGCAGTGGCCACAGGACTGGAAAAGGT
>SJYQ01095349.1:714642-738912 GCA_006410935.1 Redunca redunca
GGATGTGAGAGTTGGACTGTGAAGAAGGCTGAACGCCAAAGAATTGATGCCTGTGGTGTTGAAGAAGACTCTTGAGAGTCCCTTGGACTGCAAGGAGATCCAACCAGTCCATTCTGAAGGAGATCAGCCCTGGGATTTCTTTGGAAGGAATGATGCTAAAGCTGAAACTCCAGTACTTTGGCCACCTCATGTGAAGAGTTGACTCACTGGAAAAGACTTTGATGCTGGGAGGGATTGGGGGCAGGAGGAGAAGGGGACGACCCAGGATGGGATGGCTGGATGGCATCACTGACTTGATGGACGTGAGTCTGAGTGAACTCCGGGAGTTGGTGATGGACAGGGAGGCCTGGCGTGCTGCAATTCATGGGGTCGCAAAGAGTCGGACACGACTGAGCGACTGAACTGAACTGCTTTACAATGTTGTGTTGGTTTTGGCCATACCTCAACATGAGTCAGTCTTAGGTATGCATACATCCCCTCCCTCTTGAACCTTTCACCTCCCACCCACCCCAGCCCTCAAGGTCATCACAGAGCCCTGGGTTTGAGCTCCCTGTATACAGCACCTTTCCATTAGCCATTTATGTTACATGTTGTAATGGGACAGATTACCTTTTCTTGGACTCCAAAATCACTGCAGATGGTGACTGCAGCCATGAAATTAAAAGATGCTTGCTCCTTGGAAGAAAAGTTATGGCTAACCTAGACAGCATGTTAAAAAGCAAAGACCATTTTGCCAACAAAGGCCCATCTACTCAAAGCTATGGTTTTTCCAGTAATCATGTGTGGATGTGAGAGCTGGATTATAAAGAAGGCTGAGCACCGAAGCACTGATGCTGTCGAACTCTGGTGCTGGAGAAGCGAGTCCCTTGGACAGCAAGGAGATCAAATCACTCAATCCTAAAGGAAATCAACCCTGAATATTCAATGGAAGGACTGATGCTGAAGCTCCAATACTCTGGTCACCTGATGTGAACAGCTGACTCAATGGAAGAGACCCTGATGCTGGGAAAGATTGAGGGCAAGAGGAGAAGGGGACAAGAGAGGATGAGATGGTTGGATGTCGTCACTGACTCAATGGACATGAGTTTGAGCAAACTCAGGGAGACAGTGAAGGACAGGGAAGCCTGGTGTGCTGCAGTCCTTGGGGTCGCAAAGAGTTGGACGCAACTTGACAGCTGAACAACAAATGTATATAAGGGGCTTCCCAGTGGCGCTAGTGGTGAAGAATCTGCCTGCCAACGCAGGAGACGTAAAAGACAGGGGTTCCATCCCTGGGTGGGGAAGATCCCCTGGAGGAGGGCATGGCAACCCACTCCAGTATTCTTGCCTGGAGAATCCCACGGACAGAGGAGCCTGGCGGGCTACAGTCCACGGGGTTGCACACAGTCAGACAGGGCTGAAGCGACTCATCAACAAGAAGGCACTTTCTTAGGTAGAAGTGTCTTTCATCCGCTGATGTTCCCAGGTTAGCTCTCAGCCTCTGTGCTGTGACCGGAAGGAACCCGACCAGGGTGGTGCTGTCCCCGGGCCTCATCCAAGCCTCTCTGCCTTTTCATTAGAGATCCGCTCCCTTGAATCTGAATTACAAATACTTGACATTTGCCATGATTGTCATAGTCAGCTTCTGAAAACAAGAACATTTTTATTGGTATGAACACACTAGTTCCCAGCTGCATTTAGCTGAAACCAAAGGTACAATTCCATTGATTTGAACAGTGTCTTACGAATGTACTCAGAGAGAAGGTCAGTAAAACAGGACTGGGAGAATTTTGCCGGTACCCATTATACTTAAAGTCAAGAACTTTCAAGTATCAAGACAGAATGTTCAGCATTTTTATAATTAGCTCACCATAACCTGGAAATGAAGGGGGGGGTGGTTAGACAGTGCACTCAGAAAACAGAAATAGCGCACTTTGACTCCCGAACTGCAGTCGAGCTGCACACATTGGGCTGAAAAAAATTCTGAGACCTTGTATTAAGCATTTTCTATCAATTATAGTATTTAAAATTCAAATATACTCTTTTTTTCTATATTTGATCTCACTTTTTTGCTTTCTAATGTAGATTACTTTGTAACATGCGGTTTAAACATGACATGGACAATTGTTCCTATTTTGTTCATTCTTTTCCTCAAAATCAAGTTCTTTATTCTAGCAAATGGAAAATTATATCCGTCCCTTTATAACTTAAAGTTATAAGTTCTTTAATTTTAAAAATATAGTCTTAAAAAAGAAGACCTAGATCTATCTAAATTATAAAAATAATAAAAAGTCTTGCTCCTTTGGAAGGGGAAAAAAAGGAGACATGGTGGAGACAGTGAAGCCTGGGGTCTATGTACTTAGGGTGCTTGGATTAAAGTCTGACAGATGAATTCTCATTTTTAAGTCCCCCTAATGATAAGCTCAGATTCTAGAAATCATTTAGGGGTCCTTTAAGGAATGTATGGAAGATAAAATTCCGATTTCAAGTCTGAAATTAAATGAGGATAACTTGATGATGAATTTGGGAAAGCTCTACAAAGATGAGAACACAGGGTGTTTTAGACTTCTTTCTTTCCTGTAGCTTTTTCACTGTATTAAACCATCCATGAAGCCCGCAAAGACAAGAGCGAGATGACTGATCCCTCTCACCTGATTTGTCCTGCGGTGGTGCTGAGTGAGCACTGGAAGCTCTCTGTCCCTGAGCCACAGCCCCTGCCACGCAGAGAGCTTCACTGCTGCACTCAGAGCAGTGAACATTCACGGCAGACACAGCCAGCCCGCGGGACCACCGGGCTGCGATCAAATTCGCCATTACCCAAAACACGGATGGACAGGCTGGCTCACTGGGCCGAGGTTATAGTCAAAAGAAACTCTGTGGGATGTTCATAGATTAAAACGAGTGCTTTCAAAGTCCAAGAGAGACCTCTCGTTGTCATCAACAGCAGAATAAAAGACCCAGGGTACAGCCCAGACAGACAGCACAAGTGCTGGTTCTGACCCAGACTCCAATCTTGGACAGTTGAGTTTGCTTCCCTGGACCTCAGTTTGTTTACCTGGAAATCAAAATGCATCCTGGCATCATCTCAAGAGTTACTCTAGCTCTAACGTCCTGGGATTTGATGGATGATAAATCTACAAAGACCGTACGACATGACCAGGATTAAATGAACTCTCAAGGGGAAAACAGAGTAGGAAATAATCCAACCATTAGTATCTTGATGATAGTATAAAGAACAGACTCTAAATTCACAGATGTTAAATAGAGAACGGCTAAACATTTATATTAAAAAGACGCTCAACTTCATTTCTCATTTTAAGATGCAAATAAAAACAAGGATACACCCTTTGACCGGTCAGATTAGCTAAGATGAAACATTTAGATTCCCAGTGGTCACTGGGTGTCAAGAAACTGACACTTCAGATGCTCTGGGTAAGAATGGAAATTGGTGCAGACCTCTCAGAGGTCAATTTATTAACGTCTACTCAAAGTTAAAACGTGTAGACTCCGTGAAGAAGTCCATTTCTAGGAAATTAGCTTATAGATATATTTGCAAAAGCACTCCATGTGTACAGGAAAGTTCATGAAAGAACAGTCACTCCTTAGATCTTGAGGTGAATTTCTCACTGGTGTAGACACAGCCGTGCAGCCATCCCAGAGACGTGCCTGCAGGGAGACTTCACAGCTCAGCTCAGTTCAGTCGCTCAGTCACGTCCGACTCTGCGACCCCATGGACTGCAGCACGCCAGGCCTCCCTGTCCATCACCAACTCCCAGAGCCCCCTTAAACTCATGTCCATTGAGTGGGTGATGCCATCCAACCATCTCATCCTCTGTCATCCTCTTCTCCTCCCACCTTCAATCTTTCCCAGCATCAGGGTCTTTTCAAATGAGTCAGTTCTTCGCATCATGTGGCCAAAGTATTAGAGTTTCAGCTTCAGCATCAGTCCTTCCAATGAATATTCAGGACTGATTTCCTTTGGGATGGACTGGTTGGATCTCCTTGCTGTCCAAGGAACTCTCAAGAGTCTTCTCCGACATCACAGTTCAAAAGCATCAATTCGTCAGCACTCAGCCTTCTTCACAGTCCAACTCTCACATCCATACATGACCACTGGAANCCTCTTCTCCTCCCACCTTCAATCTTTCCCAGCATCAGGGTCTTTTCAAATGAGTCAGTTCTTCGCATCATGTGGCCAAAGTATTAGAGTTTCAGCTTCAGCATCAGTCCTTCCAATGAATATTCAGGACTGATTTCCTTTGGGATGGACTGGTTGGATCTCCTTGCTGTCCAAGGAACTCTCAAGAGTCTTCTCCACCATCACAGTTCAAACGCATCAATTCGTCAGCACTCAGCCTTCTTCACAGTCCAACTCTCACATCCATACATGACCACTGGAAAAACCATAGCTTTGACAAGACAGACCTTTGTTGGCAAACTAATGTCTCTGCTTTTGAATATGCTATCTAGGTTGGTCATAACTTTCCTTCCAAGGAGTAAGTGTCTTTTAATTTCATGGCTGCAGTCACCATCTGCAGTGATTTTGAAGCCCCAAAAAATAAAGTCTGTCACTGTTTCCACTGTTTCCCCATCTATTTCCCATGAAGTAATGGGACCGGATGCCATGATCTTAGTTTTCTGAATGTTGAGCTTTAAGCCAACTTTTTCACTCTCCTCTTTCACTTTCATCAAGAGGCTCGTTAGTTCTTCACTCTCTGCCATAAGGGTGGTGTCGTCTGCATGTCTGAGGTTGTTGATATTTCTCCCGGCAGTCTTGGTTCCAGCTTGTGCTCCTTCCAGCCCAGCGTTTCTCATGATGCAGTCAGCATATAAGGTAAATAAGCAGGGTGACTTCACGGACCCCTGGAAAATGCCCCCAGTTCTCTCCTTCTGGGTTCAGGCCTCCCTCATGGCCAGGAGCTCAGGACACACTGCTCACTGCACTGATCCACCGAGATCAGGGCTGGCACACTTTCCACTCACTCTGCACCTTCACTGCCACCAGCTCTCCCAACCAGCCATAAATCTTGGGGGATCTGGGCCTTGCCAGGGGCCGATCCAGCAGGCAGAGACACCATGTCCCCTGCCACACCTATCACAGACTCAGAGCCCCTGACACGGCCTGCAAGAGAGGGTGACGGTCTCCGAGAAGCCCCTTGCAGCTCAGATCAAAGGGAACAGCGAGAAGGCATCTGTCAGTCCTGAACCCGACAGGCGGGCTGTGACCCCGGGGTGGCCGGGGTCGGTGGTAGCGCCCCGACCGTGTCTGGCTGCCAAGGCTACAGGGCCCCTGGGGACCCCAGAGCCTGCAGGCTTCATGTTTCACTTAGATTTTTTGGTCTCGATAAACTCAAAGGCAGGTGCACAAATGAGGGTACAGGAGAGACCGAGAAGAGAGGTACCCCTGTCACGTTTCACGCAGCTGTTCCTGTTACTGACCGACATTTAACCAAGGCCCCTCCGCGTCCTGGCGGCAGCCCCATGGGTTCTGCTTGTATGTGACTAATAATAGCCGGAAAAAACATAGCAACCCGGGGAATGACATGCTGGCCCAAAAGGAAGAGCTGTTGCAACGCATCTTCCCTTCTACCTGTTAATTCCAGGTTTATCCCTCCTCCCTTCTCCTTTGGCAGCCATGACTTTGCTTTCTGTGTCTGCTGAGAACCTGCTTCTGTTTTGTAAAGACGTCCGTTTGCGTCACCTTTTTAGATTCCACATGGAGTGAGGTCGCGTGGTGTTTGTCTCTGTCTGACTTGCTTCACTCACTGTGACCATCTCTAGGTCCATCCCTGTGGCTGTGAATGGCAACATTTCATTCTTTCTTACGACTGAGGAATATTCCATTGTACGGGTCCCACGACTTCTTAATCCACAGTAATGCATCTGCTCCTGTTTCAGGTGGTTAAAATGCTCTGCACGTCCTGGTTCGCTCCCTGCACTGCCTCGACTCCGCCTCCAGCCCCTCTGTTGTTCGTTCTGCCTCCATCACTCCTGCCCCATCACTCACCCGAAAACATGGGACCAGGCAGCCCCGGATTCAATCGTGTTATTTTCCTCAAAAGATCATGGATGTGCTTAGTGTGATGGGTAGAGGTGGGGAGAACACAGAAGAACATGTGTGCTCATGGTATTGAAATGATTCCTTATTGGCTGCATTGAGGGCAAGAGGAGAAGCGGGCAGGCTGAGGATGAGATGGTTGGATGGCATCACCAACTCAATGGAGCCCGCACAAACTCCGAGAGATGATGCAGAGAAGGCGATGGCACCCCACTCCAGTACTCTTGCCTGGAAAATCCCATGGACGGAGGAGCCTGGTAGGCTGCAGTCCACAGGGTCGTGAAGAGTCAGACACGACTGAGCAACTTCGCTTTCACTTTTCACTTTCATGCACTGGAGAAGGAAATGGCAACCCACTCCAGTGTTCTTGCCTGGAGAACCCCAGGGACAGGGGAGCCTGGTGGGCTGCCGTCTATGGGGTCACACAGAGTCAGACACGACTGAAGTGACTTAGCAGCAGGAGCAGCCAAGAGATGGTGAAGGACAGGGAAGCCTGGTGTGCTGCAGTCCAGGGGGTCATAAAGAGTTGGACACGACTGAATGACAGAACAGCAACCACGCTGGCTGCAGGGAAAAACCTTCTGGAAGGCCCTTAGCCATCCACACTTGGGCTTCTCCTAGCACTCAGGCAAACCAGCTAGTCCTGCAGCTCACATGATCCCATCCCCTGGGAAGCCTCCATCTTTTTAATTACTATCCCTATTTGACTAAAAGTATCTTGAAGGCAGAAGTCATTTCATATTCAGATAGCCTGATGAGAGAGAAGATATAAGCATATAAAATAATAGGGGACTAATTAATAACCTCTCGAACTGGTTGATGACTACTCTTCAGCCTCGGAAGACAGAACTCAGATTCCATCACCTCCATAAAGCCACCTGGCCCTTCTGTCCTTCAGGGTCCCTTCATCCTTTATTCCTCGGCTGAAAGAAAGGATGAAATGATGCCGTCTGCGGCTACATGGCTGAACCTAGAGATGATCATATTAGTGAGTCAGAAGGAAGACAAATGCCAGACGATATCACTTGTATGTAGAATCTGAAACGGTGACATAGTAATGAACTTATTTACAAAACAGACTCATAGACATAGAAAATAAACTTATGGTTACCAGAGGGGAAAGGCGCAGGGGAGGGATAAATCAGGAGCTTGGGATTAACACACACACTGTATTTAGAGCAGGCCACCAGCAAGGGCCTGCTGCGAAGCACAGGGAACTCTACGCGGTATTCCGTGATAACCTGTATGGGAGGGGAATCTGAAAAAGAGTGGATGTCGTAAATATATAACTGATCACTTTGCGGTACACTGGAAACTAAGACTATACACCAAAATAAAATTAAAATTAAATAAAAACTACCCTAGCATTTTCATCTGTAAGTTAATTTAGCAACCAACCATGAAATACAATTGTTTTGCTATTTTTTGTGCTGTTATTTCTATTTTTGACGAGTTAAGGCTTTATCTCTTCAGGCACCATGAAATGTCTTCCCTACCCCAATCTCCCAAGTCCTAAAGAGGTCTCTCAAGAAACACAAATAGTACTTATCAAATTATTTGCTCATGTGAATTCTAATTGTGTATATTAATATAGTAAGTTCCAGGAGCTGGTGATGGACAGAGAAGCCTGGCGTGCTGCAGTCCATGGCGTCGCAAAGAGTCGGACGCGACTGAGCGACTGAACTGAATTATAGACAACAAATATTCACTGTTAGTTAAGGCCAGGCAAGTTTTTAAAGCATACTAAAATTTTGTAATTCTGAATTGTTTGATATTAAAGCCAAATGCTCTACATTTTCTAACACTAGTGAATGACACGTAAAACGTGACCGTTTAGGACTAAATTGGAAATTGAAGTAATTTTAAGGGACACGGCCTCTAATTTGAGTCACTGTTAAACTCTCAGCAGTTACCACTCAGAAGACACCCAACAAATTGGCTTAATTATTTAAGCTATTAATAAAGGGGCAGTCAGACCCTCCCTTGAGTTGAGGGCCCCCTAAATGCTTCCTGGCAACAGTTAAGACTCCATGCTACGAAGGCGGGGGCGCAGGTTCATTCCCTGGTCCGGAACTAAGATCCCACATGCCTCGGGGCAACTGATTCTTGGAGTCACAACTAGAAACAACATGTGCACCGCAATGAAGAGCCCACGTGATGGGATGAAAGATCCCACAGGCTGCAGTTAACACCCAGCACAGCCAGAAAAGAGTGCCCGGGAGGTCTGGGATGGCCTCTCTGAGATGCTGCGTCTGAGGGGAGACCTTAGAAGCAGCCCTCCAGCGCTGGTCCAGGTCGTCAGTGCGTGTAAAAGCCTCAGGCAGCAGGAAGAAGCCCCACACGGGTCAAGACTCCAGGGACCCAGGTAAGGAGTTTGATTTTCCTCTAAGTGCAGGGAGAGCCTCGAAGGGACCCAAGTCGAATGGCTCTGCAGTGGGACTCACATGTTTAAAGATGACGCTGGCTACCGTGCGTGGGATGCATCTGTCCCGGAGCCAGCGTGGACTCTAGACCCCAGGGAGGAGGCGGTCAGCAGAGCCGAGTGGGGCTTCGGGCGCCAGCTGAGCAGCCCTCTGGGGGCCACCCGCCCTCAGCGGGGGGCAGGCACTTGGCAGGACCCTGCGGAGATGCACCGGAAGCCCAGCACGCTGCCTGAGCCTCCCCAGGTCTGTGCCTTCCGATCCCTCCCCCCGACACCCTACATCCACAAGTGGAGGCAGGGAAGGTGGAGGGGAAGACGGGAAGACACCGCACTCTCCAGCCCCTCTTCAGGGAGGGCATATCCTTCCTGAAACTGGAGGCACCCCACCCCCACCAGGCTCAAGAGCTGGGCCGACAGCACTCCCACCACGGCCGTCCGTCGCTCCAGGCAGTCACCTCACTCGCCTCTCAACCCCCAGCTCCCGATCTCTAGCTCCAGGCCAGTAACATCTGGGCAGGGATGACACGAGGGCACGGCTGGGGCGGGCAAAGCGGAGGCCTGCTCCTCCCCCACCTCGTGCCCACGTGGCCCCGGGCACAGGTTCCATCGCTGTCAGGGGAGCCGCAAGCCCACCCTTCACCTACAGCACAGACCACCGAGACACCCCTGAGAAGTTCGATTGTGTTTTGGTCCAGAACCATTTGCCACTCTCCTGTCCCAAACACACAGGTCCCTGTGTGTTGATCTAACCAATTGGTAGTGTTTTGAGTCATACATCATGGGGCCAATGGCGCCTTAACCACGAATTACATTAATATATCATCAAAGCTACGGCACTGGTATGATGTATGGCTTCAATACATCATTGGGGTGCCAGGCTGCTAATGATGTATTACTCAAAACCATAGCAACAGCTAGAAAGATCAAGATAAGTTTTGTATTTTTCAAACTTATTCTCAGTAAATGCGATTTTTTTTTCAGTTTCCACAATAAAATACATGTTCCAAGGATATACGAGGACGCGAGTGCACCTGATAAGTATCAAGATGCTTCGTGGGCTGTTTACTTTGCGTTCAGTCCCTCAGTCGTGTCTGACTCTTTGAGAGCCTATGGACGTAGCCCGCCAGGCTCCTCTGTCTGTGGGATTCTCCAGGCAAGAATCCTGGAGTGGGCTGCCACGGCCTCCTCCAGGGGAGCTTCCCGACCCAGGGACTGAACCTGCCTCTCCTGTGCCTTCTGCGTTGCAGGTGGATTCTTAACCCGGTGAGCCATCAGGGAAGCCCCCATTTACTCTATACCTTGCTCCGAAGTTCACTTTGAAATACCGAAACCAAGTCTCAGAAAAGTCGTTATCACCAATGAATGCACAGTCCTCTGCATCTTCCAAGGGTCTCCAGCCCAGAGTCACAACTGCAAGTCTGTAGGGCAACCGTTTTGCTGATGAAGTTCAAGCATTTTCTCCCCACACCTTCCGAAGGACCCAGACCGTGTCAGGGCAGAAGCGTCCTTCCGTCAACTCACAGGCAAGCCTGCTTCATTCAGCCTGACACAGCAAATGCCTGAGCACCTCTTCTCTCTCCTCCTCCTCGCCTGCAGAGGACGCGGGCACTGTCCCTGAGAGATTCCCACCGTGTCAGAGGGATTTAAATCTAAACCGCAAACCTCCCACCTGGCAGCCCTGGGCCGTCACTATTTTTAGCACAACGAGAACTGGCAAAGAAAGGGGAATCGTATAATTGCACCCGCTGCACCACCAACTCCATCGCTAACGGGAAGATCTTTTAATCCAGATTCTCACTGCAAATCTCAGCTGTCTGACACCAGTTCCATTCATTCAAGAATGGCCTGAAGAGCAAAGAGGCACTGGGCATGTGCACACACACACTCGAGGAAGCACACAGATGCACACCACATACCCACAAAGCAGGAGAACGAGGCATCAGAGCCAGGGAGCTCAGCCCAAAGCAGGCCTTCTGAAGAAGACGCTGATGTTCTACCAACCCCGGGCCCTCGGATTTGACTTTTCAGTTTAATTCCTAAGAAACTTCAGGAACTTCCCTGGTGGTCCAGTGGCTGAGATCCCATGATCCCAAGGCAGGGGGCCCGGGTTTGTTCCCTGGTCAGGGAACTAGACCCCACAGCCTCAACTAAGAGTTCGCATGCCACAGCTAAACATCCCATGTGCCGAAACTGAGGCCCAGCACAGACAAGTAAATAGTGTTAAAAAAAAGAAAATTTCAGAATCAGTGTCACTTAGAGAAGGGAACTGGGGTGTTGGAGAAGACTCCTGAGAGTCCCTGGGGCTGCACGGAGATCCAACCAGTCCATCCTAAAGGAGATCAGTCCTGAATATTCACTGGAAGGACTGATGCTGGGGCTCCAATCCTTTGGCCACCTGATGTGAAGAGCCCACTCATTAGAAAAGACCCTGATGCCGGGAAAGACTGAAGGTGGGAGGAGAAGAGGGTGGCAGAGGATGAGATGGCTGGATGGCATCACTGACTCAGCGGACATAGTTTGAGCAAACTCCAGGGGTTGGTGATGGACAGGGAGGCCTGGCGAGCTGCAGTCCCTGGAGTCGCAAAGAGTCGGACACGACTGAGCGACTGAACAACAGGGACAGACCCCAGGTCTACGCAGAGGCGGGAGCACGTTTCTGAAGTCTCTGAGACAGACGTCTGTGCTCTCGGCATGTCCTGAAACTCAGGGCAACATCCTGATCCCTAAGCGAGGTGCCTCTTGCCATTTTCCCAGGCGGGCGGGAGTCGGTCACCCCAGATCCCGCTGAGCCCCTCGGGGCAGGAAAGCCGGCCCTCATTCCGATGTCTGACTTCGGAAGTGAATCCTCTTCCCCTCCTCTCTTCATCCGGGCTGAAGGCTGCAGGGAAGCTGGCTGTGTGAGGATGGATTAGGGAGAATTGACGATTCAGCACCTGCGCTTCCTGCCCGGAGCTCGGTGATCACTTTAGTCTCGATCAGCAGATAGAAAATGAAACCCCCGGAGAGGAGACAGGAAGATTCACGCCAGAAAAGGCAAGAGTGACGAAGATCCTCGACTCAGAAGCATGGGGTTTGTGATGGGCTTGGGCTGAAAAGACTCCACCAGATGGGTTTATACTTCGTTCTTGAAGGCAGTCAGAGAAAGGGAGCCTGGCTACCTCTGAACCACAGTTAACCGCAGAGCTCTGGTGGGGGCCCAGAGACTGGAGTCCAAACCCTGGTTTTACAAATGAGGCTCATGAAATGCCGAGGGGCTCTGTGATTCCTGGACCATTCTGGAAGCATTTGCTTATTATTACACTCCGTGGGGCTCAGATAGGAGTGGAAGCTTTTCTCTGTCCAGAATGACCATTTTCCTCTTCTTCTGCAATTGGTCTGAGTCCAGCTTCTACTTTAAAAGCCAAGCCCAAGTCTCCTCCTCCAGGAAGCCTTCTTGATTCCCCCCAGCCTGTGTTGCTTCCCCTGGAGGCTGACCATCTCTGAGCTTTGACAGAGTGCTGCTTTGTATAACTACACACGCTTTCTAAGAGACACCCAGTAAGCTCAGCCTCAGCAACTCCAGAAAAAAGACCCTTTGAGGACCACGGACCTGCTCCAGGAGCGGGGGTATGGGGGTGTGGGAGGAGGGTGGGAGCAGAGGAGCAGGCACCTCTCAGAGCAGCTGTGTAGCTCAGGGTGTTGATAAAGGCGGGAAACAGACGGTATGATACAATCTCTTGTAAAGCTGAAGACAGTCCTAATGCCATTCTGTATATTTGCCTGCTTCCTGCCTTACGGTCAGCCTGGCTATGTGCCTTACTTGCAAAGAGGAAGGAAGTTCTGTAGCAAGTCCCTTAATCAGGATGCGAAGTAAAACTTTTGTGCCCCTTTCACCAGCATGCAATAATCACTTCTTTCTAAGCTTTTAAGCTGAACTGGCACTGTATCATTTTTATGCATAGGTAAATATATGAATGGAAAAAGACCTTGATGCTGGGAAAGATTGAAGGCAGGAGGAGGAGGGGACAACAGGGGATGAGATGGTTGGACGGCGTCACCAGCTCCTACGGACATGAGTTTTAGCAAACTCCAGTGAAGGACGGGGAAGCCTGGCATGCTGCAGTCCATAAGGGCACAGAGTGGGACACGACTTACAACAGCAACCAGAAAATACATGATGATGCAGTTATATAGGCAGAGAGACGTGTATGCCATCTGTAGTTTCCTACCATAAAGAATCAAAAGACACCTGCTCCTGGAAGGAAAGTCAGGACCAACCTAGACAGCATATTAAAAAGCAGAGACATTACTTTGCCAACAAAGGTTCGTCTAGTCAAGGCTATGGTTTTTCCAGTGGTCATGTGTGGATGTGAGAGTTGGACTGTAAAGAAGGCTGAGCACAGAATTGATGCTTTTGAACTGTGGTGTTGGAGAAGACTCTTGAGAATCCCTTGGACTGCAAGGAGATCCAACCAGTCCATTCTAAAAGAGATCAGTCCTGGGTGTTCATTGGAGGGACTGATGCTGAAGCTGAAACTCCAATACTTCGGCCACCTGATGTGGAGAGCTGACTCATTTGAAAAGACCTTGATGCTCGGAAAGATTGAGGGCAGGAGGAGAAGGGAATGACAGAGGATGAGATGGTGGATGGCATCACCGACTCAATGGAGTTAGGTTTGGGTAGACTCTGGGAGTTGGTAATGGACAGGGAGGCCTGGCGTGCTGTGGTTCATGGGGTCGCAAAGAGTCGGACACGACTGAGAGACTGAACTGAACTGAACCACCAAGAATAGTTTGAAACACACACAAATTGACATAAGAAGGTCTTTGGTCATTTTTGCCTAGATCCTTCAAAGGATGGAAGGATGGATAGAAACTTCAAAGGATGGATAGAAACTGATGGCTATGCCAGAATTCTTATTAAGAAACATATTATATGGTTTCTTGAGGAATCTTGTCTTTTTTGGGGGGGGTCAGTGCCACACAGCTTGTGGGATCTTAGTTCCCCAACCAGGGACTGAACCGGCACCCTCAGCAGTGAAAGCCTACAGTCCTAACCACTGGACCACCAGGGACTTTCCAGCAGTCTTGTGTTTAACTGCTTCAAGTAAACAAGAATTGCTCACACTCATCCAAATAAAATGCTTCCTAATTCTTCTAACTGTTCCCCACAAACCATCCACAGAGAGCCTGGGGCTCCACTGAGTTTTTAAAATATGCGAAAAGGCACGTTTATTGCAAAGTAGCGATCTTTGCCCTTAGGAGATGCACCTTGGGAAAGGCTCTGCCAGTTTCTCCATGTATTAACAGAAGACCCAATAGCGTGGTTTATCACGTAGGAACCGAGAACAGCGCAGTGGGAACCCGAGGGCTTCCACTGGGGTGGGGGCCGGGGAGGGGGATCAGCGCTGATGGACGATGCTCAGCTTCTGGCGGTGAGCGTCTGGTCTTGTCAACAGCGCTGGAAGGACAACGTCGCGCACAGGAAACAGGCGACGCTACACCAAACGTTCGCAAAAAAAAAAAAAAAATCAATTGGAAGTAAGTGCGTGAGTCCCAGGTTCACCGGGGCAGCAAGGCGGCACAGGGAGTCGCCTTCCCTTAAATCGAATTCCATGAACCGCACCGAGAACGTCCCTCCTCCTCGCCCGGAGTCTCGGGGCGAGACCCGCAAGCGCAACACGACCCGGGGCCTCGCGTCTGGGCCCGGACCCGCCGCCTCGCGGACGCTGCCGGCCCCTCCCTCCCCCCGTCCCGGGCCGGCGACACGCGCGGCGCTCCGACCCTCCGAGGCCCACGTGACGCCTCCGAGGCCAGACCCGTCTCCCCAGGAAAGGACGGCCAGGCGCGATGTGTTTCCCCTGGCTCCGGGCGCTCCCTGACCTTCCTTCCTGCCCGCGCCGCATCCTTTGTTACCAAGATAGCTTGTTTATAAAAGGGCTGGGGGTCGGTTACGGAAAACAGGGGCACGCGCGCCGCCCGGGCGTGCCGGGAAAGGGCCTGCCGGGGGGTGCGCCTTCCTCCGTCTCGGCCTCCAGAAGCGTCGTGGGGACGCGAGAACTGCCCCGGGGCCAGAGTTTCACTCTGCAAACTGCAGAGAGTTCCCTTCTCTCTCCCCTTTGTGATTTGCGTCTTTCACGGCAGTGTGTTCTCGTCTTTCTGAAGTTTAAAAAGGCGTCTGTACGCCTGCCTGGCAGCTCATCCTATGTACCAAGCCCTGACCATGAAGAGTAAAGTGAAATGAGCAAAACACACCACACTCCTCAGCTGGTACATAATCACATGTGATCGGGGTTTCATAACAGTTCTCTCTGAAATTTTGTTTTCTAACAGTTCTATTTTGCCCATCCTAAAGGAAATCAGTCCTGAATAGTCGTTGGAAGGACTGATGCTGAAGCTGAAACTCCAATCCTTTGGCCACCTGATGCAAAGAACTGACTCATTTGAAAAGACCCTGATGCTGGGAAGGATTGAAGGCGGGAGGAGAAGAGGACGACAGAGGATGAGATGGTTGGATGGCATCACCGACTCGATGGACATGAGTTTGGGCAAGCTCCAGGAGTTGGTGATGGACAGGGAGGTCTGGCGTGCTGCAGTCCACAGGGTTGCAAAGAATCAGACACGACTGAGGGACTGAACTGGTACTGATACTGAAATTGAATAAAGATTCCATTTTAACCAAAAAATAAAATAAAAATGCATTTGTGTGTGTGGGTGTAATGCACATAATACAACAGATATTAACTAGACCTTCTGCCGTGGTCATTTTGCAACATATACAAATAGTGAATCATCATGTCCATCTGCAACTGATATGTTGATGATACCTCAATTTTTATTTTCCTGATTTTTTTAAAAATTTAAATTTTATTGGCGTGTAGTTGATTTAAAATGTTGTGTTAGCTTCAGGTGTACCCCAAAGTGATTCAGTTACATATATACCTATATTCATTCTTTTTTAGTCTTTATCACAGAATATTTAAAATGCATTTAAAAAATGCATTTGTGCACAGCTCTGTCACGTACAATTTGCAAGTCTGCCGCCCCATCCTCCCACGACCCCTGACCCCATGTGGGTGAGTCCCAGCACCTGGAAGCCCCTTTCCATCCCTTGCCCAGCCAATCACTGCTTGTACCCCAGGTCTCACCGCAGTCTCCCCTTCCCCAGGAAGTCTCCATGACCCCAGGCATGACACTAGGAAAGGAGTGAAGGGGTGACGCTCGGTGCCTGGTGGAGGAGCTGACCTGGGGGAGGGGAGCCCTCCTCACCCAGAGGCTCCCTTGTCTTACTGGACCACGTGAAGACCGGAGAGTTCACCCAGACTGCTGTGCAGAAGCCCCAGCTCCTGAGGAGGCCCGGTGTCCAGAACAGGCGAGGTTCCGGGCAAGAAGAGCAACTGGCAGGAAGTTGAGTTCTTCAAAGACCCAAAAGGATTTGAATCTTACCAGTATGTCTCGGGCTGAAGCTGGAGGTCCAATACTTTGGCCACCTGATGTACAGAGTCGATGACTCATTGGAAAAGACCCTGATGCTGGGAAAGATTGAAGGCGGGAGGAGAAGGGGACGACAGAGGATGAGATGGTTGGATGGCATCACTGACTCAATGGACATGAGTTTGAGCAAGCTCCGGGAGTTGGTGATGGACAGGGAGGCCTGGTGTGCTGCAGGCCATGGGGTCGCAAAGAGTTGGGCAGGACTTAGAGACTGAAGAAGCAGATCTCAAACAAACAAACAGGTTCACATATGTACATGCCTAGGTGTTTCCTGGATCTTACAAGGCATAAACGCATCGTGTGGATAACTGTGCTTCCCACTAAGGAGACGTGGAGGACCCCAGGAGCATCTGAGGGTTCCAAGACCTGGAGCAGCTCCCAGAGACCCACTGGCGTGAAACCCAGCTCTCTGGACAATCTGTAGTCCAATTACAGAACTCAGTCCTTTTGGAGCTCAAGGGCCAACCTGCCTCTTTTCTGCAAGAGCATCCAATACCCCTGAAAGCTTCAGGGGACAGGAAAATTCAGTCACACTGAGCCCCAGAACTAGGAGTGGCCCAATTAGCCATCTCCAAATAGGATGAATGATATTGCACAGACTGACTCGGGTTTGAATCCAGGTTCCCCCACTTATTAACTGTGTGACCTTGGGCAAGTTCCTTAACCTCTCTGAGCCACCATTTTCCATCTGTTATAAGATAATGGAATGACACTCTCTCAGGGTAATTGGCAGGTTATATAAACCCCTAAGGAAAGAGTGACGGTTCAGTAATCACTGGCTATGATCATTAATAAATACAAGCGGTTGTTATGGAGACACAAGTGTTGCAGAGCAGAGGACCGTGACACAGAATTTCGAATTACGCACATCCATTTACAAAAGAGCCGCCAGAGGATAGCTCCAAAGCTCAGAGTGTTACCTGCTGGTTCTGTGTCACATGTCCCTTTTTTTAGAGAGCCCTTTGAGATTGGAGGATATACACTAATATGGCCTGGTATTAACAACATGTCATTGCTTCTCTAAAAGGAATTATACTGCATATCCGCAGGATGGGACTCAGCACTCGGGGCTATAATTAGTCCGTGTCTATTAAATAGCAGTTGCACAACTTCCTAGTAATTTACAGGAATCCTAAATTATAAGGCTGCTTCTTGAAAATGTTTTTGCCTCCATCATCTCACCCTCCCAGTCTCGTTAGGCTTGGGGCTTTTAAACCAGAAAGAGAACTAGCTGCTTTTAGCATAGCAGAGAACAGATTCTAAAAGCATCCCTCTATCCTAAATTTCACCAACAAGGGGGAGAAAAGGTTATGTGGCAACTGAGAAAGTAATACGGCAAAGGGACCCACACGAAATTAAGTCCAACAAGCTTATCTGCCCCCCGTATCTCCACAGGAACACAGTTGGGAGAAATATTGTTTGTGTGTGCGTGTGAAAGTCCATGACGTTAAATTGATTACAAACAGATTGACTGGGTAGAGTGTGCCGTGTTGAGCAAGATATTTAGTATATGTGCTGCTGAAGCGAGCACGGAGCAAGAGAATCTAAACCAATGGCAGACACCACCCACGGGTCTTTAAAGAGATCACTCTGTAGTAGTGAGAGAACAGGAGTGCACGGATGGCCCTCATTCCGATGCTAATGCAAGAAAGCGGACTTTAAAAATCTTAAATTAAGATGGATTGTGGATGGGAGACACAGAGTCCTACTTAGGAAGAGAGAGTATCTCACATAAAAGTGGTATAAATTTGCATTCATCTAGAAAATTCAAAGTAAATCAATATGATATAAATTATAGGTGCTGGAAACTGTGGTGCTGGTTTTAAAGGAAGATAATTTACACGGTTCTTTACTCTGGGATTAAACAAACATAACCAGAAAGTACAACCTGGAAATCAAGTCCGTTGCAAAGCGTACTGGTGGTCCTATGGAATGGGTAGCCCTGGAATGAGCCTGAGCGACGTGAGTGACGTGCAGGTACCTGGAGTGAGCCTGAGCGGCGTGGGTGGCGTGCAGGTACCTGGGGCAACAGGTGCTCTCAGTGGTCAGCGGCCAGGCCTGGGCCTTGTTCCTGAAGGTCAGTGGGAGGGTGGGAGGGCCTCCTGGTCTCTGTCCCCCATCCACGCTGCTGCCCGGATCCAAGTTTCATTTCCATTTTCTCATCCAATTACATCTTGCTCAGTTCCTCACTAAAATTTATAGCAAACTTTGCAAAGCTTTTGACCTGTAGCATCTTATTAAACTTTTATGAAAAATCAATGCCGCTCCATCCTACAGAGGGGCTGTTCCTCACGCCGTTGTCAGGGGTGACTGAAGCCCATTTATCCCCGGATCTGACGAGAGAGATTGGAACTGCGAGAAGTCTTCATCTCACAGGCCAGGGGCCATAAAGAGGGAATTCTCATATTTTTCTAAAATATGGCATTTCAAGAAATGCCACCTTGGGAAAATGAGTCTGAAAAGGAAGCAAAAGCGTGAGTTTTTAATCATTTGCCTTTCTTTTATTGTTGTTTTGATCGCATTGTTCTCCCCCAGAATAGCATCTCTGGGCCCCCTGGCTCCCCTCTGGGTTCCTCATGTGGGACACACCGGACCCTCTGCACAAGGACCCGACCCCACCGTCCCCCTGCTCTACGCTATTCCAGTGACACGCACCCCCGTCAGCCGGTCAGAAACCCAACAACTGGCCCAGAACCCTCTTAACTAGTAATGGTTCTTGATTCTGTACGCTGGCTCCAATTCACTCCCCAGCCTCCGCTTTGTCCTTACATCCAACACGGCAGCCCTCCACTCTGTCTCCTAGACCCTCACCAATGGCTTCCTAACTTCTCTTGGCCGCCTATCTTTATTTTAAATATGAGGCAGCAAGTACTTTTTTAAAGTGCAATTGATTTTAGTTTTTAAATTTATTTTTATTTATTTTGGGCTGCACCACACTGCATGTGGAATCTTATTTCCCCAGCCAGGTATCGAACTCTCGCCCCCTGCATAGAGTATTAGCCACGGAACCCCCAGGGAAGTCCCTCCGCCTCCCATCTTGGCCACATACATCCATGATAAAGTCTGACTCCATAGTGATCTACCCTTCCCCGCATTCTGACCACACGCTCCCCGCCACTGAAGTCCTTCAGAGTCCCTATCAGCCGTCTTCAGCACAAGGCCCAGCTACTCGGAGCCGGGAGCCGGGCCCCCTCCACAGCCCCGGGCTTAGCTGCCGTTTCCTAAGTGCTCCATATGTACAGGGCCATGGGGCTTGGGTTTTTCCCCCATAAAATGCTTACAAACCTATGTACTCCTGGGCCCCTTAGAAAAACGCCTCCCTCTTGAATCTGGAACTTGGGGACTTGAGCTGGGTTCCTGTTGAAAGTGAACATGTAACAATGACAAAAGCTGTGTCCGACTCTTTGCGACCCCACGGCCTATACAGTCCCTGGGACTCTCCAGGCCAGAACACTGGAGCGGGGAGCCGTCCCCTTCTCCACGGGGTCTTCCCTACCCAGGGATCAAGCCCAGGTCTCCCGCACTGCAGGCGGATTCTTGACCAGCTGAGCCACCAGAGAAGCCTTAGCAGATGACCAGAGAGGGTGAGACCACAGCCCATCCTTCGAGCAATGGTTTCTCTCAGCCTTCCTGAGGGAGAAACAGCTGCAGTGAAAAGAAGAGCTGAGAGCCCACCTTCAGCTCCCCACTCCAGAGCTGGCTGAGGGCAGAGGCTCGAAAGGAACCGGAGACTTGGCCAGACGCAGTGGGCTCTCAGCGAGGGGCTGGCTTCCAGCCTCAGGAGAGGAGAGCCGGGCTGGGGACACAGACTGTGCAGACGGACCCCGGCGCAAGCCTCCTTGCCACGTCCCAAGCGTGCGGCCTTGCCACCCGCTCACCCGAGGAGCCTCAGCCTCCTCACCTGTAAACAGTGGTGCTCGAAGGAGTGCGTCACAGGGTCACTGTGAAGGCTTAACGAGACCCTGACCTAGGATCCAGCAGAGAGTAAGAACTCAGCCAAGGCCAGCTGTTGCTAACACACCACCTCACAAGCTGTGCAACCCGCTACCAAGATTCTCTGCGCACGAGAAAACTCCTTTATTCTCCGTGACCCAGTTCCTGGGTTAATTTTCTCCAGCAGCTCTGTCACATGCAAGACCACCTGCTCAAATTGCACCAGAGGCAACAAAAGCTAAGCTGCGTTTCAGGGAAGCCCCTGGCCATCCTGTGCCCGAGACTCTGGCCTCCACGGCAGAGGCTTGGGTCCAACCCCAGGGTGGGGAACTAAGGCCCCACAGGCCTCGAGGCACGGCCAAAAAGTGTGTGTGTGTGTGTGTGTGTGTGTGTGTGTGGAGGTGGGGGTTTCCCAGGGGAGCGGGGGTAAAGAATTCAGCTGCCGATGCTGAAGCCACTGGAGACGCAGGTTCCATCCCTGGGTCGGGAAGATCCCCTGCAGGAGGAAGCGGCAACCCACCCCAGGAGTCTTGCCTGGGAAATCCCACGGACAGAGGAGCCTGGCGGGCTACAGTCCATGGGTTGCAGAGTCGGACACAACTGAGCAACAGCGTGCACGTGCACGTGTGTGTGTTTCTGTGATTCAGTTACACACACACACACACACACATATGTACAACTGACTCGCTTTGCTGTACACATGAAACACTGTAACTATACTCCAAACAAAATAAAGTGACTGGGACAGGATTTGATGCGCCTCGTGCAGCGCTCAGCCATCACCCTGCTGTCTTCTCATGTCATTGATCACCTGAAATCCCCGGGCCTCGCATTTTGCCTAAAGAGCAAAACTGAGCCCCACCGCCCAGAGGGGCCCCTCCTCCCGGCTCGCCCACATGCCCCACGGTTAGTGTTTTAGGATTTTGTCGTTATCGTTTTTCGTATGGACCACTTTTAAAGTCTTCTACTCAATTGGTCACAATACCGCTTCCGATCTGTGTCTTGGTTTCTCGGCCAAGAGGCTCGTGGGATCTCAGCCCCCAACCAGGGGTCGAACCTGCATCCCCCGCATCGGAAGGTGACGCCCCGACCCCTGGACCCCCAGAAAGTCCCTGCAGTTCGTTCCGGGCTGGCCCTCTTCGTCCACACTTTGCACAGGCCCCTCCCTCTGCCAGGAGCCTTCACGCCACGCTGAGCACAGTCAGCGGACCGACTCCTGCTCCAGCTCAGCGCGGGCGGCCTCTCCCCCTTCTCCCAGCTCTTAAAGCCAGCCCCTACGTCTCGGTTTCACACTGTAAGATGAATGTTGTCACCTCCCTTACTAACACTAGGCTCCCCGAATGGTGACTTACTCCACCGCGACCCTAGCGAGCGGGCATATAGGAGATCTAAGTAAGTACCTGTGGGCTGAATGAATTTATTATACTTGCAGCTGTCCAGAGGACAGGAGCACCTCGCGCTGGAAGCGAGATTAGGAGGCCTGACCATTCTTAAGAACTGACCCATGAATGCACGCCTGTGTACGCGCTCAGTCTCTTCAGTCATGTCCAGCCCTTTGAGATCCCTTTGTGATCCTATGGACTGGTGTCCGCCAGGCCTCTCTGTCCATGGGATTCTCCAGGCAAGAATCCTGGAGTGGGTTGCTCTGCCGTCTTCCAGGGCTCTTCCCAACCCAAGGATCAAACTCGCATCTCCTACATCTCCTGTATTGCAGACGGATCCTTTGACGCTGAGCCCCCTGGGAAGCCTGACTGAGGAACACCAGAATACTAAAAGTATTTTACAGCTTCAAACGCATTATCGTGTTACCAAAACTCTGCTGAAACTGTGAGCACTGAACCAAACAAATCTTACAGCAGTCTTTACAACAAGCAATTGAAGAAAGATAAAGTGTAATAATCAAAGAAATAGTATACTCTGGCCTCCAGGCAAAAGGAATTAGAAATTGATATTTTTTTCAAGAAAAAAGTCAACAAACATCTTGGCAGTGAAATGGGAAAGTTAAATTTAGTCAAGTTTAGTCAAGATATTATCATGGAAAGAAATTGATCCAGTAGGCTCGTCTTTTAAAACTATTCAGCTCATCTTGATGTTGTCTCTGAAGGGAATATAATATTTTCTCTGGCTTGAACCTTGATTACCGTGGGGAAAGGCTTTAACTGGGATGCTCTTTTGGTGATAGATAAAATGTGTGTGAATGGGTCACAGAACATGAGCAGGATTGTCCAAGGAATTAAGGGGTTAGTCATTCTACGGCCAATGGAATGTTTTTATGAAGCTGTGTTTATAAATATGACTGGCTGTGGAGCACTTGCTGAGATACTGGATTTTTACTCTTTTAATCAATTAACCATATAACACAGAACTATGATGGTTCATGAAAATGTTCTTTAAGGGGAAAAAAAAGAGGAGTGTAGGTAAGCAATATTGTCCAGTAATCTAAAAATAAATCATTCCAAGCTGTAGATAATAGGAAACGGTGGTACAGAAGGACATTTGGGAAAGGACTGTGGGTGTCGAAAGATGAGGGTAAGCAATCTGAGAAAGTAACCAAGTCATATAGTGCTGGAACGAGAAGACCCCCTACAGATCACAAGACCTTGATTACTAACCTCATTCCCGAGACCCGGTAAAATCAAGTACCACATGCAGTAATATTCCAGCTACTACCATTTCAATCCTGTAGAATCTTATATCCAGACCTGGATATATTTCAACCCTAGTCAGATAAACAACTGCTGTATTTTTAATTCTTTGTAAAGCCACTAAGTGTCTGGTATTTTTTTTTTAATTATATTGGGATAAACTCCCTTGACTGTTTATTACATGTTTACTGGTATCGTACCATATATCAACTATGTTATAGGAAAACCTAGTGTCAGATTAATCCAGTCTTCCCAGCTTTAATCTTGTGCTCTTTTATAAATCAGAGAGCAGTGTGTTGAAAGATTTCTCCATCAATTACTAAAAAAAAAAAATCTCTCTTCGTGTAATAATTAAGGCAGAAGCTACAAATAAATATGGCAAATGTTATAGAATCAGAGCATTAATAAGCAACACTCTTCAATCAGAATGTTTATTTTTTCAGCTTTTCAAGAAAAATCTATTATCATTTATTTTACATGTTTTATACTCTTATCCCCCAAATATCTGAGTGACATTTGATGCCAGGACAGCTTATGGAAGTAGCTGAACAGAGGAAAACTGGAAACTGGAATGGCACTTAAGTTCTTTGTTTAAAAATAAGTATTTTTGTTAAGTAACTATCATTTCAGTTCAGTCGCTCAGTCATGTCCAACTTTTTGCGACTCCATGACAGGGATCCAGGCCTCCCTGTCCATCACCAACTCCCAGAATCCACCCAAACCCATGTCCATTGAGTGGGTGATGCCATCCAACCATCTCATCCTCAGTCATCCCCTTCTCCTCCTGCCCTCAATCCCTCCCAGCATCAGGGTCTTTTCACATGAGTCAGCTCTTCGCATCAGGGGGCCAAAGTATTGGAGTTTCAGCTTCAGCATCAGTCCTTCCAATGAACACCCAGGACCAATCTCCTTTAGGATGGACTGGTTGGATCCTCTTGCCATCCAAGGGACTCTCAAGAGTCTTCTCCAACACCACAGTTCAAACGCATTAATTCTTTGGTGCTCAGCTTTCTTTATAGTCCAACTCTCACATCCATACATGACTACTGGATAAACCACAGCCTTGACTAGACGGACCTTTGTTGGCAAAGTAATGTCTCTGCTTTTTAATATGCTGTCTACGTTGGTCATAACTTTCCTTCCAAGGAGTAAGCATCTTTTAATTTCATGGCTGCAGTCACCATCTGCAGTGATTTTAGATCCCAGCAAAATAAAGTCAGCCACAGTTTCCACTGTTTCCCCATCTATTTCCCATGAAGTGATGGAACTGAATGCCATGATCTTTGTTTCCTGAATGTTGAGCTTGAAACCAACTTTTTCACTCTCCTCTTTCATTTCATCCAGAGGCTTTTTAGTTCCTCTTCACTTTCTGCCATAAGGGTGGTGTCATCTGCATATCTGAGGTTATTGATATTTCTCCTGGCAATCTTGATTCCAGCTTGTGTTTCTTCCATCCCAGCATTTCTCATGATGTACTCTGCATAGAAGTTAAATAAGCAGGGTGACAATACACAGCCTTGACGTACTCCTTTTCCTATTTGGAACCAGTCTGTTGTTCCATGTCCAGTTCTAAGTGTTGCTTCCTGACCTGCATACAGGTTTCTCAAGAGGCAGGTTAGGTGGTCTGGTATTCCCATCTCTTTCAGAATTTTCCACAGTTTCTTGTGATCCACACAGTCAGAGGCTTTGGCATAGTCAATAAAGCAGAAATAGATGTTTTTCTGGAACTTTCTTGCTTTTTCCATGATCCATTGATCATC